>CM075987.1:22546518-22706288 GCA_038087875.1 Malacoraja senta
GTACAATGAGTGTGACCAAGAAAACAGATAAACAAATGTCCTCACATAACGATTCAAGCTTCAACCCACCTCCAACAGCAGGTCTCTGTTCTTCATCATGGCCTTGTTCTTCTCTTCGCTCTGCATTGCAAAGTCCTTAGCCCACTTGTAGTTCTCCTCCTTGCATATCTTCAGCTCCTCGCTGAAGTTGTTGCGCTCCTCCCGCATCTTCCAGAAGCGCTCCTGGTGCTTGTGCAGCTCGTTCAGCTTCACCTGCAGCTGCTTGATGAGGTCCTCCTTCGTCTTCAGCTGGGCGGTCACCTCCTGGGCCCGCCGCTGACTCTGCATCACCGCCTGCTGCTGCTTCTGAACCTCCGCCATCAGCAGCTCCGTCAGGCTTGATTCTCCACCCGCATCTAAGCAAAAAAACAGTCAGCCCCTCGTCAGTGGCCGGGCTGGGACAACACACCCCAGAGCTAAAGCATCTCCTCCACCTCCCCACTGCAAGGTCCACTGATAGATGTGTGGCCTCCATCAGGCATGGCCGCTGCTTCCCTCTGCAGCCGCTCCCAATCTCTGTTCTCATTGTGTCTGAACCTTCAAAATGAACGTTGTAGTCTATTCATCCAGAGGAGGAATTGGATCTTCATTCAATTTCTCGCAACATCGCCCCGCAAACAACTAGCAGCACTCAAGACCAAGCGCAGATACGGCAGCTGTTGTGTTGAACACTTGAGCTTGGTCCACCAAGGCCTGCTGGATCTCCCGGTTGCAAACCATTTAAATTCCCATTGCCAGAGTAAGGCCACAGGAACAACTCCTCACATTCGCTCGGGGAGCTTACAGTCCAACATTGAATTTCCCAATTTTATCTACCTCCTCCTTTTTCACTCACATTTGGAGTATTGCGTGCGGTTCTGGTCACCCCATTACAGGAAGCATTTGAAGGCTTTGGAAAGGGTGCAGAAGAGATTTATCGAACATATGGATAAGAGGGTATTCCCTACAAGGAGACGTTGAGCAAAGCTGGATTGGTTTCCAGAGGTTGAGAGGAGACCTAATAGAAATATATACAATAATGAGAAGCATAGATAGGATAGGCAGTCAGACACATTTTTCGACAGAATGTAAACGTCTGAGACATAGCTTTAAGTTAAGAGGGGTAAAGTTTAAAGGAGATGTGTGGAGCAATATTTGTTGAGAATGGTGGGTGCATAGAACACGCTGTCAGGGATGGTGGTGGACGCAGTTTTGAATAGTGGTATTAGGAGGCTTTTAGAGAGGCACATGGATGTGCAGGGAATGGAGGGATAGGATCACATGAAGGCAAGGGAGATTAGTTTAACTTGGCATCATGTTCGGCATGGACATTGTGGGCCGAAGGGCCTGTTTCTGTGCTGTACTCTTCTATGTCTATATTTTCTTAGATTGATGCGAAACCAGAGGAGGAGGGAAAGGTTAAAGGGTGTGTTTCCTTTACCGAGGATAACGGAGAATGTGCGCGTGGGGTCTTGCCCTGTGATCTTCCTGTACAGGTCGGGGTAGTAGAGTTCCAGACTCTCCAGGAAGGCGATGTAACCCTTGCACCCGGTCCGCTGGAGAATGTCGAGCAACACGCCTGAAAACACAAGGAGCACAGGTCAGTGTCTATGGTGCACTACCCTGCCCCTCACCTCTGCCCCGGGGATGTTTGCTGCAGACCACGACACACCGAGGTTAACTGAGGCTACCTCAGTTGAGGCTACCAGAGGGCGGCACGGTGGTGCAGCGGTAGAGTTGCTGCCTTACAGCGTCAGAGACCAGGGTTCGATCCCGACTACGGGAGCTGTCTGTACGGAGTTTATTCGTTCTCCCCGTGACCTGCGTGGGTTTTCTCCGGGATCTCCTGTTTCTTCCCACACTCCAAAGACATACAGTTTTGTAGGTTAATTGGCCTCGGTAAAATTATAAATTGTCCCTAGTGCGTGTAGGATAGTGTTAGTGTCCGGGGTGATCACTGGTCACGCAGACTCGGCGGGCCGAAGGGCCTGTTTCCGCGCTGTATCTCTAAACTTAACTAAACTAAATCAGCCTTTCAAAAACAGTACCTGTATCCACCTATCACTTGCTAGGCTTTGTCCTGCCCCATCCTCTCTTCCAGCTTTCTCTCCCACCCCATCCCCCTGCCCCCCACAATTTGAAGAATGGTCCCGACCCCAAAGGTCACCTATCCATGTTCTCCATAGATGCTGCCTAACCAGTATGTATAATCAGCATCTGTAGTTCCACCAGATTCAGGTACAGTTTCTTCCAGCTGTTATAGAAACATAGAAACATAGAAAATAGGTGCAGGAGGAGGCCATTCGGCCCTTCGAGCCAGCACCGCCGTTCATTGTGATCATGGCTGATTGTCCCCTATCAATAACCCGTGCCTGCCTTCTCCCCATATCCCTCGACTCCACTAGCCCCATGAGCTCTATCTAACTCTCTCTTAAATCCATCCAGTGATTTGGCCTCCACTGCCCTCTGTGGCAGGGAATTCCATAAATTCACAACTCTCTGGTTGAAAACGTTTTCTCACCTCAGTCTTAAATGACCTCCTCTTTATTCTAAGACTGTGGCCTCTGGTTCTGGACTCGCCCAACATTTTTCCTGCATCTAGCTTGTCCAGTCCTTTTATAATTTTATATGTTTCTATAAGATTCCCCCTCATCCTTCTAAACTCCAGTGAATACAAGCCTAGTCTTTTCAATCTTTCCTCATATGACAGTCCCGCCATCCCAGGGATCAATCTCGTGAACCTAATCTCGTTATCAGGCAACTGAGCCATGCTACCACAACCAGAGAGCAGTGGTGAACTACTATCTATCTCATTGGTGACCCTCGCACTATCTTTGGTCGTAACTTTACTGGCTTTACCTTGCACTAAACGTTATTCCCTGATCATGTATCTCCATACACTGTGAATGGCTCGATTGTAATCATGTATTGTCTTTCAGCTGATTGGTTAGCACGCATCAAAAGCTTTTCACTGTACCTCGGTGCACGTGACAATAAACTAAAACTGATCTGAGTTGCTTCCTCCCACCCTTTGGCCTGACTCCGTGGCCACACCGCCCCTCCGGGCACTCACCGACTTTCCGCCTACGGATGACGAGGCTGGGGTCGTTGAAGATCTGCTCCTCGTCGTCATGGTTGAGGACCTTGCACTGGCGGAGGTAAGGAGTGATCCGGCACGGCTCGATCACCGACGTGAGCCTCGCTCTGTAATTCTCCAGCGTGTTCCACTGCTCCTCAGCATCGGACTCCTGGTGATCAGACATGGTGGAGCAGCTCCCTAGCGAGCTCACTGCCCAAATGCCACACAACAGCGGTCCCACTGGCCGTGTATCCTCAATAAGGATGGGGAAATAGTTATTTAATATTTAGAATTCGAAGAGTATTTGTTTTTACTTTGTATCATAGTTTGTTTGTACTGTTTTGTATTGTACATATCAATTTTTGTAAATAATTGATTACAATTATTTTTGTAAAACAAATGGATTGGACAGGCTAGATGCAGGGGGAAATGTTCCCGATGTTGGGGGAGTCCAGAACCAGGGGCCACAGTTAAATAATAAGGGGTAGGCCATTTAGGACTGACATGAGGAAACACTTTTTCACCCAGAGAGTTGGGAATCTGTGGAATTCTCTACCACAGAAGGCAGTGGAGGCCAATTCGCTGGATGTTTTCAAGAGAGAGTTAGATTTAGCTCTTAGGGCTAAAGGAATCAAGGGATATGGGGAAAAGGCAGGAACGGGGTACTGATATTAGATGATTAGCCATAATCATATTGAATGGTGGTGCTGGCTCGAAGGGCCGAATGGCCTACTCCTGCACCTATTTTCTATGTTTCTAAACACAGCAGTCCCACTTCACACTGTGCAGAACACGCCCAGAGGTCGTGTAGGAACCTGCTGTGAAAACGAGGACTTGTCAGCGGCGGTTGCTGCTACCTGCAACGTTTTTGTTTAAAACAAAAACTCCGTGATTTAATTTGCACCAAGAAACCACAAGAAATACAATAATTTGCAGATTACTGGGGCATCGACATTGCTTTTGTTATTTTATTTTAAAATTCTAAACACTAAAACCGTCTTTACGAATGAACAATTTCCTTCCGTTTTATAGAAAAAAATTTATTTTGCATTTCAATAAATTTTTGACATTCATTTTTTTTAAAAGCACTGTACAAAACATAAAGGGGTTACTCGGCTGTCCAGGCAGCAACTCTGGAGGACATGGCAGACGCTGTCTCCACTTTACCGAGACGGTTCGGCCCGACCACTCAATACTAACCCACTGGCCATTAACCAACGGCCAGTAATGCCCGCTCTTACCTGTCCCTAGCTGGGGCGGCACTGTGGCGCAGCGGGAGAGTGCCTTACAGCGAATGCAACGCCAGGAGACCCGGGTTCGATCCCGACTACGGGCATGGAGTTTGTACGTTCTTCCCCCGATCTTTTCTCCGAGACTCCCACACTCCAAATGTGAGAGGATCGCTGGTCGGCGCATACCCTGTGACGCCGAAGGGCCTGTATCCGCGATGTATCTCTAAACTAAACTAAACCTCACTGTATCGACAGTGCCCCCCCCCCCCCCGTCTTCCACACCAGATCCGCATTCGCTCTTTGTCTTAGGACACCATTCAATCGGAGACTTAAGCTGCATTTAAATTGCAAAGCGTTGCTTCTCCCTGGCAGTGGGGTGGTAAACAGAAGCGTTTCACGTTTCGCTCAAAGTCCAATATAACCCGCCCATCAAAGTTGAAGCCTTGTTGACGTTTGGTTCATGGCAAGATACAGTAACGAAACTGGCCCCTTCAGCCCACAGAGGCTACGCCACACTAGTTCTATGTTATTCCACGTTCTCGTCCACTCCCTTCACACTAAGGGCAATCTGCCGAGCCCAAAGTGTTTATCTTTAAATAACAGGTGATCTCTGAAGAAGGGTCTTGACTCGAAACGTCACCCATTCCTTCTCTCCAGAGGTGCTGCCTGTCCCCACTGAGCTTTTTGTGTCCATCTTCGGTTTAAACCAGCATCTGCAGTTGCTTGCTTCCTACACATCTCAAAACTCTCACTCGAAACTAGACTTTGCAGTTATTGGAGGAAACGGAACTGATAACTCACCCCCTAAAACCAAGATAATGCGTTTAAAAGATGTCTATTGAGAGATTAGGTTTGGTTGGCACCTCTTACTTAAAATAGTGGACCGGTGATACGTTTCATAGATAGGGGTAGAGAGACAGACGCTCTCTCCCAGGGTAGAAAGGGAAAATACTAGAACACAGAGGTTTAAGCTGGGAGGGGCAAAAGTCAATGGAGATGTATGGGGCAAGTTTCTTTATTTACAGAGGAGGTGGTGGGTGCCTGGAGTGTGCTGCCAGGGATGGTGGTGGAGGCAGATATATGATAGTGTGGTGTTTAAAAAGTATTTTGGTTAGGCACACGGATATGCAGGGGATGGGAGGATATGGACCATGTGCAGGGAGAGGCGATTCATTCAACTTGCGATCATGTTCAGTAGAGACATTGTGGGATGAAGGGCCTGTTGATGAAGCAGCCAGTCCTATCTATTTTCTAAGGTACACAAAAATGCTGGAGAAACTCAGCGGGGTGCAGCAGCATCTATGGAGCGAAGGAAATAGGTAACGTTTCGGGCCGAAACCCTTCTTCAGACTATCTATTTTCTACGTTGATTCAGCCAAAGTTGGACTGAATTTGGATAAACGTTTAACATAAAAATAGGTACCTTTAACAATTGCTCTGCACTCAGTACTACTCAGTATCACAAACCCACGTCCCAAGTGGGATTTAAACCTTCACCTTCCTGCCTCAGAGGGTGCAAGTGTGACCCACAGACGCAGAAGGCGTGCGATACATGGCTCCCAACAACACACTTGGTTCCAACTAAACCTTCTCCCTCATGGATCTGTGTCTCAGAACCTGACCGGACAGGAAGTTCTAAGCACCTTTTGTGTCCTGGATACTATTTAAAAATCACTGCACAAGACACTTACCTGATGAGCTGGGAGCCGAGGGTGGGTGCTGCCGGGCGCTGGAACAGCACAGATTGTCTGGAAGAGGAAGTCTTAATGAATTGTGAAGTGGAACAAAATGGGTGAGGTCATCTCGCAGAGCTGAGGCTCCAGCGCTTACTCATTTCCCTCATTCAATTGATCACAATCACTGAATAGTACAGCTTAAATTGTTTAGCCAGTTGGGCCGGTGCTAACTCTTTGAAAATGTTTCTCTATATAGTACACATTTTAGCATCAAGGTGGTACAGTAATGCAGCATTAGTACCCAACCCGAAACATCGACTAACCATTCTCTCCACTGATGTACCCGACCTGCTGAGTTATGCCAGCACTTTGTGTTTTACTTGGTATAGTAATGTTGTGGTTAGTGAATCAGAGACCTGGACCAGGAAGTCAAGTTCAAATGTTGGTTATAACTGACTGAAGAATGGCTCTGGAGAAGGGTCTCGACCTGAAATGTTACATATTCCTTATCTGCAGAGATGCTGTCTGACCCACTGAGTTATTCCAGCTTTTTGTGTCTATCTTCAATAACATGGTATCCACTGATGAAGCACGTGGTGTAGAACACTCACTCCATCATTAAACATTCACCGAGAAATGTTTAATTTGCATTTAAAACATTGCTTCTACCATCTTCATCACAGCCAGTGCCTTATGGACTGAAATATTATTTCTGCAGGTTGGTTTGGAATATCTCACCACCCCTTCGAGCAAAGGCTTCATAGTTCTGAATGCAACAGAACAGATTAAACCTTCCCTGAAATGTTCAAAATATTTGGCAGGGCTGGCAGCAGCTGTAGAGTGAAATGGTTAACATTCTAGGAACTTCACACTGCATCACCACACGAGCACTGTTTCCCAATGTTCATTGGGTGACTGCGGAGATTATAGGAAGTAAACTCACTACTACCACTTCTGTATTTCTATCCAGATCATTTATCTAGATGTATTCATTTGGGCTCTTTATTCTTAAGCCCTTGATTACAGAATTGATAGCTTTAAAAGATGCATTCGAAGAAACCCATACAGCCCCGCTGTTAATGACTGGCCAAAGGTCCACTCTCGTTTGTAGAAGGTGAACCGGTCTGAAGGAACCATAAAAAGATTTTGCCTTGTAACTTCAGCTGCAGCAGGCGTCCCTTCTGGGGAGGTTGGGTTTGTGCTTCAGGTGGAGTCAGACTGGGGAGATGTCAGAGAATTCCAGTAATTTGCTTTGCTGGATTAAGGGTATTAGGTATAAGGAGAGGCTGGACACACTTGCCTTCTTGAAGTTGAGAGATCTGATAGAAGTATATAATATTATGAGAAGGATAGACAGAGGTATATATTATGAGGCATGGACAGGGTAGGGTGGCAGAAGTTGTTCTCAAGTTGTAAATGCCAAAAACTAGAGGGCACAGCTTTAAGGTGAGATGGGAAAAGTTTAAAGATTTGTGGGGCAAGTTGTTTTTTTTTTTACACAAGATGGTGGGTGCCTGGAACACAATGCCAGGGGTAGATAGTGGCATTTAAGAGACTTTTAGATAGGCACATGGATTTGCATGGAATTGAGGGATATGGATGATGTGCAGGCAGATGAGGTAGTTCATCTTGGCATTATGTTCGGCTCAGACACAGTGGGCCACAGGGCCTGCTCCTGTGCTGTACTGTTCTATGTTCAATTCATTTTGGGAGGAATGGTTAGTGATGGATGCTCTTGTGAACAAATGGACTTATTTGCCTTGCACCATATCACATTTCATGATTAAAGATGCAGCTTCACCCATTCAAATGTTGACTCAAGGACTGACTTCATGTGCAGAGGAAGTGATGCACGTATTAGAGGTAATTGAAACTTTGCACATCACTTCAAGGGGAATTCACCCAGACAGCCACAGTTTCAAGATTTCCTCGAGCCTTCTCCGTCATCTGCAGAAATTGAAAGCAAATACTAAGGTTAGTGGAATTCTGCTGGACTGCTCAGCAGGTAAGCCAGCATCTGCAGGGCAACAGGATGCTCAAGTTCAGTGCTCCTTCAACACTCTGAAAGGTAAATTAAGCGAAATTAAGTGCGGTAGAGTTGTTGCCTTACAGCGCCAGAGACCTGGGTTCAATCCTGACTATAGGTGGTGTCTGTACGTTCTCCCTGTAACCGCGTGGGGTTTCTCCGGATTCCTTCCACACTCCAAAGGCGTACGGGTTTGTAGGCTAATGGCTACTGTAAATTGTCTCCAGTGTATAGGATAGTGCAAGTGTTTGGGGCGATTGCTGGTCGGCGCAGACTTGGTGGCCGAAAGGCTTGTTTCTTCGCTGCATCTCTAAAGTCTAAAGCGAAATGTTAACTTGTTCTCTCTCCACCTATCTTGCAGGATAAATACCGACCCGAGTTTCTGACCATAAACATCATTTGCTTGGGGAATGTGAAAACTGGGAGGTTTGAGCTGCTCGGTGAAGTCCAACATATCAAATAACCGGCTGCCATCCCAGAGATTATCCACATAGTGGGGGCTGGAGGGGAGGCAAAGACTCATACTAAGGAAGAATCCCGACCTCAAGTAAACAGAATGAGGAAGAAAAGATTAATGAAGTGTCAGATTTTTTTTCCTTTATTATCCAAGGGTCATCTGGTTAAGACCATGATCCAAGTGAGGAAACAGGTTGCCTGCTTCAACTATCCCTGCTATCTGGAGAAAGCTCCCACCTATTGATCTTGTAACTCCACCATCTCTAGGTTACCAAAGAGTCCAATAAAATCCAAACGCTGAGCATTAAAAAGAAGAAATTTATTTCTGAGTAAAATATTTCTTAATTTGCCACATACATGACACAATAATTATAAATGATCCAGGAAGCTGCAGGATTCTGTACAATTGTCTCGTACAGAAGCTCTGTTAACACCAACCGTCTGTGGCCCCTGAAAGAAGGCCATAGGAAAGCAATGTCACGACTGGAGAAAACAACGTGCCGGTCGGTCATTAACATGTCATGACAAACTTTAGAAGTGAACATTATTTGACCCCTTTCTTCCAAATATCTGCACAAAGTCCGTGTCAGTCAATGGAAATTTAGTTGTGGGAGCGGTCTTTGCACTGGCCCTCAGCTTACACTCCATCTCCAGAAACCAAGTTCAAACGCGAAACAGGTCCAAGGAACTGTAAACATCATGCCTAGAATGAAAGAACATCCGGATTAGCGCTTGGAAGGGAACTCGCAGAAAAGTCATTAGAACTCCAAAATACCAAAACGTGCAGGTTGTGCATTAATTGGTTTCTGTAAATGGTTCTTAGTGTGTAGGATAGATCTAGTGTCCGGGTGATCAATGGCCGGCGTCGACTCAGTGGGCCTGTTTCCACGCTGTATCTCTAAACCCAGTACGTGACTCAACTTCTGAGAAGCTTCCGGAAGGGTGAAAAGCTGCACAAACCAGTCCCTGGAGCAGCTGATTTCTATATCACTGTTTCAGGAGTCAGCCTGTGGGGTGCAATCCCACTCATTCTTCCCAATTAGTCAGTTTCAAATAAATTCACCGCACACCTCCATTACTGAAGGTGGACGAAAATGCTGGAGAAACTCAGCGGGTGAGGCAGCATCTAGGGAGCGAAAGAAATAGGCAACGTTTCGGGTCGAGACCCTTCTTCAGACTCCATTCTTCCATTACTGAAGGTAGTTACAGAGCAGCAGTGCGAGCCCGTGAGCATTCACGGATGGGTTCAGGATAATTATTGTCACGTGTACTGAGATACAGCGAAAACATTTGTTTTGCGTGTTATCCATCAAATCACACACACACGTACATAAACACAATCAAGCTGAACACAAGTACTGTAGAGCAAAGGGAAAGCTAGAGTGCAGAATTTAGTTTGCAGCATTGTAGCGCACCAGTTCCAGAGACAACGTTAAAGGGATAATGGACATGATCACACCTATTTCTCACACCTCTGCTCTCATGCTGTAGCGAAGTTACAAAACGTACCTTCAGCGGCGCTGCAGTTCTGCCACTGGCCGTGTGCGCGACTTTAGCGCCTTTGAGGGGGGGGGGGGGTGGCGGGATTAAAATCCAGTTTCTACTGCTTATCGGAGGCGGACTTCCTCGGGCTGCTAGCTGCTGAAGAATAATCGATCGGACTTCCGTTCCCGATTTTTTTTTAAATTGCGAGACAATTTAATAATTATATCAAAATAAAAAGTGACTTCTAACGCCCTCAACGCCTACAACGTGACGGATCGCAAGAACGGGACAAAACAAAGGTTAAGTCGTTTATTTTACATATAAACTTGCTTCTTGGGATGGCTTTAATCTAATTTTATGTTGCGAAAATATTATTTGGGCCCCATACGAACCGGCAGTGTTTTTCATGCCTATATGGAGTTCAAATTCACCGCAAATGCAACGTTCCAATCGATTGCGTTCCAGAAAAACCCACTCGCAAGATGATTTAAATGCTCTTTTTTTTTTGTGGACAATCATGTCGTAAGAGCATCTAAATCGTCTATATTTTGTGTTATTGTCTATCCAGAGTCAATATTTTTATACTAAATATCACTTTTAGTCCCATGTATTGTGCAAAAAAATAATAATTTTGATTATATTGAGTGGATGTTTAAACATTAAATTCCTTCCATCTGGCATATAAATTCATGACAGTATGATTTAAAAATCATGTTATATTGTGAATTCTTGTGTGAATGGGATTAGTTTGTTATTTGGATACTTAGGCGATTTAAAAAAAAAAAAAAAATCTTAAGAAATGGAATCTACAGGACATTCTTAATGGGAAAGTAGTGGGCAGAAAGGCATGTCATGCATGGTTTGAAGAGCAAAAACTTGTAGTTTACAATGCCAAAATTGAAAAGTTGAGGAAAAACAAGGTGTACAGAGTTGCTTATTGGTTACAATCTGAGGAGTATGATGATGCGACTGATTATGATATGCCAATGTACCAGCTAGCAACTGGTCTTCTCCATAAAGACCTGGTCTATTGCTAGAAATTATAATTTATTTACATATCTGTTACGGACTTACAGCATATAATACAATAATATTAAAATTTTGTAATTAACTACAATTAGGTAATTAACTAGTTATATGCTTTAATTTCAGGTCATCCAAGTAAGATGTTTTATATTTGTTTCAGAATGCTTCAATCTATAATAACTGAAAATTTCATTCAGTTCTCTTAATTTTTAAGAAAGTTATGGGCTTTTGACTGTCCTCGATCACAGCTTTTGTGTTAAGTCAATGGAAAAGCAATAGGGAACAAAATAATAATTTCCGAGCATGAAAATGGCCATAACTTTTTTAATACTGAAGATATGAAAGTGAATTAGGTGTCAAATTAAACTTCTTTTTATGCTTTATCTGATAGGATAAATTGCAGACTTGATTTTTTAAATCTCAAAATGTTGTAACATTGCTACATGCTACCCTAATATACCCCTGGACAAAACATCCTTTGCAATATTGCAAAAACCAGCTCCAATATTTCACTGCCCGTCACATATTCTTGTCTCCTTTCAACATTTTAAGACAATGACTCCCTGGTCCATTCTTCCAGCCCCACAAACCACTTCCTGTTGTATGGTACTTTCCCAAACCACGGAAGGACTTGCAACCCCTGTCCCTGCACATCTTCCCTCCCGTCATCCAGGAACACCCCCCTCCCCCAGGTGAAGCAGTGATTCACACACTTCTTCCAATCTCGTGACCTGCAAACACTATGTGATCCTCTCTACACTGGAGAAACCAAATGCAGGTTGGACGATTGTTCTGTAGAGCAGCTGCCTTCGAGCCCACAGGCTGAACTTCAATTTTGTTTTGCCTGCTCCTTTAATTCTCAATCTCACCCAACTTCACTCTCCCACGCTGTTAAAACACGGCGCAACACAAGCTTGTGGAACAAGGGCGGCACGGTAGAGTTTCTGCCTTACAGCGCCAGGGACCCGGGTTCCATCCTGACTACGGGTGCTTGACTGTACGGAGTTTGTACGTTCTCCCCATGACCTGCGTGGGTATCCTCATGGAACTCCGGTTTCCTCCCACACTCCAAAGACATACAGGTTTGTAGGTTAATTGGTTTGGTATAATTGTAAATTATCCCTAGTGTGTGTAGAATAGCATTAGTATACGGGATCGCTGGTCGACACGAACTTGGTGGGCCTGTTTCCTCACTGTATCTCTAAACTAAACTACGTCTTCTGTTTAAATTGGCAGGACCCTTCGGAAGATATTTGGGGTGCAAGACCTCACTCTGGAAGTGAGAAGGCGGCATACAGCATATTTGCTCTAAGTAGAACACAGAACAGAATGGGAACAAACCCTTCGACCCACAAAGTCTGTGCCAAACAGGATGCCAAGACCAACTCTTACCTGCCTGAACATAATCTAGTCCCTACATATCCATATGCGCCTATCCAAAAATAACGTAAATGCTAAAATCGTATCTGCCTACACCACTACCCTGGCATCACATGCCAAACACTCATTGCTGCTCTCTCAGGTAGATGGCAATAAAGAAAATAAACAAACATGTGCAGATGATGTGCCTTTGATTACAAAAAAAAAATCACAATATGGACCGTTTCTTAAGAATGCATTCACCTCCGTACTGCAGAGTCGCCTATACTACACTGTGTGAGATGGTGAAAGTTGTTTTTAAATTGCAAGTTTTTAATCTGTTTTTCAGCACCTCCTTGCACAATTTTCTGCATTGCCTCTCTGAACCATTCTCCTCCCGCAACACTAAATCTGAACCCGAGCAAAAATAAGATCTGTCCCATCTGGATTGAGAAGTCTTGCACCAAACCTCAGCCTTTGTTTCAAGACATAATCTCAAAACAGTAGTATTTCACAATCCAGCCACAGTAATATTGCAATATTAACCAGTTTCATACTCAATCACCAGAACTTTCCACTGACACATCGTTTTGCTTCAATACCTCCGTATATTCTGCAACTCAAGGATTTTTCCTCAGGCGACGACTTCGTCTTGTTGCTACATGAACCTCACCCTCAGGGGCAACAGAAACTTCTGGAACATTGCGAGGTTCTGGGGGGTTTTGATCCTCTGGCTCTGTTTCCTGACAGGATCAGAAAAACAATAAAAAGGGTTACAACTCAGTAAAAACAAAAGCTCCTGGCATGCAGGACATTTTGTAGAATCCAAGGCTAATCAACCCAACCTTTTTTCTTAATTTAAACATTTTGGTTACATTAAACAAGGCAGGAATAGACAGAGTTAAATTCTGTCCAAATCTTATATAATACTTGCCTATCCTGGTCCAATTTTCTTTACAACAAGCTATTCTCATGTCACTAAAAGCAAAAATTGCAGATGCTAAAAATTTGAAATGAAAACATTTCAAAGGCATTTTCTATTTTATTGTTATGTCATTTTGCCCAGTTCCATTAATTTGCAGCCAACTAAGTAGACTTTCGGGCCAGATGTGTCAATGAAGATGATTTATGAAGAATTAAACCATGGCCTCAGATTGATGAAGAACTGGTTTAAGGCTCCCTGAATGAATTGCAGCCCCCCCCATGGCAGGAGGGAGTGGGAAAGAGAAGGAAGGGGAAGGGGAGAGTGGGCCAGAACACATCAATGAAGAGCCAGCAGTGACATAGAGACTTCCTGGCACACTGTGGACTTCTGGATGTGTGCTACAGTGCAAACGAGCTCTTGGTCTGGCCCTGCATTCAACATTAAATCCAGGGGCCAGACACACCTCATACCAGGATGACACGGTGGCGCAACGGTAGAGCTATTGCCTTACAGCACCAGAGACCTCTGTTCGATCCTGACTAGGGGTGCTTGTCTGTACGGAGTTTGCACGTTCTCCCTGTGACCTGTGTGGGTTTTCTCTGGGATTTCCGGTTTCCTCCCACTCTCCAAAGACATACAGGTTTGTGGGTTAATTGACTTCAGTAAAATTGTAAATTGTCCCGTATGTATGTAGGTTAGCGTAAGTGTGTGGAGATCGCTGGACGGTGCAAACTGAGTGGACCGAAGGGCTTGTTTCTGCGCTGTATCTCTAAACTAAACTAAACCCCTCAGCTTCTCACTGCTGGTTCAACTGACAATGCCAACAATCATTTCATTGGAGTTGGTGATCCACATCTGAACACTAAGTTTCATGTTTATATTTATTTCACAATAGTTTTTAAAGTGAAAATTCATACAATTTTGAATAAATCTAATTTAATTCTTTTTCAGTCACATCTCATTAGAGACATTTAGAAATAGTGAAAAAGGCTTCCGACAGCATGTGGTGCCAGCAAACCATTAGGGCAGTCTGTCAACTGGTCACCACTTTAGAGGCTGGCTCAATCTAAACAATGGCTGCAGCAGCAATGTCAGGAATGGGAGGGCGGCACAGTGGTGCAGCTGGTAGAGCCGCTGCCTCAGAGTTCGATCCCGACCTCGGGTCCTGCCCGTGTGGAGTTTGCACGTTCTCTCTCTCTGACTGCGTGGGTTTCCTCCCTCCTTCGAAAGACACGAGGGTTTGTAGGTTTATTGGCATCTGTAAATTACCCGTAGTGTGCAGGGAGTGGATGAGAGTGAAATAACAGAACGAGTGTGAACGGATGATCGATGGTTATCTTGGACTGGGTGGGCTGAAGGGCCCATTTCCATACTGTACCTCTAAACTAAGGAAGCAGCCATGCTTCCACAAAAGTGAAGTGGAGGTTGTGAGTGCAAGGTGGAACCTGTACAATAAGCCAGTCCATTAAATACCTCAGAACGGCTGAATTCAAATCAAATTCACTGAGCCACCCGCACTGGTTAACATTCCTCTCCCTCAAATTAAACCTCAGCTCTGAGAGCACCACAACCACTGATGTACAGATAGGTTACAAACACTCCCAGTTTTGCTAAAACACTATTGGCTCTTCCATGTTTGTCGTTGAGTTAGAAAGATATTTTTCACAGTAATGAATAGCGTGCCAATCACTGTGCATTGGAAAATGTTGCAGCAGTGTCCACAGTGTATTTAGCTCAGACTTTTCAGTTAATGAAAAGAGATAGCTGTGTGGGAAGGAACTGCTGATGCTGGTTTAAACTGAAGATAGACACAAAATGCTGGAGTAACTCAGCGGGTCAGACAGTATCTCTATTCGGATTAAGTCTGAAGAAGGGTCTCAATCCGAAACGTCACCCATTCCTTCTCTCCAGAGATGCTGCCTGTCCCGCTGAGTTATTCCAGCTTTTTGTGTCTATCACAATTTCACCTATTCCTTTTCTCCAGAGATGCTGTCTGACTGGCCGAGTTACTCCAACATTTTTGCATCTAAAAGAGATAGCTGCTTTGTTTGTTCGGCAGCCACGAGGCAGAAGTACAGTTTGGATCAGCTTCTGCTTCCAGGTCCTTCACATCTAACCTTCCTCCATTACATAACTAACATTTTTTCACTCCACTTCCTTTTTGCTAAAGAGTCCACAGTCACGGGAGAGAGAGAGAAAAAAAACGAACTACTTTCCACAGTTATACCACCCACTGTCTGAGCAGGCTTTGCTTTTTGAATACCACATAACCAGGTGGGGAAACACCAGGTTCACTGGTGTGGGTGGGGAGCGCTTAAACAACATTGGTAGTGGGATGGGCACCAGCATGCAGTAACAAAAGTGGAATAGGGTGGAGAAAGTAGAAGTGCAGGATAATAGAGAAGGAAGCTTTTCATTATCAGATGGGAGCAGACAAATAGATTGAGAAATTCAAATCTATATTTAGAATCCAAGTAGTCAGAACCCTTTTCCCCCATGTTGGAAACATCAAAGACTTAAGGGCAATGATTTGCGGTGAAAGGGGCAAATTGAAAGGAAATGTGCAGGGCATGTTTTTTTTTTTCTATAGAGGGTGGTGGGTGCGTAGAATGCACTGCCAGGGGTTGTGGTGGAGACAGATACGATGGCCAGGGAATAGAGGGGTATTGATCATTCAAGAGGGGGAAAAGGGGGGGACGAGAGGGAGAAAATACCATTAGAACATAAACTTCTCCCACTTACCAAACTGCCCAGCAAGTCACAGTCAAATGACAGGTCAGCAGGGATCTCAAAGGGCTGGTTTGGCTCGCTGCTGGTCACTTCCTCTGTCACGCAGTGTTCTGGCAATCCTTCAGTATCTTCCTCACTCTCTATGTCCGTCTCCGTGTACTCGCATTCTTCCGAGGAGTCTTGGCTGAGATCTTCATTTGATGAGCTGATTGTGGTGGAAGTCCCCTCCGGTGGTAGCGTGGCCAGAAACGCAGGTAGTGTGAAGGCAGAGAGAAAGCGAGCTTTCAAGAGCTGGTACGCAGGGTTGTTCTGCAGACGCTCCCTCACTTGCACCCTGGCTGCCTCAAGTCTTATTTTGGGATCAATTGGTTCATTCACATCGGCTGCCTCGTGGGCAAGCACATTCTGCTCCAGGACCTTCTTGTGCAGCAGTAGGTTTGAGAAGCCTCTCAGAGTCGCAGCAAAGGGTGGCAGATAAGGTAGGCTAGTTGACGTCCCTGGTACACGGATACCACCTTTCCCTTCCAGCCAGTCTCTCGTTACTGGATCTTTGTCGTGACACAAGAGTGTAAAGTCAACAGAGGTTTTGTCCGACTGTGACGGTGTGGCTGGCTGCTTGGTCCCCTCGGATGGAGCCACACTGCTGGGCTGTGTACATGGCGACGTGGTACTTGCAACATCTACAGTCACCCTTGATTGTCCAGATCCCTGAGCAAGCTGTGTGGTCGATAGAGGAGTGGGATCGTTGCCATCAATGCGGTTAGCTGCCACCTGCTTCGTGGCCTCCAGTGCTGGAGGATCTGTGGACGTTGTTGCAGCACTGTTGGATGTCAGACTTGGAGCCAATGCAGACGACAGTGTTTGTTGAATCTGCACGTTGCTGGATGATGATGGGACCAACTTGCACGCCGCCAGGGGAGGAGTGTTCAGAGGCTGGCTTGCGGACAGCGTTACACTGGTGGTGGTCTGCACTGGTGCTACACTGGGGCCACCAATCTCCGACTGACTGGGTGCAATGGTGGAGTTCACCTGGGCTTGAGTTGTCGAGCTCAACGAGGTGCTGGCACCCGCTCCACTCTGGGGGACGGTGGTGGTTTGGCTGGCGCCAGTGACTGCGGTGGGAGTTTGGCTATTCGGATTGGGCAGGCCCACGACTGTGCCTGGAGGAAGACAGAGCAGACCCTGGGGAGTGACCAGGGCCATGATGGGTACGCTGGAGTTAGGGAGCATTAGTGGAACCACCATGCCGTTGGTCTGCAGCACAGGCTGCACTGGTGGCGCTGGAGCAATTGGCTGCAGCCACCTAGCACCACAGTTGGCTTTAGCAGATTGAAGTGAAGCAGCATTCAGTGCAGTGATATTTTTCGTTGGTTCAACTATGGCTGATGAACCTACCTGACTAGAGTGTGGTAATGGAGCAGCCCCTGTGTTAGCTTCTCCATTTGGTTGCTCCGACAACAGCTGCGGTGTACCTGCCACTGGCTTACCATGTGCAGCGTGTCTCACCGTGGATTCAATCTTGGGCTTTGTCCTGCTCCTGGTTTGAATTGAACATTGTTTAACCACTTGTGATTCAAGACCGACGGGCATCTTGCTGGAAGACGCAGGTTGCGGCATCATCACCACCTGTAATGGTTGCTGGATTGTCAACGGTTGTGGAATGACCAAAGGTCCGGACGCTAGTCTAGAGGTTTTGATCAGGCTCCTGGCTCTTCGCCTCTCAGCAAGCAGATCTTGGACAGTCTTTGGTTTCTCTTTTGGAGGTGCAGAGCTGAGCTTAAACCGAGCCATTTCCATGGTCTTCCCATTGCCCACGTCAATGGTGGTTCCTTTCACCTGGTTCAGGTAGGGCCCCGACCTCGACTGGTTTTCACTCGTGATTGCTGGAAAGGAAAATGACAAGGGAACTGTTGATTGCGAGGCAGAAGCAAAAAAGGGGAAATAGTTTTGGTTGTGGGGAGCTCTAATCACATTTGTAATATTTGAATCAGAAACATACAATGTAGTAGCTAGCCAGATCCACCCACAAGTTTAAGTTTGTTGTTTGAAAGACCAATGTTATTAAACTGAATATTTTATTTCTATCACAATTTGCCATAGTAACAAACATACTGGAAGACAAAAAGGTGTAAATATCAATCCAGATTCTTCTGCGCAAAAATCACAGCTGATGCTCTGGTTCAGTACTGAGAAAACCTTGTACTATTGGGGGTATGGTCTTTCAATGAGGCATTAACATCATTCACTGACTCTGCCTTCTTGTGCAAATATAGAACCCATCACAGATTATTTTGAAGAAGAAAGTTCTTCGAAAGTTTCCTCAGTAATTATTTATTTTCTCAGTCACACAAAAAAATCGGTTATA
Source organism: Malacoraja senta (assembly GCA_038087875.1). Taxonomy (NCBI): domain Eukaryota; kingdom Metazoa; phylum Chordata; class Chondrichthyes; order Rajiformes; family Rajidae; genus Malacoraja; species Malacoraja senta. The sequence goes on from CM075987.1 coordinate 22,564,896, forward strand.
TGATCATCATATTGCTCACTGTGAGCAGATTATATTTCCTCTAGTGACTATGTTTCCAGGAGACTTCATTGGTTGTGAAAGTGCTTCATGACATCCTGACAAGTCTTCCTCTTGAAACAAATGACAATGATCTACACCATTACTGGTTCCGATCACACTTCATGTCCAATCTAACTCAGCAACTATTCAATCTACTGGGACCAACAACAGAAATGACACGGGCCAACAGAGGGAAAGAAAATGTCTGGAAAATTCTCCCCGGCCTTTGTGAATAAGCGTAACCAGCCAAAGGATGTCAGTTACCAGCGACAGCTTCATCAGGCTTACAGATACCAGACAAGGAAGGGTCAAGGCTACATTGTGACAGACTCTACCAACACACTACCTCAAATTTAAAAAGTCCCTCTGTTGGAGAGGTACAATATATATGAATACACTTCCCAGGAGGAGAGGAACGGTGACCACAAGAGAAGTAGTGAGATGACTGCAGGATGAATTTTAGTTTCATTTACTGTGTGGAGTAATTGAAAAGCTCAAAATTGAGGAACTGAGTATTCACAGCTGAATAAAGATTACATATATATATTAGAAAATCACAAGGGGCCATAAGCATCTCTGAACTATGGCCTATTGGGGGCTAGACCATTAGAACGAGACCATTGGAGGAAGAGGGGTGATCTCATAGAGGCCCATCCAGTTGGTGGGCTGAGGAAAGGGAAAACAATGAACACTATATATTGCAGGTATATACATAATTAAATGTTGGCATCAAATTTGTAGAGTCAAGATTGTCAAGAATGTTTAATTGTCACATGCCTAAAGACCAGAATAATTCTCAGATGCGCGTCATTAAAAAGCAACATCATACCTGGCAAGCTTTGAGCAGCCTTGTTCATCTAGAGTAAAAAGTAAAAACACAATGATCAGCACATACTTTCCTAAAACAAACTATCCACCATAAGACAAACAGAATTACATAAATAAACAGAGGAAGGAAAAGAGACAATCGCCAACAGAAGAAAAAAAATCCACTGAAGTCTACGACTAGAGGGTCTGAGCTACGGGCAGACGTTGAGTAGGCTGGGGCTCTATTCCTTGGAGCGCAGGAGGACGAGGGGTGATCTCGTAGAGGTGTATCAGATCATGAGAGAATAGATTGGGTAGATGCACAGTCTCTTGCCCAGAGTAGGTGAATTGAGGACCAGGGGACATAGGTTTAAGGTGAAGGGGAAAAGATTTAATAGGAGTCTGAGGGGTAACTTTTTCCACACAAAAGGTGGTGGATGTATGGAACAAGCGGGCCAGAGGAGGTAGTTGATGCAGGAACTATCCCAACATTTAAGAAACAGTTAGACAGGTACATGGATAGGACAGGTTTGGAGGGATATGGACCAAATGCTGGCAGGTGGGACTAGTGTGGCTGGGACAAGTTGGGCCGAAGGGCCTGTTTCCACACTGTATCACTCTACAAACCGTATGTCGAGAAAGATTGGAGGGCAAACGTGGATTGTGGGTCATCCTGGGACACGAGTGTGAACTGGCTTTGAGACTCACTGCTGGCTAGATCAGCTCATAATTCCCAAGGATAATATAAAAAGCTCAAGTCCTCCGACCTAATGCCAGTGTTAACAGCTGAATGCGTAGTACCAGGTGAGGGAGAGGTATCGGGCCTATTTAGACTGCAAGTGCATGCAAATTACCTTTAACTGGTCAGTACAAGGTCAAACACAACTGAGTCAACATGGCTCTGCTTAACTCTCAAACCATTGGGTGCAACTGTACATTATTGAACAGTCTGTACTTTAATCGGGACTCTAAATTTGTCCAAGCACAAAATTTTTCCACCACGTTCTCCAAGTGCCCAATGTTCAAAGCTTCCATCTATTAACATTGTTACCACAGTGCCAAGATTAAATGATGCCTCTAGTGAACATCCCTGGATCAAACCGAGTAGTCTCAAGTCTTCAGTACCTTATCTTTTATGATCTGCATGCATCCTTCTTTATCAATCCGGAACACCTGCGAACAACAGAGGGTGGTGTTGGTACACGTGTCACTGCCGCGGACGTTGCCAACTCTTATAGGACAAGGGTTCTGACCGTACGTATACATAGAGCCTACGGCGGCTGTCAAAGCTATACCTGCTCATTTCAAAAGTGAAGGTAGACAAATATGCTGTAGAAACTCAGCGGGTGAGGCAGCATCTATGGAGCGAAGGAATAGGTGACGTTTCGGTTCGAGACCCTTCTTCAGACCCGAAAGGGTCTGAAGAAGGGTCTCGACCCAAAACGTCACCTATTACTTCGCTCCATAGATGCTGCCTCACCCGTCGGGTCTGAAGAAGGGTCTCAAACCGAAACGTCACCTATTCAGTCAGCCGCCTCGCCCGCTGAGTTTCTCCAGCATTTTTGTCTACCTATGATTTTTCCAGCATCTGCAGTTCCTTCTTAAACATTTAAAAAGTGAAGTAAGTTTAATCACGTATAACAAGTTCCAGGAGATCAGTGTAAAGGTAGGGCACAAATTTTACCAAGAATCTTTGTATGTCAGTGAATTGCAGCAATTGCAGAATGGGATAGAACATATTAGGGGAACGGAATCAAAAAACAGATGTTTTGCCTTTAATGGCAAGAATGATTTTGCCATTGGAGGTTACAAACCACTGGGCAAGCTACAACAACAGTTGGATCACTTTCAGTCTCGACATGAATGGACCATTGTGACAGGTCCTTCTGTCGAGTGCCCTCGTCAGGTTTAATAATATTGTGTGTTGATAATCTTGAGTGGTTTAATGACAATACATTGTCATCTGTTTGTGTCCCATTAAAAACAAACAGGAACTCGAGCACAACAACCCCCCCCCCCCCCCCCCCCCACACCCATCCGACAGAGAGCCACAACTATACTTAATCACTCCTATCTAATTTCCAACCACAGCCCCAGGGACATTTACACAGAATCTCTGATCCACGACAGCTCTGCCCAGTATCCAAACACTTACTTTTCTCAAAGGCTCACAACAGAGAAGCTTACCTGTAGCAAGAGAATAAAAACAGGAGTGCTGCTTAAACCAGTTGCTTCCAGTCTCTCGCGCTGAACATCAACTGTTTGCAAGAGAAGGAAAGTGTTTGAAATATTATGCATATCCTTACAATGTCCAGTTTCCCCACTTAAATTTTTGTGCTGAGTTTAAAAATCAGAATAAGTGCACTGAACTGGTGGATTGCGCCACAAGCTGCTAGTTGGAATTATTTTACTGCCCCAGGATAACGCATAAAGAACACACATTTCCTATGGTTAATGTGAAGGCCCATGGAACTAGCGTGAACGCAGTAGTTTCCCCAGTGTCCTCGACCTAAATACTTATACCTCAGCTTAAGCAGATTACCTAGTTATCACTATTTGTATCAATGGTGGCTCTGCAGTTCCGACGATGACAGCTCCATGGCAAATAGTACAAGAATGCAAGAAAACAGGAGCAGTAGAGTAGCAAGACCCCTCAAGTCTGCCCTGCCTTTCAATATGTGGCTGATCTCTACTGGCCCAAACTCCTCGAAGTTCTTGAAGATTATTTAATCTTTCAACTAGCTTCACCATGAAATATATCCAATGATCTGGCATTCACCACCCTCTGGAGCAGAGAATTCCAGAGATTCACAACCCCAAGATATTTCTGTGCACCTCAGATTTAAATGACCAGTCCCTTATTGAGTGAATTTTGAATTTCCGACCCGACAGCTGGAGACATGAACATCGTTGAACTGGTTAAAATTAAAGGGAACTCAAGCTGCTGGAAGCACAAGTACACAGACCGTGGAGGGTTGTATAGAATATAGTTCTCAGCATCATAGCGCACCAGTTCCATAGACAAAGTCCAATGTCCACAATGGGGTAGAGGTGTGGTGGACAGTACCCTAGCTTATGGAAGGAACGTTCAGCCTGGTGGGATTCACTGGGAAGTTATGAGCTTTAATTACTCATAGGAAATTTGAGGAAGGATAAGGTAATTCTCTTGTAAGGGCTCAGAGATTCCCAAGGCAAAATCCATTGGTACGTTGAGTTGCTTACTTTCCCTCTGAACAACTGGCCTTGCTGTGGTCCACCGGGAGATCTCTGCAAGCAACCTTCTTTCCAGATTTGTATCGGAGAGCTTTGCTGTACTCATCGTCCGCCTTGGCGGCTTGGGATTCCTTTGGGATCGTGGAGGCTCCTGTTGCTCATCAGTTGCCACCAAGCTCTGGGTGAGTTTGGGAGGTGGCTCTGGCTCCGATACTACTGTTGATACAGATGAGACACTCTATACAAAAGGGGGAAAAAAAGTTAAAAGTTGGAGTCTTTCCTCCGTTGGTCACACTCACGTTGCAGCCACAGCCTGTTCCCGAGCTCCTTGGTCTTCATTCTGCACTCAAATTGGTCAACATGGGCATCTCTAACATGGCATTGGGCCTGTGCTGGCTATTCCATATATTCTCACTCCCCTGCTCTCTCACAGTCGTGTAACCTTTTGGAAAAGTGTTTCTTCAATTGCCCTTTTGAAATTTTACAACTAGATGCCTCTAACAATCTTGCAGGCAGTTCCAGATTGCAACAGCTCACTCTGGTAATTTTCCTGATCACAGCGTGCCTGTCCTCTGATTACCGATTTATCTGCCATTGTAAACAGTTGGCTAATGGGATAAATGCACCACATGTTGTTACATACAGCCAGAGGGAAAGCCGCAGATATTCTTTTATTACACTAATAACCACGAGCGCGAGAGATCAAATTCCTAAAAGCAAGGATTGGAAATACAAGGATAATTATTTTACCATTCAGAAAATGAATTAAAAATGCTGGATTGTTGCAAAAATCGGACAGGTTCACTAATTCATTTTAGTGAAATAAACTTGTCAATAACTGATCTGGGTCTGCATCTGATTCCAGTGCTACAATGGACATGGTTGGTAAGAGCCACACACCACATACAGTGCCCTCCATAATGTTTAGGACAAAGACCCATCATTTATTTATTAGCCTCTGTACCCCACAATTTGAGATTTGTAATAGGAAAAAAATCACATGTGGTTAAAGTGCATTGTCAGATTTTAATAAAGGGCATTGTTATACATTTTGGTTTCACCATGTAGAAATTACAGCAGTGTTTATACATAGTCCCCCCATTTCAGGGCACCATAATGTTTGGGACACAGCAATGTCATGTAAATGAAAGTAGTCATGTTTAGTATTTTGTTGCATATCCTTTGCATGCAATGACTGCTTGAAGTCTGTGATTCATGGACATCACCAGTTGCTGGGTGTCTTCTCTGGTGATGATCTGCCAGGCCTGTATCGCAGCCATCTTTAGCTTATGCTTGTTTTGGGGGCTAGTCCCCTTCAGTTTTCTCTTCAGCATATAAAAGGCATGCTCAATTGGGTTCAGATCGGGTGATTGACTTGGCCACTCAAGTATTGACCATTTTTTAGCTTTGAAAAACTCCTTTGTTGCTTTAGCAGTATGTTTGCGATCATTGTCTTGCTGTAGAATTAACTGCCGGCCAATGAGTTTTGAGGCATTTGTTTGAACTTGATGTGAAACTATACACTTCAGAATTCATTATGCTACTACCATCAGCAGTTGTATCATCAATGAAGATAAGTGAGCCAGTACCTTCAGCAGCCATACATGCCCAGGCCATAACACCCCCACCACTGTGTTTCACAGATGAGGTGGTATACTTTGGATCTTGGGCAGTTCCTTCTCTCCTCCATACTTTGCTCTTGCCATCACTCTGATATAAGTTAATCTTCGTCTCATCCGTCCACAAGACCTTTTTCCAGAACTGTGGTTGCTCTTTTAAATACTTCTTGGCAAACTGTACCCGGCCATCCTATTTTTGCAGCTAACCAGTGGTTTGCATCTTGCAGTGTAGCCTCTGTATTTCTGTTCATGAAGTCTTCTGCAGACAGTGGTCATTGACAAATCCACATCTGACTCCTGAAGAGTGTTTCTGATCTGTTGGACAGGTGTTTGGGGGTTTTCCTTTATTGTAGAGAGAATTCTTCTGTCATCAGCTGCGGAGGTCTTCCTTGGCCTGCCAGTCCCTTTGCGATTAGTAAGCTCACCAGTGCTCTCTTTCTTCTTAATGATGTTCCAAACAGTTGATTTTGGTAAGCCTAAGGTTTGGCTGATGTCTCTAACTGTTTTATTCTTGTTTCTCAGTCTCATACGGGCTTATTTGACTTTCATTTGCACAACTTTGGTCCTCATGTTGATAACTGATAAACAGCAATAAATGCTTCCAAAGGTGATGGAAAGACTGGAGGAAGTACTAGGTGCCGGGAGCTCTCATATACCTGCATTAAGGAGGCAATTAAACACACCTGAGCAATTACAAATGCCTGTGAAGCCATGTGCCCTGAAATTTGGGGGGGGGGGGGGGGGGGGGGGAAACGACACACATTATGTATGAACACAGCTGCAAATTTCTATATGGTGAAATCAAAATGTTTAAAAATGGCCTTTAATAAAATCTGACAATGTGCACTTTAAGCACATGATTTTTTTTAAATATTACAAATCTCAAATTGTGGAGTACAGAGGCAAATAAATAAATGATGGGTCTTTGTCCCAAACATAATGGAGGGCACTGTGGCTGATGGCTAAAGCAGGCCTGGCTGATATATCAAACCCATCCAGGTGTTAAAAATTGAATTCAAATATGCAGATGGGTGGATTACAATGAAAGCAACAGAAGCACTGAACCATTACCCTTCCCCCTCATTTCAATGGATGAATGTCAATTGAGGAGAATGGCCCAGAGTCTTTATTTTTGGGAGCAATGGGTGGAAAGATTAGATGGATCCAGAATGCCGAAGATCTCCCACTCTCTCGCCAACCACCAGTATTATTTTTAAACGTTTACTCACCTTTGCTGTTTCCCCTGCACCTGGAGGAGCACTGGGTGCCTTGGGTATATTTCTCCAAATCTTGCTCGATCTGGGTCTCCCGCGATGGGTCTGACTTTCAATCTTCAAATTGGCCACAGGCTGTTCCACTGCTGTGTCGTCGTCACCTTTGCCTGCTGTGTTTTCCTCCGCAGGTAGCTGCTGCTTTGCTACGATTGGAACCCACCGGTCCACATCCAACACTATGGCCTCAGCTGGCTTCTTGCGTTTTATCGGACGCTTCTTTTGTTCGACTTTCTGGACCAACTCATGGTCTTCGTCTTCCTCTTCCTCTTCCTCCTGCTCCATCTCCTCCAAGATGTTGTCTTTCTCAGAATCCTCAGAACTCTCCTCAGGAGTGCTTTCCCGTTTCCACTGTTTGGTGATGCGTCGTCTCCTCTTCCGTTTCCTTTGTCGAAGAGCCTGTAGGATGTTATGAAAATAAAATAAATTGCCGTTTCAAACTTTAGTAGACACAAGAAAGTACATAGGCTGGTTTGCAACTTAAAAAGACAGTGCTGTAGTAAATCAGTGGGTTGGGCAGCATCTCCAGAGAACATGGATAGGTGACGTTTTGGGTTGGAATCCTTCTTCAAACTGAATGTAGAAGGGGGAGAAAGCTGGAAGAGAGGTGGGGATGGGACATAGCTGGGCAAGTGATAGGTGGATACACAAAAGGAGGGGCGTTGATTGGCAAAAACACATGATAAGACAAGTAGTGCGAGATAAGGACAGAAGAGTGAAACGTCACTCCTTCACTCTTTCCCCGTAAACCTGCAAATGCCCATCCAGTTCCCTTTCAATGGCCATAGCAACTGTTTCCAGAGCAAAACACAAGGTGCTGGTGGAACTCAGCGGGCCAAGCAGCATCCGTGAAGGGAGTGGACAGGTGACATTTCTAGCCGGGACCCTTATTCAGATTGATTGCAGTTGGAGGGGATTGGAAAAGAGAGGTGGGGGACAAGACAAAGTTTAGGGGGGAGGGGGTTGATTAGCAGATGGGTGGAGTAAGTGACGGAGGCTGGAGGTGACTATTTCTTCCTCGCTCAATGGCAATGAGCCTATAGATCATAATTGCTCTATCAAAATGATTATCCTCACATTCCCCATCTCTATCTCATGCAGGACAGCCAGGTAATTTTCCTCTGTAAATTGCCCTTAGTGTGTAGGAAGTGAACTCGAAAATTGGATAACACGGAACTAGAATGAACGATGGTCGTCATGGACTTGTTGGGCCAAGGGGCTTGTTTCCATGCTGTTTCTTTCAATCAATCAATCGCACCGAGTATGGATCCTCACCGTTAGGCCTGCTAGTCCCTTCCATTTGCTGATGCATTGCGTGTCGGTCCTGCCCGACAGCTCTGCAGCTATTTTGGCCCATTTGCCTGTTAAAACAGAACGACATTGAAAACACTGAAACGATGTCTGGGAATAGAGTAACAAGTGATAAACTAGAATTTCAGTTCAGCAATTCAACGCATTGAGACTAATTGACACCGAAAGGCACGTACCACTGTTTCCTGAGGACTTCACTGCTTCACAACCAACTGTTTGGCAACTTACGATCAAGCTGAAGATACAGAGCGAGTGCGGGTAACACTTGTGAGCTAACAATAGAGGAACCAAGTTGTGGCTCGTTTGTTAGTGCTTGTCAAACGAGTTTGACCTAAACTTTGATACTAGGGCGCCAATTTCAAAGCTGTTGCTCTTATTAGGCATTAGAGCCTTGAAGTATTTTCCAAATGACCACAAACATTTGTATGTGTTCCTCTGTCTTCCCCCTCTATCTTAAAGGCCATCCTTATGGATTACAATCAGAGCTGCCAAGTTTTGTCAGAGCATTCAGTATTCTAGTACCTGAAAATCAGTATTTTGCTGAGGAAATCAGTATTTTTACGTGGTGCCATTTTTGCTGAAAAGTGTTATTTTTTATGTGCGGTCATACCTATGCAAGAGTACAAGAATGCATAACTTTGCTACCAATTGAAATGTCTTCTACGCACCTTACTTGACAGTGCATTCATTGCCATCTGTTTGTATACTGCTGTTTGAACGGCTGCTTCCTGCTTTCAGCACCAGATGTGGAAGCCATTTTGGAAGCCTCTCTCTCTCTCTCCTTCCTCTCTTTCCCTCACTTTCCCTCCCTCTCCCTCTTTCCCTCCCACCCTCCCTATCTCCTTCCTTTTTTCTCTCTCTCCCTCTCTTATTCCCTCCCTCCCTCTCTCCCCCCCTAACAGTCTGTGACCCACAGCGCTGTGGCCATAGGGCTACGTGGAAAGGCAATCGCGCTCCAGCTGCGAGCACTATTTTAGAACCCATAGCGCTGTTCGTTTAAATTCCCACGTGTTAAACTGACAGCGCTGTTTAAACCTGGAGTGGGACAGGCAGATCAAAGCTTACAAAAATAATCATGCAGATCTTGAAATTTAAAATACTAACAGATTTGCTATAATCTGCTATAATATTTAGAGGTACAGTATGACTTTTTATATCCTTGCATTTTTTAAGCAGCAAGATGAAACAGGAAGTCAGGCTGATTTTTAAAAAATCCGTATTTTACAAAGCAAATCCGTACCTCCGTATTCTGATCGCATTTCCATACAAAATACGGAAAATCCGTACTACTTGGCAGCTCTGTACAATGCATTTATCATTTGTTAGCACCCAAGGCTCCTTAATCTGATTAGAAAAAACCTCCACACTCACTACTATATCTCTCTATCTTGTCAAATGAACCTGCTGTTTCCTAGAAATAGAGCAACCAAGAATAAATCGAGGCTGCTCGGAGCTGGAGGGGAAACAGGAAGAACATTCAGATGGAGGAAACAGCCTAGGATCGGAAAGAAGCTAAAGGTTTATTTTAAACTTTAGGGAATTACTTCAAAAAACGTGCAACTTTTTATATGACTTTACTTTGATGTTCTAGGCTGGAAATTATTTAATCTGTCTCTTACTTGTGAGCCAATAATAGGAAAGCATCTTGGACTGCAAGATGATATACAGATTAACATTCAATGGGAAGATTCAGGTCAATTATGAGAACCAAAAAAAAATCAAAGGCATATCTTATTGGACAAATTGAAGATATAATGAAATGTATTTTAAAAGAAAATGCAGAAGATTTTGTTTCTTTAGAAAGGACTTGCAGCACATATAATGCATAGTGATCACCACTTCAGGGCATGAGTGAGGAAAGGGAACCAAAAACTGGTAGAGTAGCAAAATGAGTTTTCAGGCCTTACGCGTGCACTCGTCTCTTACCGACTCCATGCTTCTCAATCAATGCTTTAAAATCGCTCTCTTCTTTTTCAGTCCATTTTCCTTTCCTCACATCTTGATTTAAGCCATTCCGGTATCTGTGAACATTTTAAATAACCTTTACCCACACCACATCTCAGGCCTACTAAAACCTTTCCCAGCAATTTAGCACTAAAAAGGTTACAAAGGAGCAACTACTGGGTAACAGAATATCCAGCTTACAACCTGCCCAACCAAGACAGTATTGCCTTATTAACATTAGTCCTTTTATTACCAATTATGCAGCCATTATCTGTGCCACAAGAAAACCATCACCAATATACTATTGAGAGACAATCCCCCCCCCACCCCCCCGCCTATCTCTGGCAATGTCCTCCATAAGTATACACTATAAACATACCTGTCTCTACATTGGGAATCCATCCTCCCAGGGACCATCTCTTGAATCTTGTACCAGTCCCGGCTTCCATATTTTGCCACTGCCTTCAGGAGAAGCTAGAAAACAAACCAATCTATTATATTGATCCTTGATTCTGCTTGGCCACAGAGGTACAATCTGTGGGGTTACCTAGAACTAGGAGACATTGTGAAATCAAAGCAGGTCATTCTGGTTACTCATGCTATTACGTCTCTCTCTTTCACAACACTCCTAATCCAATATCCTGGGTGATCCTAGCTGCATATTTTCTATTGTATGTACATCCCTTCTATAAATGGGCCCTAAAGCCATCAAATATTACTCTCCTGCTTTTGTATTCTATACCTCTATACAAAATAAGGAGTCAGTTCTATATTTTATGTCTTTACCCACATAGATTAAATTCTGGATATCTTGGGGGAAATCAATGATGTACCCGATGACAGAGAAATAACAATGCATCAATGCATTTAATAGGAATTTGAGGGGTAACTTTTTCACACAAAGGGGGGTGGATGTATGGAACAAGCTGCCAGAGGAGGTAGTTGTGGCAGGGACTATCCCAACATTTAAGAAGCAGTTAGACAGGTACATGGATAGGACAGGTTTGGGGGGGATATGGACCAAATGCTGGCAGGTGGGGCTCATGTAGCTGGGACATGTTGGCCGGTGTGGGCAAGTTGGGCCGAAGGGCCTGTTTTCACGTTGCATCACTCTATGACTCTAAGAAGTTTCCAAGAATTCGTGTTGCAGGATACAATTTCAATCAGCATCCTAGATTTTGGTGGGCAAATGTAACCAGACAATGGTGATGAAGTCTTCTGTACCCATCATGTACTGCGCACAGAATCAGATTTTGCTCCAAACCCTTGGGGTAAAAAGAATGACCAAAATGTATCTTCCATGTTCACCTAAAGGCAAGGTGCTGAACGAAAACTCTCTGTGCTGATGCCTTTTGAGAGACGTGGAGTGGGCAGAAAAGAAATGTAGCAATATGATTTTAGAAGTGGTGACGTCAGTAAATGCAATCACAGTCTGACTCGACTAGACCCAGACCGAGTTTGCCTCGACTCAACTGTATAGGTCCTCCCAAGCATATGTACAACCGACTTACAAACAGCCCAAATATACAGACAAGCGTTCGGGAGACCAGTGGGTTGGATTTATCGGCTGCTGTGGGGTTGCAAGCACCAATCACTGTGTGGGAACTGTTTGTGGCCACATTTCTGTCTGACCGGCTCGCAGATAGTTCTCGGGATTAGAAACCATGGCCCGGGGAGGACCTGGCTGGTTATCCAGGACAGAGAAAGGAAGGACCGACGACCAGAAATAACCTACCTCATCTTCTTTTGGTGTCCAAGGCCCTTTTGTCACTTTGGGATCCAGTGCCTTGGACCAGCGATACACAATCTGTTTACCATTCCGTCCCTCCATAAAATACGCAACTGCAATGAAGCAAGTTCGCATTTCAGAATCTTATCTATCCAAATTAAATCACAAACAGTGTATCTGCTAATTAGTACCGGAGGGATGGTCAAATCAAAAGACTGCAGTTAGAAGGATAGGTCCTTTAAGGATCACTTGTTTCCTTTGAAGGCTCGGATCTGTGTTCGGGACATTGTAACTGGGTCAAAATTGTAAACTTCCCCAACTGCGCAGCAACAAGACTTTCACCATGAAGACTTCAAGCGTTCCGGACAGCAACCTACACCACCTCTTAAGCAATATTCTTCTGAAAGTTAAGGGATTGGAAATATTTTGTGTTATAGATTGATCAGATACTACTTTTGGGAGTGCTGGAAGCAATCGGGCTTGGGATAGCAATGGTCAAGAATCTCGTTGCTGTTCACCACTAAAGCACCAGAGGTGGGATTAGCCCCAGCTGCGACACCCCCTAGTGGCTGGATTTGGGAAACTATCGTGGGCAGGTTCCCCACCAAATCACACACCATTCTGATTTCAATACATCAGCTTGCCTTCATCTTGACCTGGGGGCAAATCCTGAAACATGGTGACACCTTCACCAGGAATGCAACAGTTCAAAAAAGCTGCTCAACATCATCTGCTCAAAGAAGGAATAGGGATTGGCACCAAATGCTGGCTTTGGTGGCAAACCTTTACTGCACAAACTGTATGAATTAAAAACTGCGAGGGCTTGACACAGTATCCCAATAAAAACTAGAAAATCATTAAAGCATAAATGAGCCTGTGTCTGCCTTCAGCAGAAGTAATTTAGTCACTCTTTCCCCCCAGCATCTTTCCTTGGGGCCCTACATTTCTCCCACAGGTTGGATCATTCCTTTTTGGAAAAAAACAATAAAATCTACTTCCACCATCCTTTTAGCCAGTGAAATCCCACAGGCTACATGGAACGGTTTTCCTTCTTGTCATCCCTGGCTCTTTTATCAGCTGAATTAAATCTGTCCACAGTTCTTGATCGTCCTGTCAATGAGAACATTTTCTTCTTCATTTTTCTACATTCCTACTGAGTCCATTGAACACCATTATTAATGCACACATTGATCATAGAAGTCGGGTTACACCACAAGCCGAGCAGGCGGCGGTCAGGAAAGGATTTGCATCCAGGCCCTCTCACGCTCGCCTGATCTGCACGACTGTTACACTCACTCTTTGTATATGGGATGAAGTTCCCAACTCTCATTTTTTGCACGAGCTCAGTAAGCATCTGGTCTTCTTCCTTAGACCACTCTCTCCTCTTCAGGTCCTTGTTAAACTCCTGATACTTCTGAAGACACATGTAAGCAGAACGGGATGTCTACAGTGGGAAGGAGAAAAGGGAAATTACAATTTAAAGATGCTGGATTTTTTAAATCACCTTTAAAATTACTGTTGCACACATCTATCCATTAATTTAGGATAGACACAAAATGCTGGAGTAACCCAGCGGGACAGGGAGCATCTCTGGAGAAGGAATGGGTGACGTTTCGTGTCGAGACCCTTCTTCACTTACTCCAGCATTTTGTGTCCATCTTCGATTTAAACCAGCATCTGCAGTTCTTTCCTATCCAATGGCTTTACCGAGAAACTACAATGTCATGGATTCAAGTCTCATTCCAGGCTGGGCACAATGCCAGTGAACATTCCAGTGTGCTACTTACAGATGGCAGCAGATAAACAGAGGCAAAAGTGATCCCTTCCCCTTCACTGATTGCCCCTATTTGATGCATCAGCTTAATACCATGAACGTGTAATACCAAAATACATCAACACCCAGAAATTGTTTAAAATAACCAATTACCTCATTGATTTGGATTTATCATTGGATTTATTGTGTGTAAAATTAAGCTAAAATATCTTCCTGCACTATAAATATTTAAATCTTTTGAAATATTAAGACGGCATTACAGAAAAACATACATTTTTCCTTGCTACAGTTTCATGAGATCTTCAGTCACAGTTAACACTTCCTAATCAAGGTAATACAGAATAAAACCACTAGTAAAGAACGACCAAACGTAAACAACGGATCAACAACCGATCCTGGATAGAATAGGTCTCTCAATTAGAACCCTACCTGGGATAATTTGACCAGTTCACACCAAGTATTAGTAAGGAATTGTATCATTCAGATACAAGAGGATAGAATCCAGATCTAGCAGGCCTTGATCTGAATGCAATAAACCCAAGTGATAAAAAAGGTTCGAAGGGCTAAACACTTCACTTCTGTAACTATGTTCCTAACATCTATCAGTGCATGTTGTTGCCATTTGATGTTCAGACCCTACTAGAATAAGCAAGACTCAGTTGAGCCTGATGAAGGGTCCAACCTAAAAAGTTGACTATTACGACTGAAGGGCCCTGACCCAAATCGTCGCCTGTCCATTCCCTCTACAGATGTTCCCCCAACACTGTGTTTTGATCAGTTGTGAAGGCTTGCTGCTACTGAATTGCTCTGTAGTAAACACAGTAAACCTAAGCTTAGAAAAGCCCATTAACCTGGTGGAACTCAACTTTTGCGCTGTGCAACATCAGTACCTGTAGCTCACTTGCAATACTCTCCCAGTCCACATAGCCAGCTCTCTTCGAGATCTCATTTAGCCGCTGTATATCTTCGCTGCTCCACTGGGTTTGATTGATGCTTGGATGTTCAGAGTTCTGCCAGACCCTCTTGATATCTTCCGCCTTGCGAATTCCATCAAACTACAAACATAAAACATTTACAGGTTCAGTCGCGTGTTGAAGACTCTAAAAGGGATGAAAACTCCTCTCACTGTTGGAACTGGACAGAGCATTCACATTTAGCAAGCTAGACAGTGTCTGAGTGAGTTTACTTCAGATCATCTGAGCCAAGAGGAGAAATCAGGCAGAGCTTTACCCCATCTGATCATTATCAAGTACAGCTGGCTGGATCAGAATGTTGAGCAAGTAAATAATTTTCAAGATGAAAATTTCATCCATTGAACTTGAAATTGTATTCAAGCAACTTTAAGTTCAATGGATATCCAAGCAGACGGACAGATACAGAGTAGTAACGGCAGAGAACAAAAGGATAGTGGGCGGGGGTAAGGAAACACAGAAAGACTGATGAACCCTAAACATACACCCATCAATATTGATTAAGAAAGAACTGCAGATGCTGGAAAAATCAAAGGTATTCAAAAATGCTGGAGAAACTCAGCAGGTGAGGCAGCATCTATGGAGAGAAGGAATGGGCGATGTTTCGGGTTGAGACCCTTCTTCAGACTGAGTTTCTCCAGCATTTTTGTCTACCTTCGATATTGATATACTTACATCAATGTTGGAGATCTTTATCCAATCGTGGTCGTCAAACCTATTTCCCAACAACTGCCGTTGCGTCATCTGGCTACAAAAGAGTTAAGGAGTAACACACTTTTATAAACCATGGCTAGAGTTGTTTACACTCACTCTCAGCCAGATGTAGACATTAAATATCATTGGTTGAAAATTGGCAACACCTTTCCTTGTAGACTGTACTTAGTGGCAAAAAAAAAAAAAAAGCAAAAAGGCACCTCTTGTCAGCTCACGATGTTTGACAGACTGGAATAGTAAATCCAATGAAATTCAGGTTAAATACACTTCACCTTCAGCAGAGACGTTCGTTCATTGTTTCATAAACATGCACCAGCAGTAGGATACAGGGAAATAAATCTCATAGCAGACAGAATATTTTCCTCTGGCTTGGTGGTTGCCTACAAATTTAAAGCATTCCTGAGAAAACCATCATCTTTATGCAAACACTTAACCCCGCCCCAAGCTTCATCAAATGACCCATCGTGTGGTCTTAATTCGATCATTGCATGGTCTATGCTCAGATATTACGCCTTATTGCACGAAAATGATCCCACCAGGTCGTATCTGAATGCTTTGCTTTTGCATTGAAGGCAGGTTCAGAAGTGCCAGCCTCCCCATTCCCAGTTTTCTCAATAAACTTGTACATAAATTGTGACTCGAGAATAATAAATATTCATTAAAAAATACATGCATAACTAAAAATTTTGTACTTGTCTTTAATTCAATGTTTTGATTAACTTTCTCCTCACCATGCCTGTGTGTGCATGAACAGACTCCCAAGCTGTTCCTCAGCTCTATCGGAATATGGCTGGACTCCATTTGAACAATTTTGCTCCATAGTCCTCAATATCTTCCTACCCCAAACTATAAAAACTATTTCTGGAAAACCAGCCCGAGCTCCTCCAAGAAACGCTAAACCACTGCTCACTGAGAAGATAAGCCGTCTTCATGACACTAGTCCTCATGGGTGGTAATAAAGGCCATGATAGTCTTGCTTGCTTTGTAGCATCGGAGCCCAGTATAAATGGAACAAAATTGTACCAAAGAAAATGAACGTCAATCATCATCGTGTGTTTTAAAATATGTTTCAATGCCTTTAAAATGGATTCTATATAAAATTAAGTTCTTCAGGAAGAAATACGGAAACATACAGCAACCTAGTACTTCACTACACAACCTGTGAGCGCTAGAGGTCCGGGCACACGTTACAGACCACAACTAACAACGCTGGTTATTTGTCTAAAAAGGTTGCTGCCATAGGCAAGAATCACATTTTCCCGTGCTCGATTTCAGCATGGAGCCACCTATGTGAACTGTTACAATCCAAAGACAAAGTCTGAAATTAAAAGCTGATAACACGAGGGAAGTTCGAGAAGTTAATAAACAAAAGAACATGCAGCCAACGGTGTGACTACACTTTCTTCATTAGATATTGACATAACTTGTACTTATTGCAGCCAAAGAGAATAAACACACGGGAGTGCATCCATACACAAGATGCCACTATTGTTCACAAATGCACAGGTACTGTGGCAGTGAATCAAAGAGACTTTCTTATGCAAGGGCAAGGTCCGACTGAAAAGACAGTCGCAATGCAAATCACTTGGTGACAAATGCTCAATTAGATACTCTTCTAAAAATGCCTGATGGCAGGAATGTTATCTCACTTAATCTCATCCATTTCCCGCTCAGTTTCACCAATTTGCTTCCACATGACACTTTTCTCCTTTTCATCGCGGGACATCGCCACTTTTTTGTTCAGGTACTCGAGCCTAAAAATGCAAGGAAAATATTAGAGTTCTTAGCTTATATCCTGATTTGTGCCCATGATCAATCAGGGTAACAACTAAAGTTCAGAATTCAATACTCCAAAACAAGGAAAAGAAACAAGGGAGGAATTTCTCAGGTCATGACTGAGCAGGAATCTGCTAGAACGGGATGGAATTCTGGCCCAAAACAGTGTTGCCTCCAACAGTGAAACGTTCCTTTGATACAATGAGCTTGGATAAAGTTCTTGGAAGTTACTGAGACTATCCCAGCAAGCATTTACTGGTGTTTATGGGGAAACGAGACATTTAACGGGACAAATGTTATACCCTGAAACATATGAAAACAATGAACATGAAATGTCCAGGATGCCAAGAATATTATAACCAGATTATTCCTATCTAGCGTTCAATGCAGACTACATCACCTCACCTCACGCCTGAGGATTGGGGGGGGGGGGGGGGGGGGTGAAAGCCCTGGACTAAAAAGAGGAGACAATCTGGAAGATTTTTCTGACCTAGGTCAACAAAAAGTGGATAAGATCATGAGAGGAATAGATCGGGTAGATGCACAGAATCTCTTGACCAGATTAGGATAATCGAGGACTAGAGGACATAGGTTTAAGGTGAAGGGGAAAAGATTTAATAGGAATCTGAGGGGTAACATTTTCAACAAAGGGTGGTTGGTATGGAACAAGCTGCCAGAGGAGGTGGAGTGTCTCCAATATGGATTCAGAGCAGCTTGTACTGGAGCCTACCAGGGAGAAGGCAATTCTGGATTTAGTGTTGTGTAATGAACCGGATTTGATAAGGAAAGTCGAGGCAAAGGAGCCATTAGGAGGCAGTGACCATAATATGATAAGTTTTAATCCACAATTTGAGAGGGAGAAGGGAAAATCAGAAGTGTCAGTGTTGCAGTTGAACAAAGGGGGCTGTGGAGGCATGATGGAGGAGCTGGCCAAAGTTGACTGGAAAGAAACCCTGGCATGGATGACAGTGGAACAACAATGGCAGGTATTGGGAGTAGGATACTGACATGGATGGAAAATTGGTTGGCAGACAGGAAACAAAGAGTAGGGATTAACGGGTCCCTTTCAGAATGGCAGGCAGTGACTGGTGGGATGCCGCAAGGCTCGGTGCTGGGACCGCAGCTATTTACAATATACATGAATGATTTAGATGAAGGGATTAAAAGTAACATTAGCAAATTTGCAGATGACACAAAGCACTGTGGCAGTGTGAACAGTGAGGGTCTAAAAATATTGGATGCCAGGAGACAAAGGGGGCCCACTTCATCAGGGGCACACTTGATATAGGGGGCCCACTTCATCAGGTGCCCACTTGCCATCGGGCAAGCTGATACCCTGGCCAGTCCGCCACTGGCTCTGAGGATGCAGGGTGACTTGGACAGATTGGGTGAGTGGGCAGATGCATGGCAGATGCAGTTTAATGTGGATAAATGGGAGGTTATTCATTTTGGTGGCAAGAACAGGAAGGCAGATTATTATCTCAATGGTGTCGTTAGGAAAAGGGGAAGTACAACAAGATCTGGGTGTCCTTGTACATCAGTCACCTAAAGTAAGCATGCAGGTACAGCAGGCAGTGAAGAAAGCAAATGTTGGCTTTCATGACGAGGAGTTGAGCAGAGGAGCAAAGAGGTCCTTCTGCAGTTGTAGAACTGCACCTGGAGATCACACCTGGAGTATCGTGAGCAGTTTTGGTCTCCAAATTTGAGGAAGGGCATTCTTGCTATTGAGGGAGTGCAGCGTAGGTTCACGAGGTTAATTCTCGGGATGGCGGGACTGTCATATGTTGATAGAATGGAGCGACTGGGCTTGTATACTCTGGAATTTAGAAGGATGAGAGGCAATCTTTTTGAAACATGTAAGATTATTAAGGGATTGGACAGGCTAGAGGCGAGAAACATGTTCCCGATGTTGGGGGAGTCCGGAACCAGGGGCCATAGTTTAAGAATAACGGGTAGGCCATTTAGAACGGTGATGAGGAGAAACTTTTTCACCCAGAGTTGTGAATCTGTAGAATTCTCTGCCTCAGAAGGCAGTGGAGGCCGATTCTCTGGATGCTTTCAAGAGAGAGTTAGAGCTCTTAAAGATAGCGGAGTCAAGGGATTATGGGGAGAAGGCAGGAACAGGGTACTCATTGCGGATGATCAGCCATGATCACAGTGAATGGCGGTGCTGGATTGAACGGCCAAATGGCCTACTCATGCACCAATTGTCTATTGTAGTTGAGGCTGGGACTATCCCAACGTTGAAGAAACAGTTAGATAAGCACATGGGTAGGACAAGTTTGGAGGGATATGGACCAAGCGCAGACAGGTGGGACTAGTGTAGTTGGGACAAGTTGGGCCAAAGGGCCTGTTTCCACACTGTATCACTCTATGACTCTATTGAAGATCCTCATAATGCTCAAGCAAATATTTATCGATTACTCACCTTTCAGTTGATGGGACATGACCAGCAGGAACCAGCTCAAGTCTATGTTGCTCTAAATTACATAGACTCATCTCTTTGCAATTTAGTTTACAAAGGTTCTTTAAAGTAAAAATTATTCTTGAGACTCTTCTTTAAACCGTGTGTCCAATGCTACTGTTATTATTCATCATGGAGTACATCAACAAGAACTAACATTTATACAATCCAACACATTTTCTGGCAGTTTAGTTAGAAATGCTTAAGGGAGAGCCAGATTAGGACAGAGAACCAAAGTGAAGGGGAAAATTCCAAAACTTAGGTTCCAGATGCCAAAGAATGAATTATCAAAGTGGGTAATGAAAATTAGGTTTGTACAAGTTGCCAAAGTCAAAAGAATGCACAAATCTTGGGGTTTGCAGTGCCAGGGAGACGGTCATGGAGCAATTTGAAAGCATTTAAGGATTAAACAAAAAGGAGGAAAAATTGACGATGGCCTAAAAATCAATGGAAGTCAGCAACCACAGAAGTAGTCAGTGAGTAGGGCTTGGTGGAAGGCTGGCCAGGAGACATCTCTCACAGAAGATAAAAAGGGCGAATTAATTCAACTTGTCAGTGAAGGAAATGACGATACACCGAGTCATTTACATGACTGCATGCATCTCGTAGCGTCAAACATGCCAATTGAAGGAGGAATTTCAGATTTCAGCCATATTACAATCGATGAGGACTGGGCCAATAATATATTAAAAAGTATTTTACCTCACAAGTTTAGGCTGCAGCAGTCGCTGCATCGAATCACTTGCGATCGAGACTTTTAGCTTGTCTTTCTCTCTCTGCTTCCCTGAGAAAAGACAAATTTCAGAATATGAGTTTATTTTGTAACTTGTGACCAGGCCCTTTGAACCACTAGTAGGCCTGGAGCTCTATCAGTGATCCCCAAGTTTAGTTAAGGGGAGATACCAGGTACTGACTAAACAAAATATCCCACTCAAAGCCAGTCCTTATCTAACAGATGATAAGCCTCGGACAATTGCACGAGGCTCAGGTAAGGAATGGAGGGCCAGAACCACAAGCAACCCCACTAATCCACTCAGTTTAATTAAACAGAACTCCATTAGATCTCACTCTGAGAAATGAATGCTGGCCCTGCCAGCAACACCACTGACCCAAGAACAAATTAAAAAAATATTCAACACCATTTGTCAGTTTGACATAGAGTCATGCAGCACAGACATAAGGCCTTGGGCCCAACTTACACATGCCAACCAAGATGGTCCATAGAAACTCGTCTTATTTGCCCGTGTTTGGCCTTAATCCCTATCGTCTCCTATCAATGTATTGGTCCAAATTACTATTAAATATTGTCATTGTATCTTGCAACTACTTCTTCCTCTGGCAGCTTCTTCCATATACCCACCGCCCTCTGTGCGAAAAAGGTGCCCTACGGGTTCTTATTAAACCTTTCCCCACAACTTAAACTTATGCCCTCTATTTCTTAATTCTCCTGCCTGGGACAAATACTGTGAGCATTCACCATATCTATGCCTCACATGATTTTATACACCTCTTTAAGATCACCCTTCAGTTCACTGCACTCCAAGGAATAAAATCCTAGCCCGTGCAATACTCCAGGTGCAACCTCACCGATACCACGTACAATTGGAGTATAATGTCACAACCTCTATACTCAATTCCTGGACTGATGAAAAGTCAAAGCATTATACAAGTTGAATAGAGGCCGATGGGTATATGCAAGTTGAATATGGAGGCAACGGGGCATGGGACTAAATGTTGCCGAAAAAGATAGACTCAAGAGGAAATTATCAGCAAGCAAATTCAAAACTCTAGCCAGCTGTAGATACTGGCACCATTGGGAGAAGTATCAAAACTGAGACATGGAAGAGGCCATTATTGGACAAATGACAAATACTTACAGCTTTTTACGAGAAATTCTTCAAAAGGTTTTATGCCTTGAGTGGCCTTCTCCTTTGTGTCTTGGTTTGCTGGAGGACCCTGGTCACAATTAGAGATACAGTATATTAGCATATACATAAAGCTGGGCAGCTGTTGAGCCAACAATTATTAATACTTCTTCAAATGATGCAAGTATAAGTAACACTAAATATCTTTCATTACATCCGATACTGACAGCAGCTCATTGATTACCAAATATTGATCAACTGCTTCAAGTTGTACTGATGTAGACACTAGGAACTGCAGATGATGGAATCTTATGCAGAACACAAAGTGCTGAAGTATCTCAGCTGGTCCAGCAGTATCTCTGGAGGAAGACATGGAGAGGCGACGTTTTGGGTTGGACCTTCCTCAGACTGCACTAGAACTGGAATTGCATGGAAGCTAGACTAGATAAATGGTTGCATAGTTCCTTCTCTTTAAAGACACTGTAAACAAATTGGGAGGAGAGACTTTCAGTGTTTTCATTTTAGGTGGAGAAGGTAGATCTGTTGGTGTTTGATAACCATCTAAACAAAATACCATCAATAATTAGCAATTAGTTCTGTTTAAAAAATCAAAAATACTTACAAGGCCAGTCACTTTATCCCTGAAGTATGGCTTCATGAAGTGCCCCAGGAACATGGAAGACTGAGTCTTTGATAATTTTGATTTCTCAACATCTTCTCCTGCCAGGTCACTCATTATTTCGGCCTGTAGGAGATAAAAGAGGATTGTGTATTTGCTAGCAGAGAGATAAGGAGAGCGCAAGAGCTGGCATATCCAAAACCATGTTGTTTTAACTCAATTGCTCTTTCCATATCAGGCACCATTTATGGCTACACCTCTACAGCTTTCTCTGCTTTACTTCCAAAAAGCCTCAGTCAACAAAGTCTCACAGTTAATTCTGAATCCGAGCTGGGTTAGTTGATTTGTAATTTGCCTCAAACCCGTTGCAATAGGAACCAGTGACAAGAAATTATCAACGTCCCTGTAACTGATTACTATGTAGTTATAACTACAAAAATGGTTAGGATCACAATATGTGATATTTAGAGTCTTATATCCAGGTACATACAATTTAGGCCAACACATGATGACCACTTAACTGAGATAAAGGAATTCATCTTTCCATGTTCTCCTTTCACTTCCAATTTATAGACAGAAGTGGAACATGGAAAGGAGATGAGGGGACAAAGCCCTGCAGTCACAAGCAACACTGGAACCGTCCTTTAGTGTTGAATCCCCCATTGTACAAGAACAGCTGGGTGGTCACTGACACCTCCAAAAGAGGTTGGATCTGTGCATCAAATCTTCCACTGGGATTACTACCAATGCCCTACTTTTTCAAGTCACCTCAGCCACGTACACTCACCTGCATTTCCTTATTGTGGGTGAGCAGCAACGCCAGGTCCTGCAGCTTCTCCACAATCACCTCCTGGTACACCAGATTCATCTGTAGGCACGTCTCAGGGTCCTCGGGAAGATCATCTCCCTCGTCATCCGAAATACTGTCAGGGAGCCGAGGTGCAGTTTCACTGACAGAGGCCTCCACCTGAAGACAACAAAGTTACTTCTTCCTCTACCCTCTGCATTGTCTTAAAGACAAATGAAATATCTGGGGATCTAGTCAATAACCACAACAGGTTAAGAAGATTTAAAAGGAGATTGGCATGAAATTAGAGGTACCCAAGGCTTGCTTGCCAGCAATGTCTCTCAGGTGGAAGGTTGTAGCTGTTTTCATTATAGTTCATTTATGCATTAATGGCAGTACTTTTTCCCTGTCCTCAAATATTAATGAGCTGGGAATCAGCTATATTCTTGAACCTCAATCCATGATAATGGTATTCTCAGTGCTGCTGCGTAGGGTGATACAGTACTTGGAGCTATTGACACTGAGGGATGGAAAAGATCCCTAAGTCAGGAAAGTGGTTTACTTGGAAGGGAACCTGTAGGCAGTCCCATGTACCTGCTGCCCTTATTGTTTAGGAATGTGTAGGAAAGAACTGCAGATGCTGGTTTAAATCGAAGGTAGACACAAACTGCTGGAGTAACTCAGCCGGACAAGCAGCGTCTCTGAAGAGAAGGAATGCTGCCTGTCCCGCTGAGTTAATCCAGCAGTTGGTTTCGCCCTTATTGTTTAGGTGACAGAAGCCACTGATTGAGAGGTGCTGCTGAAGAACCCACAGAACATTGTTGCAAAGGACTTTGTAGACGGTAGATACCAGAGGCATGGACGAAGGAAAGAAGGAAGGAATGTTTAAGGCAAGGACTGGGTTCCAATTAAGTGAGCCGCTACTTCCTGGAAGGGGGTCACAGCTCCATCCAAGCCTTGGCATGCTGTAGATGGTGGAATGGATCTAGGAGTTAGTAGACCAATGCTATGTAGAGTTTCGGACTGTAAGGAACTTCATATTTGTTTTGAAGGAGGTGTAAACAAGGATCAGTAGATTCCTAGAACAAAGCAGCTCACATAAAACTGAGGTTGTGCAGATTGAGTCTACTCATTGCAGCGTTGAAGAATGAGAGCTGATATTATTAAACCAAGGATTCTGAGGGGGAATTCAACAGGTTGGAGGCCGAGACGATTTTTCCCCTTGTAGGGCTATCCAGAACTAGGAGGCCAAGTTTCAGAAGCACCTTTACTCTTCTAATTCATTAACTGTTAAGAAACCCACAGCAATCGGCAACCCACCTATCGAAATGTTTTAGAAGAATTTACAAACGAACAGTTTATGCACTGCTATTGAGATTGTTCAATGGCCTCGAGTATGCTCCAAGGCAGCCTGCCTTTTTATAAGCTGATGCTTGTTCTGTAAGAGATATTCTGGGATCAAGTAAAGAGGTCCTTACCAGAGAAAGGCACTGCTCTTCTACAGATTTTTCTTCAGCATCATATCCTGCCGATGTAAGAAAGGGCATTACCTCACAAACAAGGCAAGTCAGGATTCTGGGAGGAACATTACACTCTATATTGATGCAAGATATCCTCAAAGTGCATAAAATTGGAATTACATCATCCTAACCCAGATAAGGAGCACTGCCATTCAATAATATCGACCAGCATCCCAACAAATGTCCCAAGCAATCTTTTGCCTCCTTACATCCCCAGTAAAATTTTCCAGTTGTGATGAAAGTTCATCTGCATAAAACGTTAATTTTGTTTCATGCTGGCATTTCTAGCATCTTTAGTGTGTATCCCATTATCATTAGACACAATAGCTGGATATATAAAGCACTGTTTAGGCACTGACACTATTGCATAAAACGCAAGCACCACTCACAATGCGTGCATTTTGGTCACTGCCGATTTTGAGCCACAATATCCTATTTAATTTTATGTATTATGCAGTAATCATGAAAGTGTATAATTAATAATTTACAATATAATTCTTCATATTTTTATGGGAGGGATATAGAGAGAAAGAAGGAACAGGTTACTGATTCTGGCTGATCAGCCATGATCATATTGAATGGCGGTGCTGGGTCGAAGGGTCGAAGGGCCGAAAAGCCTACCCCTGCACCTATTTTCTATGTTTCTTCCCTTCTGCCCTATGTTAGCTCAGAGAGAAGATTAAATGTTCATCTCCTGGTCAGAGAAACCCAATGAAGGGTTGTCAATACCAGGTCAGAAAACTCTCAGCTCATCATAGCCCTTGATCCCCATTCAGATGACACATTCAGTTAATAAAAATGAAGATGATTAACTCTAAGTTTGTTGATCACATCCCCATCTAATGACCTTGTTAATCCAATCAAACACCCTCCCTCACACCATAACAGCAACTTTCTCTTTTCTATTTCAACCACTACCTGATTATCTCTACTTATCCATACCTCTACCTCACCATAGCCATATCACGAGTCTGAAGAGTCCCAACTCAAAATCTTGCTTGTCCATTTCCCTACACAAATGCTGCCTGCCCCGCTGAGTTCATCCTGCACTTTTTTTGCTCAAATGTTCAGCCTCTCCCTCCCTCCCATCCTCCCCGACTCATTCTTCTCTGACTTTACTGTGCTGTTCTCCTCATATTGCCTTCTCTTCCCCACTCCAGAAAGGTACAACTCTGGAACCAAGTGATGCAAAGGCATCCTTATAAGAGAAATAGGATATATAGGGAATGGAGGGATATGAATCCATATGCAGGCAACTGAGGGCCAAGGTACGTTTATCTGGGTCATGTTAGAACAGACATTGTGATCCGAAGGGGCCTGTTCTTATTCTATACGTTTATATGTTTTATATGTAAAATTACTCCCTCTTCCTACCTTTCCTTCGGTCGCTCACAGTTCCTTTCTTTATCCATTAACGTAATATTTTTCTCTACCCAGACGTTCACTAACTCTCTCTCTCTATCTCTCCTTCCCCACCCACCCACCCCTTGCATCATTTTCCCCCCTCCTCGGCTGGGCTGAGGCTAACTCGTCCCCATCTCCCCACCCACCCACTCACTCACCGCCCTCCTTGCCTCCCATCTCTTCAATGGCGTCCACTTCCCAGGCGCCCGTTCCAATTCCAGGATCTCCCAGCGAATCCGCTCTCTCTCCGCCTGCAGCGCCTCACTGCCTCCTTGGGCCTCCATCGCTGCAAAGCTGGAATAAATAAAAGGCCGGGGCGGCCTTGGTGGAGTGGGCCAGGGGTCAGTGCATGGCGCAGTGCCAACGTCTGAGATGTGCGACTCGCTCAGCGGCCATTTTGTGATCACGACTCCCAGATCAGTGACCATGCAAGATTCCGGTTCCGGCTCAACCTTCAGCTCCTCCCCAACCCATCCCAACAAAACTCAAGAGGTGCAAACCAAAGATTATAGAGCTCCTCTAGTATCTTTGTTGCAAACAGCAAAGGTCTCCTAAATCCTGTGATCAACCAAACCAAAGATCCTGGGATCTTTGAACCAAACCACTCTGGTCCTCCAACCCACATCTCATCAGAATTCAAACACTTCTGAAGAAGGGTTTCGGGCCGAAACGATGCCTATTTGATTCCTTCGCTCCATGATAGATGCTGCTGCACCCGCTGAGTTTCTCCAGCACTTTCGTCTACCTTCATCAGAACTCAGCCCTTCTTCCCCGTCCGACATCCATCGCCGTCTAAACTCCTTCCTTGAGGACCAGGAAACCAAGATACAACCCACATCCCCCAATTCCAGGGCTGCCAACTCTCACGCTTTCAGCGTGAGAATCACGCCTTGGAGAAAATTCTCACGCCCTCACGCTCAAGACCGAGTTCTCACGCTGAGTTCAGTCCCTGCAGTTTGTCCCCTTGCGCCGCGTGCCAGGATTCTGGGGAAGCGCGTCGGTTGCCGGCTGTGATTGACGTCGCGTCTCTTCTCTCTTGGTTGGATGTGCAGCCCGCCGGGTGTCAGCAGCTCTATGTGCCGGCTGTGAGCGCTGCGCTGTCGGCCGCCGCGCAGCCCTCGCTCGCTCCCTCCTGCCCTTCAACTCACACGGCAGCGCAGCGCCGCCAATCCACGCTGCACCGTGCCCGCCAGACTCCCCATTGGGCGGGCCGGGGAGAGAGAGGGAAGGGGGGAAAGAGAGAGAGAGAGGGAAAGAAAAAAAGGGAGGGATGGAGGCAAAGCGAGACAAGGGGAGGGAATGTAGAAAGGGGATGAAGGAAGGAGTGGAGAAAGAGGGAAGGATGGGGGCAGGAGGGAGGAAGGGGTGGATGGAGGGAGGGGGAAGAAAAGGTGTGTGTGCTTGTGTGTCTGTCTCCCCTGTGTGTGTCTCCTTGTGTGTGTGTGTGTCCCTGTGTGTGTGTCTCCCTGTGTGTGTGTTCTCCCCGTGTTTGTTGTTTGTCTCCCTGTGTGTGTGTGCGTGTCTGTGTCTCCCTGTGTGTGTGTCTCCCTGTGTGTATGTGTGTCTCCCCGTGTATGTGTCTGTCTGTCTCCCTGTGTGTGTGTCTGTCTCCCTGTGCGTGTCTGTGTGTCTCCCTGTGTGTATGTGTGTCTCCCCGTGTATGTGTCTGTCTGTCCTCCCTGTGTGTGTGTGTCTTCCTTTGTGTATGTGTCTCCCTGTGTTGTCTGTTGTCACATCCTGGCCTTAGACAGGGCTGCCAACTCTCAACGCTTTGAGCATGAGAGTCATGCATTTCAGCCAATGCTCACGCGGATGACAGAATTCTCACGCTGTCTTCAGTCCCTGCACAGTTTGTCTCTTTGCGCCACATCACAGCGATCTGTGCAGTCTGGGGAAGCGCGTCAGTTGGCGACTGTGAGTGACGTCATAACTCTTTTCTTCTCTTCTTTCTTGGTTGGATGTGCAGCCGCCGACAACATGAAGCAGCCGGCGATAGAACTAATCAGGTGAATTGGTTGTAAAACATGGGGGGGGACCACAATGAGGCAAACATCTAGGACAGGGTTCGGCAACCTACGGCACACGGGCCAAATCCGGCCCGTAACCCGAAAAAACGAGTTTTTTTTTTCAATTCGTTTTCACAACGTCGGGGCAGGCAAGCCAACCTGAGGAACTGCAGCCAGTCCCTGGGACGCGAGCTGATCTGGGAACGGCAGCCAGTCCCTGGGCACGCAGAATGCCAACTTGATCATTATGGACAAATTGGGCCAGCCATGTACATGTTGTATAACTCTGACTCTATGCACAATCTGAATGGGGCTTAGAATGACCATTTAAGCAAAATTGCCCTCATATTCCCAATTTTGATTCATGAGATTAATATCCCTTTGCTCTGTTAACAGCGTTAAAGTACTTATGAGGTAGAGTCAGGAAAGGGAACATGTTTATTTTCTTTTGAGTTTGCTTTAATTTGTTAGTTGATTTTTTGTTGACTGCCATAATTTCTGAAATGGTCTTAATGTAACTTAACAGTTATAAAGCAGTAATAAGTGATTTTTGTCCATACAATTGAAACTTGCATAAAATGTTTGCATTATTAGCAGGGCTGCCAACTCTCATTCATTGAGCGTGAGGACTCACGTATTTCACAAAACTCTCAATGCTCTCACGCTGATCACAAAATTATATAATGAGAATAGGACCTGTTTTGCTTAACAAATAGTGTAGGAAGGAATTACAGATGCTGGTTTAAACTGAAGATAGACACTAAAAACTAGAAAAACTCAGCAGGACAGGCAGCATCTCTGGAGAGAAAGAATGGGTGATGTTTCGAGTCGAGACCTTCAGCCTGAAGAGGTTGAAAACCAGCCATAAAACACAATGACTGGACATGTGTGTTATCCAACTAAGGGCAGAAATCAGAATCATGTGTTCATCTTTATTCACGTGACACCATAATAAATATATTACAGAAAAAAATAATTTAATGGGGTGGCACGGTGGCGCAGTGGTAGAGTTGCTGCCTTACTACCACATGGGTTTTCTCTGGATATTCCGGTTTCTCCCATATCCGAAAGAAGTGCAGGTTTGTAGGTTAATTGGCTTCTGTAAATTGTCCCTGGCGTGATGGATGGAATTGGTGTATGATAGATTGCTGGTCGGTGTGGACTTTGTGGGCGGAAGGGCCTGTTTCCATATATATTTTTACATATATATCTTAATTTCATTGAACCATATATGATTGAATATGTGGCATTATTTTCGTCTTGTTTCTATATTCAAAGGGTAAGGTTGAAACCGTCTGAAGAAGGGTTTCGGCCCGAAACGTTGACTATTTCCTTCGCTCCATAGATGCTGCCGCACCCGCTGAGTTTCTCCTGCAATTTTGTCTACCTTCGATTCTCCAGCATCTGTAGTTCCTTCTTGAACAAGGTTGATTGATTTATTTGTGCAGAACAGTGATGGAAGTCCGACTTTTGCTTTGTTTCTCTGAGTTTTTCTCTCTATATATACATAACAGCATGAATATAATCTGATTTCCATATATGAATACAGTCATTCATGTGCTGCACCTGTTGATCAGAGCCTGGCTCTATTGTGGAATGTAATTAGGAATGTAATTTAGCCTAACCTTATTCATACCTCATCCAATGTAAAGCATAAATGTTGCATTCAAATGCAAGTTAAAAGACTCGCTACAGAATGCACCAGATTGCACAATTTCAAGCTGAAAAATGCAAAAGCTCCCACACCCCCCCCCCAGTCGCTACGCTCCCTCACAATTTCTCACTCTCAACTCTCACCCAATGTTAGCAGCCCTGCCTAATTCTAATCTAGCATCCCACCTCACCCGTCCCCCAGCCAGTTCCTCAACTGACCCCCATCATCACTTCTCATCTTTCTCATCATTCCAAGCCTCCGTGTCCCTACTAAACTCCATGCCACATGCACCCAAATTCCCATCACTTTTTCTACTGCAAACTACTACACACCACAAGCCTTAAAGTGCATCCCTTAAACTCCCTTCCTATCGCACTGCAGCCTTTGCCCATTCCTCCCACATTTCATGTTCCAATCATCTCCGCTGTACCCAATCCTAGTTGCCATCATGTGCTCCCAATTGAACCCAATGCATATGTCGCATCAGTGGATCAGTTCCTCAGCTACCCAAGTTCACATTTCAACTAAGAGCAGTTTAAGATTATTTTAAAACCTGCAAACAAAGCTCATCTCTTGAAGTGACAGTGAAACTGCTATGTTGTTATTGCAACAACAGTTTTTGAGTATTTCATTGAGAAATGTAACTACTGCCATGACATGTTTTAAAAGTGTTTGGTATTTAGAGGTACAGACAAAACAGCCCACTGAGTCCACACTGACCATTGATTACTCATTTACATTAGTTCCATATTACCCCACATTCTTGTCCACTCTTTACATATTAGGGGCAATTTGGAGGCCAATTAACCTACAAACCCACACCTCTCCAGGACAAGGGAGGAAACTGGAGCACCCGGAGGAAACCTACGCAGTCACAGGGAGAACATGCAAACTTCACAAAGACAGTACCCGAATCTGGCTCTCAGGTGTTGCGAGGCAGCAGCTCTACCAACTGAGCCACTGTACTGCACCTTCACTCCCATCACTCTTTTTCTACTGCAAACTCCAATTCATATCACGCCTCAAAATGCATCCCTTAAATTCCCTCCGTCACACTGCAGCCTTTACCCATTTCAGATTTTAAAACCTAGCAATCATCGCTATACCCAGTCCCACATTTGGCATCATGCGCTGTCATTGAATCCAATGCATTTGTCACATCAGTGGACCGGTACCTCAGTGCTCCAAGTTCAGAATTTCATCCAAGAGCAGTTTGAGAAATCAGATTTTTTAAATATTTTTTTTTAAATTGGCATTTTAAAGTGTTGAGACACAAATGGTTTTCCAATACTTCCTTGTGAAACATCAGTACTGCATTTATAAAGTTTGAGTCCATATAAGAATGAGGACTAAATGTTCAAGATAAATAAGCTGCATAACAATACACCACTCCTTTGGTCCTGCATAAGACCATTTACTTGCATTACATGCATGAATCTCTGGAGCAGATTTAAACTTGACCACCTAACTCAAACAAAAAAATGCTACCCAATGAGTCACAAGAAAGCGTGAGTTTTACATACAGGTAAATATTTCTTGGAAGAGTTATGGTAGTTTCATGAAACTAGAGGACAAAGTGAAATCAAGAATGTGGTTACATGAAGAATTAATTAAAAATGATAAAATTCAAGGACTTGAATTAACTTGACTCCATGAATTGTTAATTTATTCCTGTTATGTACATGAATTATAAGTTACTTCCGTCTCTCCAACGTATTGTACAAATTCTTAAATAGACATCTCAATGTTAAATATATAGTTTCATCAAAACCAGTTCAGTGAGGAACACAATTCAAAATCCATTTTTTTCTAATGTAATGCAAGGCAAATGACTGGTGTGAAAGTGAATCGATATTGTTCATAGTTCTTTCTCAGCAGCAGCCATCCCATCCCCTACATATTTGCCATCATTACCCTTTAATGAGTGATCCAAATGGGATGTTTATCAATTATTGAGGGGCATTAATAAGAATAGGAAAATTATTTACTTTAATGGGAAGCCCAGGGCCAAGAGCATAATTCTAAAATTAGAACAGGATCATTCAGATTTGATATCCAGAAGTCTGGAATTCTCCCTATCCCAGTACAGCTCGATAAAGACTGGCCATTGGAGGTTGCAAAACAAAGATTTCTTGTGAGGTTATTACAGGCAACCAAGGCAGCTAAGTTAATTTAAGGCAATGATCTAAATGACTGGGATAAAAGGCTCGAAGATTGATGGTCATAGAGTCACAAAGCACAGAAGCAGGACCTTCAGACAATATTGACCAAGATATCTACCCCGGTTAGTCCCATTTTCCTGCATTTGGCCCATATCCCTCTAAACCTCTTCTATCTATGTACCTATCCAAATGTCTTTTAAACATTGTAACTGTATCTGCCACAACAAATACCTCTGGCAGCTAGTTCCATATACCCACTTGTGTATAAAATTTGCCACTCGGGTCCCCTTTAAATCTTTCCCCTCTACCTTAAATCTATCTTTTCTAGTTTTAGACTTCCCTACTCTATGATAAAGACTGTGACCATCCATCTTTTCCATGCCACTCATGATTTCAAATACCTTTCGTGTCACCCCACAGCCTCCTGCACTCCAGTGAAAAAAAAGTCCAGTCTCTCCATATAACTCAAGCCCCCCCCAATCCCTGTAACATCAACATTTACAGTGCACTACATGAGATGATGCCATGTGCAAGGCAGGGGGGGAAATAACGCACTATAGGAAATTAAATGGAGAGCATGAGGCACATTAGTGGACAGTGCCTGCTTCCCACATGTTAAATTATTACACACAATCCATTTTAAACACAGCATTAAAAAAAAAACAGCAGTAGAGGGCAGCTTTTTTTGCAAAGAGAGGAAGATGGCCAGAATCCATAAATTACTCACTAATATTATTGATGGATATAAATCCCTTCATAATTGATGGCATAATTCCACTTTAATACAAACAATAAGATGACTTTTGTGATGCTGAAGGTAGAATACAAATTTGTGATCCCACCAAATGAAAGAGGGCATTTCGGATAATTTCAAATGTGGCCAGTCTCGTGGTGCAAGTGGCAGGTTCAGTCTGTGCCGAGGCAGTGGGGAGTCAAATTAATCAATCTCTCAGTGTTGTGTTGAATCATCTGGTGGGTGACGTTCAGACTGGGGTGGGTGGAGCTAGAGGAAGATGACTGCATCAGCTCGGATCTTCCACAATGCAGCAAGGTGGTAGCTCAGAAATTCTGTCCATGGACTTCAGTAGCTCAGATGCCAGCCGTAATGTTTCTGCTCCAGACATGAGCTGCCTAAAAGGGGAATAAAAAAGCAGATTATAAGCTTGGCAAGTTTTGCATTGCTACTAATTTAGATCTTCTGTGAGTTACATAGATATAAATCTTCATAGGAAAAATATTTCTATTACATTGATTCTACTGGGATTTGAACCCAGACAAGATGAGAAACATTCCATCTCTATAATAAACACAAAAAATGCTAGACGCACTCAGCAAATTGGACTGCATCTGTGGGATGAGAAATAAGGTTTCAGGTCAAAGGCCCTTTGTCAGGTCTAATTCTGAATCCCTGTTATATAGGGTTAATGTGGACACTCCAAGTCATTCAACAATCACACTTATCCCTATAAGTCAGAGGGTAGGGACGCTCCTGGCCGAGCAACTGGGAACACTGTGGCCTGGGCTGTTCAAAGCCACACTGCTTGCCCTTGAACCCACAGAGCTACTGGGGACTCATAGAAACATAGAAATTAGGTGCAGGAGTAGGCCATTCGGCCCTTCGAGCCTGCACCACCATTCAATATGATCATGGCTGATCATCCAACTCAGTATCCCGTACCTGCCTTCTCTCCATACCCTCTGATCCCTTTAGCCACAAGGGCCACATCTAACTCCCTCTTAAATATAGCCAATGAACTGGCCTCGACTACCCTCTGTGGCAGAGAGTTCCAGAGATTCACCACTCTGTGTGAAAAAAGTTCTTCTCATCTCAGTTTTAAAGGATTTCCCCCTTATCCTTAAGCTGTGACCCCTTGTCCTGGACTTCCCCAACATCGGGAGCAATCTTCCTGCATCTAGCCTGTCCAACCCCTTAAGAATTTTGTAAGTTTCTGTAAGATCCCCTCACAATCTCCTAAATTCTAGAGAGTATAAACCAAGTCTATCCAATCTTTCTTCATAAGACAGTCCTGACATCCCAGGAATCAGTCTGGTGAACCTTCTCTGCACTCCCTCTATGGCAATAATGTCCTTCCTCCAATCTTCTACTCCAATGGCAAAATGTTGGTTTCATCTCCAAAATGTTCTCCTGGTCTGAACAGTGGAAGATGGAGAAGGCAGAATTAGCAATTCAAGGAGGCACTTCAATGAGGAATGAATGAAAGAGATGGGTCTGAGAGATATTGGATAGATGTGGGAGATTTGGGGAAAGATTGTAGGGTACAAAATAAACTTCCTAACTATTCATCCCATTCACTTCAATTATTTCCCTCGTCCAGTGTCTCCAATATTCTTTTGTTATTATAAAGCATTCAACTTGTCTTCCTGAAGAGTAAGTTGTCAGGTGCGTACTTCACCGAGGTCTCTGCTTCATGTGCAGTCTTCACAAGATAATCTGAGGCAAGTCGAGCACTGTTTTTTGCTGAACTCAGAGCAGCAGAATCTTGAGATCGAAGTATTTCATTCTCAGACTTGGACTGTTGCAGTTCTGCCTGTCAGCACAAAACAAATACACAATGAGATCCACATACAGTGAAGAGTGAAGGAGAGGGAGAAGAAGAGAGATGAGAGAGAGGAAAAGAGATGAAGGAGAGAAAAGAAGATGAGATAAAGGAGAGAAAGAGAAACGGGAGAGACAGAGGATAGAGAAAGAGGGGAGTGAGAGAAATATTTAAAAATAAAATACAATTCACACCATACCTGTAGAGTTACAAGTTCCTGTCTCAGTTTAGTCACTGTGTTCTCTGCTTTCACAGCCCGTTTCTGAAATATATTAATAAATACAAAGACTTAATTACAAATCCAGTTATTTCAGTGCTGGTTGTTTCTCTCATGCAACCTTGTTAAATCAAAAGGTACTGGTAATGTTTCAACCAATTTGAATTTGAGCCAGAAAATGTAATTTCCATCTGTGATCCGAGCCTCGTCAGCCACCTCAACTGAGCTGGAACTATGACCCGAGACAAGATAGACACTAAATGCTGGAGTAACTCAGCGGGACAGGCAGCATCTCTGGAGAGAAGGAATGGGTGACGTTTTGGGTCGAGACCCTTCTTCAGACTGAGAGTTAGGGGAGGGGGAGATACTTGAGATAACTTCACTTTGCACTTTTTTTTTAAGACCAAAGATGCAGGTGAGGCCACAAACGTGAAGGAGAACTGAACTGGGGTACAGCTTTGATGAACCCCCAGAGATGTTCTAAGGAGAGCTACAGTAGCAGGGTTCTGCCCTTTCTCACAGGTTCTATCCTCACCGTCATCAGTTGCAGATTCTCTTCGACTTGCTGAACAATCGCTTCCAATGCTCGTGCCTCCTTCACCTCTTTAATTTTCCTTTTCTCCAGATCTTCTTCCAATCTCTTGGTCCTGGAAAAATGGCCAGTGGACACTGCATTATAGTACATCATTACAGCACATCAATGTCGCTGTTTGAGGTCCCCCAGAGTAGCAACACAAAATGTCCCTTTACCACCATATGTCATTCCCCACTATCTTGACGATGTGCATGTTCTTTGACACCAATTCCCGTAGCACCCCCCCCTTTCCCTAAATGCAATAGCAATTATACACAAGAGCGATTATACTATGCAGTGATTTTCTGCAGTACCACTACAACTAGCATGTCATAATGTTTTACCCTTGTGGCCTACAACGAACAAGTGAAAGGTCAGAGTCCAAGCCCTTCCAGCCAACCTCCAGCAGTTTAATGAAGGACAAAGGACATTTATTGTCACATACACCAATTGATGCAGTGACATTTGAGTCACCATGCAGCACACAAATAAGATAAACACAACACAACATTGAACATAAAACATAAAAGCATCCCCCCACAGCGGAATCAACGTTTCCCCACTGTGAGGGAAGGCAACAAAGTTCAGTCAACTTCCTCATGTTCAACCGTGGTCGGGGCCTATTGAGGCCTCTGCAGTCGCCGCAACGGCGGCCTGATGTTTCAGGCCCTCAAACAGAAGAACACTCTCAGCGGCTTGGAGTTTCAGAATCAGCTGCTTCCTACCGGAGACCGCGGCTCCCGAACTCCACAGGAGGAATACAAGTGCTGTAGTTCAATTTGCACAATTTGATCCCAGTATCTTTTTATTGTTGGGGGGACATTAGCCCAAGCTGGCTGTATAGCCAGCCATCTGTCACTGTCAGTAAACAATGACAACTTGAACTAGGTGTATTGAGTTCATTCAAGAGCTGAAAGGTTGCTCTCAAATAAACATGAGGGGGGAAACCCCCCCCCACAAAAAGCAGATCATTGCTGCACTGCATTTTCTATTCATGCTGCATTCACTTTTTAACTATTTTCAAAATTATTATACTCAGCACTTCGTACCTCCTTACATGGTCCTTTGCCAGTTGCTTTGCTTCTTTAGTCTGTCTTCGTAATAGGGCATTTTCTTCTTTCAGCTAGAAGAGGAACATGGGTTATTCCAAATATCTCCAGCTCTCAACAGCTCTGTTGCCCTTTGCTACCCCCAGACTCAATCTTTCCATTACTCTCTTGGAAGGCTCTCCATCTTCCACCAAACCCATCCAAAAGTCTGCTGTCTGTATCTCACTCATACACACTTCTCTTTGTGCACCTTGTTTGCTGCGATATAGTACCTCCTTGAACAGCAACAGGTTAGATTTAAAATTCTCATCCTCATGTTTAAATCCCTTAACACATTTGCCTTTCATCATCTCTAAAGCCTCCTTTAATCTATCAATGTTTGCATTGCTCCAACCATTTATTCATACATCACATCCTACTGAACACCAAAATTCCCTCTGAAAACATCACGATCCTTTTTACAGATCAATCGAGTAAATCCCATTGCTTTGCTTTCTCCTCATGTCTACATTTTTTTTCAAATATTTATCCAATTTCCTCACCTCTCCATAGCTCTCAAATCTTACTTAAAATTGGTGCTTTAATGAAATCTAAGTAGTGGGGAGGAGGGGTGGGAATACCAGCATTTTGAACGATATGAACTTACTTTCTCATTGCTTAGCAACTGACTTTGATAGAGAACCTCC
Source organism: Malacoraja senta (assembly GCA_038087875.1). NCBI lineage: Eukaryota > Metazoa > Chordata > Chondrichthyes > Rajiformes > Rajidae > Malacoraja > Malacoraja senta. The sequence continues at coordinate 22,601,629 of CM075987.1, forward strand.
CCGACCAAGTCAAAATTATCTTTTGGAGAGTCATGGCCATCGCAAGGAGGCTGGAGCTGCGAGGTTGCATCCCATTTGTTATGATCCTGCTCGACTTCCTCCTCCTCTTCATCATCCACTTGCCACTCAGACGGTGCATATTGGACGCTGTCATGTTGCAGTAGCTCGGTGGGGCTCAGAGTTGGCGGGTTGGGGGAGTCACCGTGGAGCAAGTCAGAAAAAACAAACTCATGAGCAGCCTCAATAACGGCAGGCTGGTACGTTTCACTCCAGTCATCATCCTCTTCGTCCAAAGAAGGACTGTTGGGCATCGGATCAGGAAAGTAGCTCTCTGGAAAATTCAGCCTCAAGTTCAATTCTTTGGGTGCAGCCAGACCCTTCTCAAAGGCAATTCCTGTGGAGCCCTGCAATGGAAGGTTTGAGTGAGGACAGGCAGGGGACAGTGGTATGGAGGGAAGCGGTGGAGAAAACAAGTTTAGGTTTATTATTGTCATGTGTACCGAGGTAAAGTGAAAAGCTTTGTTTTGCATGCTATCCAATCCGATCAAGTAATGATGTACATAAATGCAAACATTCCAAACTGAAGGATCTAAGGTAGAGCATTGTAGCACCTCAGTTCCACAGACAAAATCCAATGACTGCAATGGGGTGGAAGAGTCAGACTGCACCCTAGGTTATGGAAGGACCATTTGGAAACCCGATAATAGAGGGGAAGAAGCTGTTCCCAAGTTTGGCGATGTGCACTTTCAAGCTTCTGTAGCTTTGCCCGGGAGCATGGTGAAGGAGGAATGGCAGGGGAAGAACCAGTCTTTGATTACATTGGCTGCTTTTCCAAGGCAGCATAAAGTGTAGGTGGAGTCAATGGTGGGGGTCTGGTCTCCTGAACTGGACCAATAACCTGACAGAGAAATTTGCTAGAGCTACTTAAGACAGTTTAAAATAGTCTTGCAAGCGGGGTTGTACCCGAAGGGCGAGCGAGGGAGATGTGAAGGCTAAGGCAACTGCTCCAAGTTATAGAGAGCAGGTCCAGCAAAGGGGACAGGAGGAGTATAACAGGGAACAAGGCAAGTGTGTTGGTTTAAATAGCATTTATTTCAATGCAAGAGGCCTGACAGACAAGGCAGATGAATATGATATAAATAGGAATATTGAACCAGGATAATATAGAAATGTGGATGAGTCAGGAGTCATTAGCCATGGTCACAGTGAATGGTAGTGCTGGCTTGAAGGGCCGAATGGCCTATTACTGCACCTATTGTCATTTGTCTATTGTCTAAAAGTGTTTTATTGTAATATGTCCCAAAACAGAACAATGAAATTCTTACTTGCAGCAGCACAACAGATATGTAAACATGATAATCAGTAGACACCATTATAAACAACAAAAAGCTCAATATATATATATTTTTAAGCAATATCGTGCAAAATCAAAAACCAAGCCCCAAATCCCTAGTGCAATCGAGGCAGCTCGGAGTTCAACCTTTAGTTGGAGTTCGCAGTGTTCGTAGTTGGAGTTAGTTGGAACGTAGGTTGTGGACAGGAGTGGCAGTTCAATGTTCTAGGGCACAAATGCTGCAGATAGAGCTGGAGGTAAAGAGGAGGAGGAGTTGTATTTTTCACGAGGGAGAACATCACACCAGTATTTAGAGAACATATTGCTGGTATCATTTGGCAAGGCTATTTGGGTGAAATTGGGTGGTTATTTTGATGGTATTGTACTCTAGGCCCTGCAATAGTTAGAGGAGAAAATATGCAGGGCGATCACAGATACACGCAAGAACAATAAGGTTATAATAGGAAAGGATTTAAACTTTCCTAATATTGACTGGGACAGTCAAAGACATCGCAGGATAGGAGAGTGAAAAACTAGAGGACAGGTTTAAGGTGAGAGGGGAGAGATGTAGAAGGGACCAATGGTACAACTTTACATACCAAGGGTAGTTTATACAGAATGAGCTGCTAGAGGAAGTGGAAGAGGTGGGCACAATTATATTTTAAAAACAGTGAAACTTGGATGGATAATAAAGATTAGGAGGTGTATGGGTCAGATGTAGACAAATGGGACTAACTTGCATAAGCAACTTATTTAAGAAGGAACTGCAGATGCTGGAAAATCGAAGGTAGACAAAAATGCTGGAGAAACTCAGCGGGTGAGGCAGCATCGATGAAGCGAAGGAATTTCCTTCGCTCCATAGATGCTGCCTCACCCGCTGAGTTTCTCCAGCATTTTTGTCTACCTGCATAAGCAACTTGGTCGGCATGGATGTGTTGGACTGCAGGGCCTGTTTCCATGCTGTATAGCTCTATGACGAGGGGAATGTCTGGGAACTATAATAATGGGCATTTATATGGTTTCCTTAGAGTAACACAAGGAGTATTATCAAAGAAACAATTGCACTAAGCTACATTCCCAAGATTGTATCTACTGTTAAAAAAAATTGAGAACAATTGTTTTTCTAGATCAGTAGACAGCCATTGCAAGATGAAAATCATTTTAATGACCAAAGGACAACTAATTAGAATCAAGGACTGTAGCACCATATCTAAAGTAGTTGTTGATCTGACATGTTATGCATACATCAGCTCTGAAATCCTGACAGGGCCAGAAATACTGGATATGGGGAGGATGTTTCCCTTGACTAAGATCAAGGATGAGCATTCTCAGTCTTGGGCAATAGGGAGCGAAATAAGGGTGTTTCTTCACTTAGGTGAACCTGTGGAATTCTCTTCCACTGAGGCTATAAAGGCCAAGTCACTGCATGTTTTAAAGAAGTAGATATATTTCTAGACAGTCGGGGAAGAGAGCAGGATAATGGCTTGAAATAGATGATCAACTATCATGTTGATTGGCATAGCAGGCTTGTAGGGGCATACGGTGTATTTTCTCCGATTCCATTAAAATCCAATCTCTCTACCCCCTCCTCCTCCTTTAATTAGCTGGTAAACACTTCTGTCCTAATATACCTTTATATGGATCATTGTTAGGTTCTGTATTATAAACACACTTGTGAAGTATATTAGAACATAAGACAAGAGAGAAATGGTCCCTCGTGCTACTCAATAAGATCAGTTGATCTACATCAACTCCATATCCCCTGATTCCCTTGGTATTCAAACACCTGTCAATCTAGTGTTGAATTGTAGTCTGCAACTGATAACCCTCATGACTTGGGTTAGAACATTGCAAAGCGTCACACCAATTTGAGTGAAGACGTTTCTCTTCATCTCATTCCTGGATGACTTACATAATCTGATTGTGAACTCTGGCTCAAAGCATTTCAGACGGGGTACATAGCCTCTCATTATCCTTTTTCCAAAATGCTTACACTAATAAATGCCATTGCTATGAGAATATAGGCCCATACAGCACCTTCAGTTCATAGTGGATCTGCTTTCTCATCTCTTCCCTTTTCGTTGTTGATCGACTTTTAATCTTGACAAATTCCTTAAAGGAAAAAGGGTTTGATTCTTCATCATTCTTTTCCTTTTCACCTGGAAGTGGTAGAAAATTAAATGATACAGTTGGATACAGTATGGCAACATTTTGCTGTATGAGCTGGCCTTGATTAGGCCAAATTGATAAATTTGGTTTTCATAGCTCTAGGTTAGGGAGGGGGGGGGGGATACATAATCAGTCAGTGTTCTTGTACTGGTGGTTTATACTAGGAAACACCCGGTGGATATTGAAAGGTTTATTAGTGCGATACTCTGGAATAGGTGAAAGGACACAAAGTGCTGGACTAACTCAACAGGTCTCACAGCATCTCTGGAGAACAAGGATAGGTAACTTTTCAGGTGCTCCACACTGGAATAGATAGGTTGCCTTGCGAGAAGAATTTGGACAGGCTAAGGGTGTTTTCACTAGAATTCAGAAGTGGAGATTTGATTGAAGTGTACAAACTTCTGAAGCCTTGACAGGATGTTTATAACTGGAGTCATTGTTTAAAACCAAAGGGTCACTATTTCAAAACAAAGACAAGGCAATCCTATTTTTGCTATTCCCATTTTTGAAATATCTTCCTCAAAGGTAGATAGATGGAATGCCTGACCAGCTGAGTTACTCTGCACTTTGTGTCTTTTGTAACTGCCTTTTGTCTTTTGTGTCAATGCTGAGAACTACATTCTGTACTCTGGTATCCATACCTTCACTCTACCTGCAAAAACAAGGAACTGCAGGTGTCGGTTTACAGAAAAAGACACAAAGTGCGAGAGTACCTCAGCTGGTCAGGCAGCATCTCTGGAGAACATGCATAGGTAACATGTCAGGTCGTGTCCAGCCTGAAATGTCACCTATCCACGTTCTCCAGAGATGCTGCTCTGTCCTTCACTCAACCTATTGTACTTGAGTTTGGCTTGATTGTATTTATGCATAGCATTATCTGAATTGACTGGATAGCATGTAAAATAATACTTTTCACTGTACCTCGGTACACGTGACAATAATAAACCTAAACTAAAGATTCTAGGTAAGTAAGGGGCGGGTGGGAAGGATTAGGATAGGCAGTCAGGAATGCAGAGTGAGATTTGTAATCAGAGCAGTCTCTATTTTTGCTTGTGTTTGTCGCCCTGCAAAAGACTGAAGTTCCCAGAGACACGAACAGTTCAATGCCTCCAATTCCACCACAACTCAAACAGGAGGGGGATCAACACAAAATGCTGGAGTAACTCAGCGGGTCAAGTTGCATCTCTGGAGAGAAAGAATGGGTGACATTTCGGGTCGAGATGCTTGTTCAGACCGAGAGTCAGGGGAGAGGGAGACTAGCGATATGGAAGGACAAGGTATGAAAACGACAGATCATAGCAGACGATGTTCAAGGTAGTGTACAATCTCTCCATCCCTCCCCACCCTAGTTCTCCAACTAGTTTCACTGTCCTGATTAATTTTACTGATTATACGCCTATTCACACAATATCTGTCGTTTTCACACCTAACCCTTCCATATCTCTAGTTACCCTCTCCCCTGACTCAGTCTGAAGAGAAGGGTCTCGACCCGATCCGTCGCCCATACCTTCTCTCCAGAGATGCTGCCTGACCCGCTGAGTTACCCCCAGCATTTTGTCTCTGTCTACAATGGTTCATTGTTAGCCGAGGGGTGGAAACCTCACTTGCAAATGAGGCCAGACTACTGTCGTTTTCACACCTTACCCTTCCATGTCTCTAGTTTCCCTCTCCCCTGACTCAGGCTGAAGAAGGGTTTCGGCCCGAAACGTTGCCTATTTGTATTTCCTTCGCTCCATAGATGCTGCTGCACCCGCTGAGTTTCTCCAGCACTTTTGTCTACCCCTTCTACATTGTTAGCCGATGGCGAGGTGACAAGGAGGCACACAATCAGTAAAACCCCGCCTGCGTGGTAAAAGTCGCATCTTCTCCCACTTTGTCATCGGGTGCATGGACAGCTCCCGCAGTCACAACGCCCATTGCCGCCGCCATTGCCGCCGCCTCCTCACCTCGCTCTCCCCGGGAGCTCATCCTCATCGTCCCCCCGCCCGGTCTCGGCCTTGGCCCGGTCGCCAGGCGGTTGTCAAGGGGCGCTTGACCCCGGAACCCGTACCCCTCCGGGGGAGAGGGGGAGAGGGAGAGGAGGGGGGGGGGGGGGGGAAGATCAAGCGGCCGGAAGTCCATAGGCGGTCAAGATGGCGGCGCGCATAACGAGGCTGAGGCCGTGGGCTCAACTCCGCAGGTAAAAGGCGCGCTGGAGCTCTGCTTCTCGCGTTTCCCGTCGGTCTCAGTGCCCGTTCGGCGGCTGGGCGAAGGCGTTAACCCTCCGCTGTTGTCTCCAGGTGCGGCCTCGCCGGCAGCAGGCGCTACAGCAGCGCCGGTTACCCCGGGGTGCCGCTCTCCACGCCGCTGCCCCACCTGCCCAGGCCCACCTACGCCACCGTGGACGGGCACGACAAACACGAGACCCGCATCACGGTGCTGGAGAACGGCTTGCGGGTCGCCTCGCAGGACAAGTTCGGCCAATTCTGCACCGTCGGCGGTGAGTGGGGGAAAGGCTCACGAGTTGTGTCAAATCTGGCCGCTACTTATTCTCCAACCCACTCACACACACACAAATCAGGGTATCTGATCATTATCGCAAATAGGATCTTGTTATCGACACATTACCCGCCTGTTTCTTAATTAGCTACAGTGATGAGTTTTACACAAAAGTACTTAATTCGCCTCAGCAGCGTGGTCGTGCAATAGATCGAGTGACCTGGTTCTTCTGGTCCACCTTACAGTCATATCATCTGATTTATCTTTGGATGTACAACTTTGTCATGGCCTTCGATATAGTCAAGATATGCATAATAAAGTTTGCATTTAATAAACTCCAAAAATGTGCAGTCTTTGAGTTGACACATTTCTCCTTGATCCTTATCTGCCTGTTAAGTTTACTTTATTGTCACAGTATTTATTTTATTAGTTATTGTCCATTATTATTGCCTATTTTCAGGGGGCAATGTATCAAGGTTTTAGCCTCTCCAGCAGCAGCAAACGGTTCTAAGCATTTTATCCTGTCAGTCTATAACATTCATGCACATCACTTTAAGGATACCTTTCATTCTACTAAGAGAGTAAAGGCTTGATTGTAATCAATCATGTATTGTCTTTCCGCTGACTGTATAGCACCCAACAAAAGCGTTTCACTGTACCTTGGTACACGTGACCATAAACTAAACTATACTGAATATTGTTGAACATAGACACGAGGAACTGCAGATGCTGGTCGGCAAAAAAGACACAGCGCTGGAGTAAGTCAGTGGGTCAGCAGCATCTTTGGAGGACATGAACATCCTGTTGCTCAGGACCTCACTCACCCGGACCTGCCATAGAATTCAACCTCACTTTATCTTCCACCGGATCCATGCCTTCAGTCTTCATCCATGTTCTCCTGAGATGCTGCCTGACCTGCTAAGTTACTCCAGTACTTTATCTTTTTAATTCTAATATTGCTGAATCTCATTTAATAGCACAACCCTCTCATCCCTGTTGTACCCACTTTGATGACAGAATCTGTATCAACCCCCTTTGGGAATTCCTTCACAAAATTCTTCTATTTTACTTCTGTCGGCCCTCAATTCTTGTGCTAGGGTTCAGTGTCTCTTCTTTGCCCCGTGTCCTAAGGTGTTTTAAGGCCAAAATAAGGCTTGGGTGAGATGTTGGCTGAGAATGCTGCTTATACATGAGATTGTGTCTTTCAGTTTTAGTGAACGCTGGATCAAGGCACGAGGTAACATTTCCCAGTGGAATTTCGCACTTTTTGGAAAAGTTGGCATTTTCGGTAAATATCAATATATTTCCACATTTTATCTCAAAGCTTAGTATTTGGTTCTAAGCACATTAAAAAAATATATATATATATATATATATATATATATATATATAAATACCAGGGAGGAGTGCAGACTACTGCTGTCATTCATTTCTTCACCCGGATAGAGATAATTACCAAAAGACCCAGAGGCGAGATGAGGATTTTTTTTCCCCTCACAAGTTGTGATCTGGTTTGCACTCCCTGAAGTGATGGTGAAAGTAGATTTAATGGCAAATTTCAAACCACTGGAGTTGCGAGAAAGCTGTCTCACTTACCCCTTGGTAGTTGGTTGTACAGTGATAGACTAGAATTGAATCGGGACATTCCTTGGTAATTTAGCTTCAACTGACAGCTAAGGCTAACTAACCAGTACTTATTTTGCTTTCATTACAATATGTCTTCATACCTTGTCTCACTGACCAAAGCTCACTCATTGCCTGTGCTACCGAGAGTTTATTTCCTCGATTAATAGCTTTTATTAAAAACCTTAGAAATGGTGCAGGAGATTGTACTTTGATCATCTCACCTTGAGTGTCTGAGGTGAAATGGGGCTTTTAAAGCTTGTAACTGGCTGTGTGTTTTATCTTCAGTCTACGGCACAGTTTGGCTCCAAAGATGAAATTCTCCGCACTCTGGAAAAGCACGGTGGGATCTGCGACTGCCAATCTTCCAGGTGAAATACAATGCAGGCGATTGCGACTCCACTGATTGTGTGCGCGAGTCCTGGACACGACTGCAACAAGTAACTAGACACTGGTGCAGTGCATTGAGCTCACCAGACTGCATTGGTCCCGACTGATGAGTTTAAGATGCGTTTCCATTTGATTTCATAGTGCTGAGGCATTGTAGTTGGTCTCAATGCCTTTTTAACTATAGGAGAGATCAGTCAGAGCTTGTAATCTACGAGCTAAAACCAACCATGGGGCTATAGTTAGAGCAGAAGATTAGTGTTTGAAGTGATTAATCTTTTATATTCCAGGTTTACACATGAATTTAGTTGGGCTAATGCTCATTAGGTTCACAAGGTTAATCCCCGGGATGGCAGGACTGTCATATGAAGAAAGATTGGAAAGACTGGGCTTGTCTTCACTGGAATTTAGAAGGATGAGATGGGATCTTATAGAAACGTATAAAATTATAAAAGGACCGGACAAGCTAGATGCAGGAAAAATGTTCCCAATGTTGGGGGAGTACAGAACCAGGGGCCACAGTCTAAGAATAAAGGGGAGGCCATTTAAAATTGAGATGAGAAAAATCTTTTTCACCCAAAGAGTTGTGAATTTGTGGAATTCTCTGCCACAGAAGGCAGTGGAGGCCAATTCACTGGATTAGTTTAAAGAGAGTTAGATAGAGCTCTTGGGGCTAGCGGAATCGGGTATGGGGAGAAGGCAGGCACGGGTTACTGGTTGTGGATGATGTGCCATGATCACAATGAATGGTGGTGCTGGCTCGAAGGGCCAAATGGTATCCTCCTGCACCTATTTTCTATGTTTCTATATTAGACAATAATTGGATAATCTGAGATCAAAAAGAAACGGATTTTAAGCGTCCATTCAGTCCCAGAATAAGCATTTGTGTTCCCTTGTGTTTCAGGGACACCACAATGTTTGCTGTGTCTGCGGAGGTGAAGGGCCTGGAAACAGTAATCAATCTGCTGGCTGATGTGGTGCTGCAGCCCAGACTCACAGGTAACATGAGGTGTGGGGGTTGCCACTTTAATCTTCTGATCAGCTTTATGAAAGCACTTTTAATTCCTTTTTTTTTTTAAAGTTAACTTGCAATCTGCAACCTTGTACGATGGAACAAAAATACAAAGTGCTGGAATAACTCTGTAACTCTGGAGGAGATGGATAGGTGACATTTTGGGTTGGAACCGTTCTTCAGACTGCAGTCTGAAGGGTCCCGACCCGAAACGTCGCCCATCCATGTCCTCCAGTGGAGTTGCTGTCTGACCTGCTCAGTTTCTCCAGCACTTGTGCGTACTTTTGTAAACCAGTATCTGCAGTTCCTTGTGACTCCACTTTAAAGAATGATCAGTACCTATGATGTGAAATCCTGCAACTGTTTTCTGCTTTACAATGCAGTCAACTCATTGAAGTGATTCACTGGAATCTTCTCTAACACTTCTGCTCTCCTGCAGGGACTGGATGGTGTCTGGTGGGATTGTGTTGGGGCTGCTGGTTTTCCTCCAGCCTGATGCATAGAGGTTGCCATCTCCTCAGGTGTTTCCCACTGATTTGGACACTGCAGCAAACAAGTTTTTGGAAATATTGCACTCTGTTTGACTAATCATGGATTATCCATTTGTCTAATGAGTCATTCACTTTGGTGCAAGAAGACTTAATAACATGTAAGACAACCAGGCAGTGTTGTTACCGACTCAGCTTTCAGAGATACTGGAGGCTTCATCAAGTATCTCCCAGCTCCTGAAGCCTTGCCATCATTCGCACCCAGATAAACAGCACCTCTGATAATGCAGCTATCATTGTGTCGTACTGCCTGCCCAAAGTAAAAGGCTCCAATCTCCAAATGAACTTGACCTTCAACATCTGGCCCTGAAGCGAGAGGGCGAGTGATTTAGGTTGTTTCTCTGCAGTTGGAGCCTACATTCCCTGGGAATGCCTGTGTTGATATGGTTGTGAATCTTTTCTTTGCCACAGATGAGGAACTGGAGATGACCCGAATGGCTATCCGCTTTGAGCTGGAGGACTTGCAAATGAGACCGGACCCTGAACCCCTTCTAACTGAAATGATTCATGCGGTAATGTAACTAGTCAAATATATCCTGGGGGATGAAACCCTCGGGTTGGTTACACTTGAACAGGAGGAGATCATTCAGTCATCAACATTAATTGGAGGAGGTTATTCAGCTCCTGAGACCAGTAATGTGGATATTGGGCCCACTCCACCTCTTAAGCCTGTTCTGCCTCTCAGTTAAATCACAGCTGATTTACATTTAATACCAATTGCCCTCCTTTACTCCACACTGCTTAATAAATCAAGAAATGTGAATTTCACTGTTAAAAGTTAAATTTGTCCTGTAGAATCCTCTTTATTTTTGGAGGGGGTGGTGGGAGGTGGTCGTTGCCCTTTATATGAAGAGGTTGATTGTGATATCGTCCACATTGCTGTAGTTTTATTGTTACAGTGCATCGTTGCAGATTCACTAATTGGAGGAAATGATTTTTCTCTATCTGTCCAACTAGATTGTATTAAATGTTTGAAATACTTGGATTTGTCTGCAATAATTTTAGCCCCAGTGTTATTCTGGTAAATCTATGTTGCGGACCATCACCACCCCCTTCCCTTCCCTCTGTCACTAGGAAAGGTGGTGCCCAGAAGTGAATGCATTGAACCCAGTTGAGGTCTAACCTGAGAACTAAAATGAAGAATCACTTTGTATTTTAGTTTCCTTAAGTTAAAAGAGAATTAAAAAAATCTGAATCGGGAGGTGTAAGGGAGCAGAGTGGGAAAGCTGGGGATGTAGCAGAAAGTGATGAATGTTTTCTTTGTCTCCGCAGGCAGCGTACCGTGACAACACCGTGGGGCTGCCCCGGTTCTCTCCCACCGGCAACATAGAGAAGGTTGATCAAAAGCTGATTCACACGTTTTTGCGGAATTACTACACCCCTGATCGAATGGTGCTGGCTGGGGTTGGGATGGATCATGACCAGCTGGTGGAGTGTGCAAGGAAGTATCTCATGGGTATGATGGAGGCCTCAGGATCAATTTTAACTTCTTCACGTCAGAACACTCGGCAGTGACTAAAAATATTTATCTGAATCAAAAGCCAATTTGTCACCTTCCCAAATATCACGCTTAGAATCTAACAGCACTTTTCAATAAAGCACTTTTCAATAAAGTTTCAATAAAGCACTTTTTTGATCACAGAAAGCTCAAAAGTGCTCAATTTTTATTAGTTATGAAGTATTGCTGTGACGCAAACTGAGAAGCCTTCTTTTGTGTGCAGCTAATTTACTCGCAGCAATGTGACCAGATTATATGGTAATAATGTTGAGGGATAGATATTGGCCAGGATATTTTGGCACATTTTGACTGGACAGGCTTTTTAAAGAATCTATCCAGTTGGTACAACTCCTTTGCTTTTTCCCCCCCAGAATTCGGTTCTCATGAAAGTTTCACTTGAACCCACTTCCACCTTTTGCGCAGTCCGTTCCACATCACAAGAAGTCACTACCTCCAATTCTCCCCGTCTCCCCTCTGCTTCTTTTACCAATCAACGAAAGACTGTCTTCTCTGGTACTGACTGGAGAGTCAGGAGGGGAGACATTTTAGAATTGACACTTTTCAAAATATTACATAATTTTGATGATTGCTAGGACATTTTTTATAAGTTTTTGTTCTAAAGAGAAGAACCCCAGCTTTTTTAATGTTCTACCTACAATTATTTTTTTATTGTAGTTTGAACATCTATTAGATGTGATGCTCATTTACATCTCTTTGAAACGACAACCCCTCCAACAATGCAGGTGTTTAAGTTTCTGACTGGCAGGAAGTTTCAGACTAGATTTTGTCCTCAAATTACTGGAGTGAGACTCACATGACCTTGTCGTATGGGAGGCTGAGCAATGTGTAATGATTGTTCGAGCATAAACAGTGGAGGTGGGGAGAGAATTCTGGATCTTTGTGGGCTCTTCAGCCTGTTACACTCACAAACCTTTCTGTCTTCCATGCTGCACAGGAGTAACCCCAGTCTGGGGGTTGGGAAAGCCCACGGATGTGGACCAGTCTGTGTCCCAGTACACCGGGGGAATCCTAAAGGTGAGGCACCTCTCTTTATGCTATGGGGAATAGTCCAAGGGGCCACGTGAGAAATTCTCAGAAGATCCAGTGGGAGACCACCACTTTGTGACAGCAGCTGAAACTATGTCAAGCCACTAGATGGAGATAGACGTAGATACAGAGGTCCAGATGTTGGTTGACACAAAAGGACACAAAGTAGTAACTCAGCGGGTCAAGTAGCACCTCTGGATAACATAGAAAAATAGGTGCAGGAGCAGGTACATATGACAAGACTCTTAAAATGTACATTGTTCTACCTCTACCTATACTTATAGAACATGGGAATCTAGGAGTACAACACTACCCAGGGCACTACCATTTACTGTGAATGTCCTGCCCTCGTTTGACTTTCCAATATGCAATACCTCGCATCAAAATGAAACTCCATTTGCCATTCCCCGGCCCACTTGCCCAGCTGATCAAGATCCTGTTGTAATTGATAACTATCTTTGTTGTCTACAATCTGACCCATTTTAATGTCACCTGCAAACTTGCTAATTTGCACAAACCTACCCTGTGCATTCTCATTCAAATGGTTGATACAGATGACAAACAGCAATGGGCCCAGCACCGACCCCCGAGGCTCACCACTCATCATCATTCGGCTATAAGAAAAGAGAGTCCAGAAGAGGGGTAGTGGCTTGGAACCATAACAACCCTGCTGCATTGGTCTGAAGGATCATGTTGTCAGTGCTGGTTTGGGCTGGCATCCTATTGCTTTGTGGGATAACAGGTGGGAGAATGAGACTAACACCAATAATGTCTCTGTTTCTTCAGGTGGAAAAGGACATGACTGATGTCAGCCTGGGTCCCACTCCAATCCCTGAACTCACTCACATCATGATTGGCTTAGAAAGTTGTTCCTTCCTGGTGAGTATAAAGTAATTTTATTAGTAGAAAAAAACTCAACTGCTTTACATTCCTCATTTGTGAGATCTAATGGTTAAGATGGTTCTTTCCCCATAACTCTGAATATTGATTCTCTTCCAATGCTAATCTGCATTTTGAAATTTATCCTAAAATTGCTGGAGTTGGCTTGTAATACATATTAGCAGCATTTGTTCTATTGCTTTTGTATCATTTATTTAAATTCTGTGACAAACGGACCCATTTTCCTCCTCCATTATCAAAACAGCATTGTTTTGAACAGCTTTAATACTCTGTTCCGTAGAGAACTGACTGTCCGGGTTATGATCCAGATTCCAAGAGTGAGTGACTGGAGTTAACCTTTCCTAGCACATTCCACCCATCACAGACTGATGTGGGGGTAGCTACGCCATTGAAGCAGTTAATTGTTGGAGGGAGGATAGGCAGAGGAGAGGTGTGCTTTGTGATTAGAGTGTTCAAGAAACATTATTTGCTTGGTTCCAGGAGGATGATTTCATTCCCTTTGCCGTGCTGAATATGATGATGGGTGGCGGGGGCTCGTTTTCAGCCGGGGGACCTGGGAAGGGCATGTTCACCAGACTCTACCTCAATGTCTTAAACAGGTTAGTCCTGGAGCCCCTTTCAGTGCCCTGACCCGTCCAAGCTGTAGAAGGTGTGCTGGATTTGGTTCAGCACTTGATGTCAGAGATTTGGGAAGGGCACGGTGGAATAGCAGTAGAGCTATTGCCTTACAGCGCCAGAGACCCGGGTTCTATCCAGACTACGGGTGCTTGTCTGTGCGGAGTTTGTACTCTCTCCCCGTGACCTGCGTGGGTTTTCTCTGAAATCTTTGCTTTCCTCCCACACTCCAAAGATGTACTGGTTTGTAGGTTAATTGGAGGGTCTAACGTAAAAATTGTCCCTGGTGTGTGTAGGGTAGTGTTAATGAGCGGGGATCACTGGTCGATGTGGACTCGGTGGGCCGAAGGGCCTGTTTCATGTTGTATCTCTAAAACTAAAACGTGTGCAGGGCAGAGGATTGCTCCCTGGAAGTTTGCCTTTGGTAGGGAGTTCAGTTCATAGGTGCTTGCATCACCTACCTGTGCATTCTGCTACCCTTCCATGGAGCTCCAACATTGGCGGAAAATAGTGTGTAACAGAAGGAATTTGATTAGTACAGGCGTCAGAGGTTATGGGGAGAAGGTAGTAGAATGGGGTTAGGAGGGAGAGATAGGGTGTTGACAGGGTGTTGATAATGTCACAGTCTTCCTGCAATCCTCATCTACAGCCACAGAAATCATAATTTGTCCATACAAAATAATCATCCCACTGTTAGTCTGTGGATTAACTTGTGTTAGTCTTGCTCATGTCAGAGTGCCCTAAAGCAACTTTATGAAATGTAGGCAGTATTGAAAGTAAGAAATAGCATGTTCTTCTGATCAACACTGAGCTTGTAACCAGATAATCCAATTTAAAGAGGTTGCTTGAGTGTTAATTATTGCCCAGTACACAAAGGAGAATTCCCCTATTTTCCTGTATCTTTAATGTCCTTTCAAGAAGGTAAAGAACATTGTGATTCAATGTTACACGTGAAGGGCACCTCTCCTGCCAGTGCATTGCTTCATCAACTTTGTTCACTGGGCGTTAGTCTGAAATGTAGGACCTGGTCTCTTGGGTGGGACACAAATCAACAGCCTTCTGACCTGGTGGTAAGTATGCTATCTTATCAGCTAACTAGGAATTAAATTATGAGTCAGTCGATAATTCCCAATTCATTAATGTGCAACAGACTTGTCGTTGCCTTCTAATGATCACATCTTTCCCACAGACACCACTGGATGTATAACGCCACTGCCTATCACCACAGCTATGAGGATACTGGGCTCTTGTGTATCCATGCCAGTGCCGATCCTAGACAGGTACCAAGGCATCATTGGATGCTTTTGATAACATAATTAACCGGTTGCCTTTTATTTTATTGAGTCGTCTCCAGTTTGCTTTATGCGCTCGTGTTTGTTTCTTGTGGTGCAGGTCAGGGAGATGGTGGAAATTATCACTCGAGAATTTATCCTGATGGCTGGCTCGGTGGGAGAGGTGAGAGCGTGTATTGGATATAACATTCTGTGAAACATCTACAGGACTATCACTTTGACAGGGACATTGAGGAGCAAAAAACCTGAGGACGTCAGTAAGAAAGTCGGAGAGGGGTGCACAGAAGTGGATAGGTCGAGGAAAACCCACATGGACAGCAGAATGTTCATCCCCAGACCGTCACACCCTTTGTTCAGTCGGTGGTATAGTTAGCTTTATAGAAATTCAAGCTACACATGAGACACTTCTAGTGCTAATTCAAAAGGAATTAGATGTTGGATGTACTTGCTTTTAAATAAGATGTTAAAGCAAGACACTTTGCTCTCGGGTTGGGTATAAAATTGTGCTATTTCTGGTTTGAACTTAAAGCCCTGTCCCACGGTACGAGTTCATTCCAAGAGTTCTCCCGAGTTTGCCCTGATTCGAACTCGGAGATTTACGGTAATGGCCACTCGTCGGTACTCGGGGCTCTCGTGGACATTTTTCATCATGTTGAAAAATCTTCACGAGTCCTCCCGTGCTTACCTGCCGTTAGCGAGTCTTCCCGAGTACCTGCCGTTAACGCTAAGAGACGTCCCAGAGCTCCGACGTACCCGCTACGTTCATTCTCCGTGCTTACCACGAGTTTGATTTTTTTTAAACTCGGGAGAGCTCTTGGAATGAACTTGTACCGTGGGACTGGACTTTTAGTGTTCTGTAACTAACCTCTGCTGTGGGTGCCTTGGGAGTATTTATGAGACCGAGGTGGAGCTGCATTCTCGATCTACTTTAAACTATTTTCCCTATGAAATTTGATGAAACAAAGGAGTTTAATTATCTCGTGTGTGACTGGGTAATCCCAGCGGTTTGAAGGATAGGTGCATAAATATACTTTGGGGGCTGAAGAGCCGTAACCTCTGCTGTACCTTTCGATGACCCTTGTGATATGTCATTGCTCTATTTGTTGTCAGATGGAGCTGGAAAGAGCCAAGACCCAGTTGCAGTCAATGCTGATGATGAACCTGGAGTCTCGGCCAGTTATTTTTGAGGATGTAGGAAGGCAGGTGTTGGCAACAGGAACCCGCAAGCTCCCCCTCGAGCTCTGCAGACTCATTGGTAAGTAGATGCTGAACAAAAATCAACAAGCAACAGATTCTTCAAAATGGTGCTAGGTTTGCCTGCATGATGTACTTTATTGTATCTCTCTCCCTCTGCCCTACTTCTCCTCCTACTCCACCCACACCCGGCACTTCAACAATGGAGAATATATAGAGGGGAAGGGCATTCAACCTATTGTAACTGTCTTGCCCGATTAGTTCTCCTTTAATCTTTCCAAAATGTGCTTTTATTTCAAATCCAATTCCCATTTAAAGTTACTCCAGTAAAGCTCCCGCCATCCAGCACCCTTAGTGGAATGGATTTACTGAGCAACTAGATGTCACATTATTAGTACCCAAACACACTTTCATTTCACTTTTAATGTTACCCAGTAAGTTTCCAGTGAACCCAGTGAGCATTGAGAGTGTGGGAAATACAGGTACCTGGGACCCCGGGGAAAAAATAATTTTACTATTTTACTGAAATAAAGCAGTTTCTTCTTTTACACAATTAAATCTCTGTGTAATGTTTCTTTGGAGCATAATCACAACCTCTTATCTCTCTACTTAAGAAGCTCCTCAGTGAATCGTGACATTTATCTATGTCCTTGACTTCATTGTTTGGTTGAGGCAGTCCAGGTAAACATCTGAATCGCTGGTTAGCAACTACATTATTAATCAGGGGTTGGATTTTAATAATGGCTATTTAGAAATTTGTAAGACAAAACCTCCCTGCTCCCCGTAGACTCCACCTGCATTCCTTTGCCACCTACCTTGCACGATAAAAATCACAGCCAGCATGAAGCCTACAATGGGGGAGGTCTACACCGATCTAACAAAACCATTTGCACACGCAGGGGAAGTGACAGCAGACGATATCAAAAGAGTCACAGCCAAGATGCTGCGCAGTAAGCCAGCTGTGACAGCGCTGGGCGACCTCAGTGATCTGCCAACGTATGAACACATCCAACAAGCACTGACCAGCAAAGACGGCCGCCTTCCCCGCATTTACAGACTGTTTCGGTGAGCAGCTCCCAATTTCTGACTGAACAGAGAAGCTATTTGTATACTCCAGGTTTCTGGTAGTAGTTTATCTGTGAGCTGCTTCTGTTAAGTGAGGAGTGACTGTTTGTAAATAGAGGGGAAATGGGCTTTGTAATGTGATCTGATTGATTTTATATTAAGGGAGCTGAAAAATCTGTTTTAAAATAACAGCTGTGATTACTTTGTTCTGTGATGCTGCTATAGTTTGTCTCCTCCTGGACTGTGGTCATTCTATCACTGCACAACGGATGTCACGTCCTGCAATATCAGTCTTTGACCTTCTGATGCAAGGCACATTTGGCTTCATCTTTATTCCCTTCCCGGGTTTCTGCTCCAAGTGGGGGAAAAGTACATAGAAAGCTGGAAAACCACTTGCCCATGCCTCCCACTGCATGCTCTGCCCTTTCTCCCACGTCATCCTCACTCCACCTCTGGCCACTTGCTACATACTAGTGTTTCTCTCCCCGTATCAGCCTCCTCCCACCTCTGGTTGATCTATTCCTTTCGGTACCAGAGGCACGACAATGGGATCTGGGGCTTGCCTATGTTGCTGGTTGGAGAACTTGATCCTTGTTCCTCACATGGGCACGGTATAGGCAACTGATGGAAACAAGAATCAATGACAGATGCTGCGATAGAACCACTTTGTTTTTTGATGTGGGAAGATCAACGGTTGTTCAATCCTCCTGGAACCAACAACCGAGCTGAGCATTCTTAAAACACTTTCAAAGACAAGTCAGCAAAATTAGGTCAATGTAGTTAAACTACAAATTTAAGTGTTACAGAATTCAAGTGGATTTGTGAGAGGATTGAGATTGCCATTCAGTGGTTCTCTGATGCTATCCCATGGGAGGATTTAAGCTCATCTCCTTCAGTGGTGGAGGACAGGCTGCATTGAGTGGCCTCCATTTGTGTGTCTCCTCTACTCTGTCCCAGTTGGTGTCTTGCTGGGTGACCACTGAGCAGTCTAGCCCTAAGGATGCTTTACACGGTTGTTCATGTTTACTAACGCACCCGCTGAGTTTCTCCAGCACTTTTGTCTACCTTCGATTTTCCAGCATCTGCAGTTCCTTCTTAAACCCAGTGAAGCTCATTCTTGTCCTGTGTAAGTCTGTAGAGTCCCAGTTCTCCTCTGCTATTAACTCAAGAAAGAATTTGGCCATACACTAATGACGTTTGAATTAAAACTCTTGGAACCACTGGTTAATAGAACCAAGAGGTGTCCAAGCAGTGTGTCCTCCAGTAAAAACCTGTGCTCAGTGACCACTCTAACAAGAAGCTGGCAGAGTGATGCTCAGAACACACAAGTAATGATATTGTTTAATAATCCCCCTAAATTTAAAAAAAGGGCTAAAATACCAGTCGGTTGTAGTCTTGTGTTCACTAATTTCTTTGGTGCAAGCTTTCCAGTAAAATAACCAAGGTTGTCATTTAAATTCAAGGCATCTCAGCAAGATTACAAAGGAATGAATCCCGGAAGATCTGCATTAGCGGGGTTAGTATTAGGGTTTGTTCTTGCTTCAGTTGGACTTTCGTTGGCGACTGGCTGCATTTGTTATGCATGAACTCAGGATATTGAGATGATATCACCTACATTATATTCTCTTGCATGTATAAGGTTTGTGTTTAAATGGCCACTTAGAATACATCTAAATCACCATGCACACTTGTCTGCCTGGGTAGCCCAGAGTCGTGCAAGGCTTCAACAGGGAGAAACTTGGAAATAACATTTTAAACAACTTTTCATGTTCCCACATTTAGTTCATAAAAATCTGGTGTATATCAAACATCGTCAATGTGTTGTAAATACAAAAAGCCATAAAATATAAAACAAAAGTAATAATCATGGACTGATCTATGCACCGCTACCACTTATTACTGGGTTGCACGGGTTCTTCATCCTTCGGCATTGCACCTGAAGGCAGCTCTGCGACTGTGGCAAGGGCTTCCATCCTGTGCAAGGTCAGCGCTGTGCTCAGCACCCTTTGCAATGGTGCTGCACTGTTGAGGCGTCTCTCTGTTGCATTGCTACAGATTGTGCAGGTTAAGGAAGGCTCCTGGTGGTTGTGTCAGGAGACACTGCAGATTGTGCTGTTCTTCTGGTTCAATGAACTACATTGACTCGCATTCCCGGGGAACCGTCTCTTTATTCCCTCGATGTAGATGTCTCTGTCAAACTGACCGGCACACAATGGGATGCTGAAGGAGTAAAGCAGACAAGTTGAATGCACTCTGAAATATTCTGCTGCACATTCCCTAATATTCAATTTAGCTTAATACAGAACCAGTGGAAGTTCTTTATTTTTGCCCCCATTTTGGGATATTCACGATAGTCCTTAGACTCTCTGGTTATCAAGGACTCAGTAAAGAAAGATGTGTAGACGTTGAACAGAAAAGAGAGCTGCCCTACAGGACCAGAAAAACATTTAGCATGGCAGGGGAGCAGAAATAAAAACAATGTCTCACTTGTCTTTTCCGGGTCGAATCTTTACTTGATAGAAGCAGTAGACAGGTCTGTGGTCCGAGGTTTTGATAGAGCTGCAGGAGCCATACTTAACCACAAGAATGTCATCTTTATGCCGATTCTTGTAAATGATTCTGTCCTGGAAGATGAGGGGAATAAGTTGCCTTTTGTATTGATATGAAATCAAGACTCCAACGGAAGGTAGACTGGAGATCCTTCCCTCACCCCCACCCACTGCTTGTTGTGTGTGCATCTTACAACCATATTCTCTACATTACAACTCTGACCGAGATTCAAAGGGACACTTTTTGCTGTGAAACACAGTCCTTTCAGTTCTAGAGTTCAGTCTTTAGAAGACTTATCTAAACATCTGCAATTCCCTCACAAACTCAAATGTTCATAAGTTCTACGGGCAGAATTAGGCCATTCGGCCTATGAACGCCATTCAATCATGGCTGATCTATCTGTCCCTCTCAATCCCATTCTCCTGCCTTCTCCCCTCGACACCTTTTGAATTTTCTTGTTTTCAAACATAGGTAGAGTTCCCTTTTAAAAAAAAAAAAAGATGCTACCATCCTTTCAGACTTCTAATGGATGATCATAACAGCTGCATTAAAAATGTCTTATCCTCCCTCTGGTTCATTTAATACAACTCTTAAACATGCCTCTTCTGGTTATTAACTATCCTCCCCAGTGGGAAGTATTCCTCATTTTATCCAAGCTTAAACTGCTGACTTATGAGAACCTCAGATGGAATTCCTTTTAGTTTTCTGCTTCAAGAACAATTTTAGCTTTGTGCAGGGACTCAGCTAATCGGAAGATTAAACAAGCGGGAAGACAGGTTAAAGAAGGGACAGCCACAGCCAGAGATTCTCACAGAAATAAAACAAACTCCTTCCATTGATTCCTTACCGTATAAGAGGGAGTCCTTTTCTTGGAACTACTGTCGTATACATCACATCCAACGTCAAATTTGTAGGTGGGTGGAAAACATATTTCAGCTTCTTTGAAGCCTTTGAAAACAGACCCTGAGGAATTAGGAAAGATCAGGTCAGTGAGCTTTAATGATGTTATCACCTTGATACATAGGATGTGGACTGAAAAGTGCTGCTGTCAGATCATCTGCAAGCACATTGCCTCACTGCGTCCACCACAGACGGGCGAGGTTCCAATTGCTAATTGCTCTGAACTTTATACTATAGTGAATTAGTGCCCATGGAACATATCCCACTGAGAGTTTGTGCACAGGAAACAAGTACTCTTGGAGAGTCACCTGCACCCCATCAGGTCTAGATGCCTTAGAATCCACAGCCTAGACCAGCCCTCACCCTGCTGCCCACCCCAAGTTGATGGAAGGTTCACAATTCATCCTACCCTCCTGTAGTTTCCTGGTTAACTCGTCATAATGTAAAATAGAGCAGAGGTTTTCCTGGCTGTTGCTGTCCAGGAGCTCGTCGATCACCGCTCGCTTTACATCCAGCCGAAAGTTGAAGTCACCAAACCAGAAAACATTGTCAAACCGAGAGGTCACATCATCTACAGGAATGGGAAAATAAAAAAGAGAAAACGCTTTACTCCTAGTTATATCAAATTATGAAACTGTGTCGCAGGCCATGTCAGCCTGGTTTAGTGGCAGCACACCAGATGAATGCCAGAAGTTCACTTCTGTACACTGCAACGCTCACATAACGCTTGTTATTATATCTATCAAGCTGGGGGCTCTGATCATGGCTTCAAGGACATGGAGGGCTTTAGATGTGAGGGGTGGACTGAGAAGGTAGGCCTTTTAGTTACAAAGTAACTTTCACATTGAAGCTTTTTATCTTCACTGGATCATGAGCTCATTGTATAAGGTCATAAGTGATAGGAGCAGAATTAGGCCCTTTGGCCCTTCAAGTCTACTCCACCATTCAATCATGGCTGATCTATCTCTCCCTCCTAACCCCATTCTCCTGCCTTCTACCCATAATCTTTTGACACCCGTACTAATCAAGAATCTATCTCTCTGCTTTAAAAATATCCATTGATTTGGCCTCCACAGCCTTCTGTGGCAATGAATTCCACAGATTCATCATGCTCTGATGAAAGACATTCCTCATCTCCTTCCTAAAGGAACGTTCTTGCAGGAGTCAGGCCCTGTGGCCCAACTACCATTAAGCACTAGAAAAATGGAATGTGCTGGCAGAACTCAGCAGGTCAGGCAGCATCTGTGGAGGAAATGGACAGGTGCCATTTCAGGGACCTCCGATCAATTTGCTGAAACACATATCCATTCCCTCCACAGATGCTGCCTGACCCGAGTTCCTCCAGCAGTTTGTGTTTTGCTGAAGATTCCACACCTGCAGTTCTTTTAATATCAATTTATAACTAAGTTTACTCTAATCCCATTTTATTCACCCCACACTTCTATCGACTCTCCTCCAGACTTGGCACTCACCTAAATGTTAGAGGCGATTTATAGTGATCAATTGACTTACCAATCTGCACATTTTTGAGATGTGGATGGGAACTGGAACACCCAGAGGAAACAACTTTCAAACTCCACATAGACAGCACTGTAGGTCAGGATTGAACCCAGGTCACCAAGTTTTGAAACAGGAGCACTACTAACTCCGCTGTTATGCCAGCCCATTTTTCTATATAACATCTCCCAACCAGAAAACACCAGAACTGAGAGAGTATATACGTCAAGGAGGGCTCGACCCGAAACGCCCCCCATTCTTTCTCTCCAGAGATGCTGCCTGTCTTGCTGAGTTACTCCAGCATTTTGTGTCTACCTTTGATTTAAACCAGCATCTGCAGTTCTTTCCTACACAAGAAAAATTAAATATTCTGCAGTGATCCAATCAACATTTTCCCCCCCAATGATGATGGATCAATACGTCAGTCATGATAAACAAGTTTTTGTAATCTATGGTGGTCATAAATACAAGATGGGCATTAATATAACAAGCAAGGATCTCAGGAGATACTCCTATCTGATAATGAATGTGGGACTTCTTACCAATTGAAATAGTTGAAACAAAAAAAATAATCTATTAAGGGGTACCTGGAAAGTATAGTTTGAGTTTAGTTTATTGTCACAGGTACAGTGAAAAGCTTTTCTTGCGTGCTCACCAGTCAGCGGAAAGACAATGCATGATTACAATAGAGCCATTCATACCGTGAATAACTTTTAGTGTAAGATAACGGCAGTAAAGTCTGATCAAAGACAGTACGAAGGTTTCCAATGAGGTAGACAGTAGTTCAGGACTGCTCTCTAGTTGTGGTAGGATGATTCAGTTGCCTGATAACAACTGGGAAGAAACTGTCTCTGAATCTGGAATAAGTGGATTATGTTGCTGAAAGGGTGAGGAGAAGAGTGGGAGAAGGCCATAAATATTTTTGTTGGTTTGAGTGGTCAGTTTTGACACTAAGACCCTGCTGGCGTTATTGCTGCACTCTGCAAATCACACATTCTTTAAAATACCAGTACTCACTTGGGTTAGATCTGTACTTATTGGTGTTGGGAATGATCCTTGGCAGCCCAAGGGATTCTATTGTTTTAGTGTAGTCCAGCATCCGCTCAAAAACCTTCCCTGGCCCAGCTGAGGGAATAGAGAGATAAATTAAAATGAATGTATGATACATTTTACTGATACTTCCCCAGAACATCACCAAATCATGCTTCACTTGCACTGTGTCACTGTCCCATTGATTCAGAATACAGCAGCACTTTTAAAACGTCAAATAGGTTTAAAACAGTGAAAATTGAATAACCATTGGCCTTACCCAAGAAGATTTTGAGATTTTTAGGCATGTGGGATCAAAATCTAGGCAAATGCTTCCCAGCAATGCTAGACAAATGCCCAAATAGTGGGCGCTCTGGATAGTCTGGATGCTTTATTAAACAGACCAATGCCTTCAAGCTGGGAAAATCAGTCCAAATTAATTGAATTCAAATGGGCACAGCACTAAGCATACCTAAAACTGAGGTGCCAACCCAGTGATACAACATGCTGTAAAAACAGCAGTCATAGACAGCAGATGATCTCAAAACCAACATAACAGATTGTAACCCTAGCACAGAGTTGTGAAAGGTGATGGTCAATTAAATAGCTAAACAGACAGTTCCAAGATGATCTTCATCCTCGACACGCGAATGCTAAAGACCAGGCTGAAGTATTAGCAAACGTGTTCAGTAGGAAGTGCCAAGTGGCTGAATCTGCTCATCATATGACGAGAGACTATGGACAGGAAAGGTTGAGGGATATGGGCCAAACATGAGCAAATAGGACTAGCTTAGATGAGACATCTAGGTCAACATGGACGAGGTAGTCCAAAGGGCCAGTTCCCATGCTGTCTGACTGATCCGTGATCTAGAGTGAATCTTCCTATGTCAGCAACTGATTCTGCAAAACTTACAGGTGAAATGAGAAGTAATGAAGAGGAAGGATGTCCCAAAAAAAGTGAATGAGATCCCCACAGCTCCTTTCGTCTTGACCTGGGAGATGATGCGAGTTGTCACAGATGCTTGTTCCACCTCTGAGGGAAGAACAAATAGACACATAATGTAAACCTTCAAAACTGATGATCCAGATATTCCAGCCTGCACAGAATATCGGGTTGTCCCAACCTGCACAGAATATCGGGTTGTCCCAACCTGCACAAGCAAAACAGCTTGACACCCGAGATTCTACACTGTATCTAACCCAAACTTTACCTCTCTTAGGAATGATCGATCGATTAAGAGGAGTGAGCTCTACTCTACATAACTGGTGCTATAGCTGATCTGAGTGTCTGAAGTAAGAGTACTCAAGCTTCTGGGCCTGGAGGTCTGTTTCAAGGTCAGAATAGAAAATGAGCGATAGCATTTCATGACATTTCTGAATGTTTGACACGTTGATGTATAAAGGCACACATGCAGTGATGTTAAACTGTACAATGCTTGTCTGGCATCATGTGCAACATTCCACTGCACAGACAAGGCCTATCCCATCACTGAAGCAAGTCTCAGCTTGCGAGTTAAAGTCTGCTTCAGCTTAAAGGAGTTGACTCTATGTGGGCCATTTTCATTTTCCCCTGCCCCCAACCCTAGTTGCTGAAGTCCTCTGATGTCCCATCATCTGCCCAACCTGTGCTCCCTTACCCGACCAAACAATGATCTGTCTGATCATTCCACCAATCCTCCCACCCCAGGCCAAATTCTCTCCCTCCCCGAACACCCATCTCCCACCCTGCACAATCCTTTTCAAGGGAGAGTTAGATTTAGCTCTTAGGGCTGAGGGAATCAAGGGATATGGGGAAAAAGCAGGAACGGGGTACTGATTTTAGATGATCAGCCATGATCATATTGAATGGTGGTGCTGGCTCGAAGGGCTGAATGGCCTCCTCCTGCAGCTATGTTTCTATGTTCCCCTGACCTACATCATGCAATCCTCTCCCCAACTCTTCGCTGCATCTGCATGGGGTAAACAGAGTGAAATAGATTTAATTCTTCAGGTCAAAGGCCTTTCACCTGATTTTGTTTCTGCACAATCTGCTGAGTATTGGCAGCTTTTTCAAATTTAATTCAGACCGGCATGGTGACACAGCGGTAGAGTTGCTGCCATACAGCGCCGGAGTCCTGGGTTCGATCCCGACCACGGGTGTTGTCTGCATGGAGTTTGTATTTACTCCCCATGATCTGTGTGGGTTTACTCCGAGATCTTTGGTTTCCTCCCACACTCCAAAGACGTACAGGTTTGTAGGTTGATTGGCTTAGTATAAATGTAAATCGTCCCTAGTGTGCGGGGATCGCTGGTCGGTGCGGACTCGGCGGGCCGAAGGGCCTGTTTCCTAAACTTATCTCGAAACTAATTCTAATTTTAAGCACCCATTGTACTCTGCTTTAAAATGTTGTTGAAGAAGGAACGGGCTTTCAGTTCTCAGCACTCACCTGAACAGAACCAGATGAGGTCTCTCCTGATGAACACGGAGAGTTGCAGCACTCCATGTGATGCCGAGCACAGCAATACAAAGTAAGGCCCCAAGATCATCTGCAGGCGGATCTCCCACTCTCTCCTTTGCAAAGGGGGGGGGGGTGGGGGAAGGGGAGGGAATTAAATTAGGTCATTCAAGGCATGATCCTGGAAGATGTCTGCTAAGACATAAAAAAATACAGAAACTTGGCTGTTAACACCACCCCTGGGTCTATCGGACGATCCACTCCAGAGACCCATTCTCTCTTGGAATAGAATCCTGAGTTTGAACACCCTTTTCCATCCCACGATCAGAAGCTGCCAAAATAGGTGGTCTCAGGCCGTGGAGGGAGAGCAATTAACTGCAGTACCTTCAGGGTTGAAGGTGGTCTAGACTAGACAAAGAGAGCACCTGATTTGATGCTGCACCAGTTTGGGATGAGAAGTATATTATGGGACAAGCTTTTTTTTGGAGGCAAGGGGAGGGTACAAGAGGAACTGATTGAGAACCTGCAAGACACTGGATAATGCCGTGATATTCTTGTTGCTATTACTTGTCTGGGATTCCTTCCTGAGTACCGATGACATACAGGTCATGTATGGATTGAGAGTCGGAGGGCAGCAGCAGATCCTCCAGTGAATCCGGAAACTCCTGGGAAAGAGTGGAAACAGCATCGGTTAGAACAGGCTTGCTTCCAACGTGATCGGTGGGAAGAAGAGAAAGCTTTCGTTAGCACAGTACAATGTTTTTTTTCCTTCCGACATCCCAAAGTACTGTGCAGGGAATTAAATATTATTTTACTTAGATTCACCCAGCGTGGAAACAGGCCCCTCTGCCCACATTGCCCATGCCGACTGAAACGGCCAATCCAAACTGGTCCCATTTGCAGCCAGCTGCCTTATATTCCTCTAAATCTTTAAGAAGGAACTGCAGATGCTGGAAAATCGAAGGTAGACAAAAGTGCTGGAGAAACTCAGCGGGTGCAGCAGCATCTATGGAGCGAAGGAAATAGGCAACTTTTCGGGCCGAAACCCAAAGGTTTCGGCCCGAAGCGTTGCCTATTTTCTTAAGGGTTATTTCCTTCAGGGTTTCGGCCCGAAATGTTACCTGTTTCCTTCGCTCCATAGATGCTGCTGCACCCGCTGAGTTTCTCCAGCACTTTTGTCTACCTCCCTCTAAATCTTTCCCATCTAAACCTTTCCTAGTGCTTATTTTATTATTTAATGTGTGCGTGTGCTCTCCATCAGCTGGTAGAGGTGGCACTGAAATGCATTCAGGACCACTGGTTTACTTATTCCTGATTGTAACGGGCAGCTGTGACCACGTGTCTCGGCTCTTAACACATGGCTTGTCCACATAAAGCAGAGAGATCACGCTGGGCGTACCAAACCTAAACATAAAAGAGGCCAGCTGGCTTGGTCTTAATGCTATTCTATATTCAAACTGAAAATTCCTCTTCATGGAGGTTTTGTCTTTGCTCGGTTTCCTATGGCTAGTTGCTCACCTTCTTGCCTTGCGTGTTCCAGGTGGCAATATACACTTGTATCATTTTGTTAGGAAAATAACGGTGCAATTCACCGGCTCCCAAAAGTGATCCGCCGGCCAGGAGATTACTGTCCATGTAACTCCTGTCGAGACACAGAGGCAGATGTTACAGTGCAGGCATGGTATAACAGTCACTAGAACTCGCTATGTCGTTTGCCCTTTTAGCAACAATCTCCTAGCTAGCAGTCTTTCCTGCACACCATTTGCCCTGCCATATCATTGTCTTCATCTATCTTACATTTTGATCCCAGAGCAGTGGTCTGTCAGTTCCATCGTGTCTTCTGCGACAGTATAAAGCCCAAACTTAGAAAAAGGCACGGAGGCGACGGAAGAAGAGCTCTACGTCGTGGCAGACCCGGAACTTGTTGAGGTGGGGGCAGAGGGGAATGAAGGAGGACAGACCACTCCGTATCAGAAAGGGGGCGTCAGGGGAGGATGGTGAAGACATGACAAGGGTGGGGGTTGGGATCAGAGGAGGGCCGGGGAGTGGACAAAGGCAGGGGCGAGATCTGATGGGGGGGGATGGTGGGTGTTCAGAGAGGAGCGGGGCGTGAGGACTATTGTATGGGTGGGGTATAGTCGTGGTAACCTGGTTTAAAAAAAAGGGGAAGAGGAAGACCCATCACTACTGAGGTTCCTAGTAGGAGGGGGAGGGGGGGGGAGCAATAGGGCCCAGCAGAGTCAGACCACGTGGTGCTGGAGTCTGCATCGTGGAGGCTGTGTTGGGTGCTGAGCCTGGAACTCTGGCGAGGCCCGCTGGTGGGTGGCCCCGGGGAGGCGGTGAGAGTCGGCAGCCACGGCAGTTTTGGTGGTCCGGGCCTGGGTTCGGCCAGGAAGGCAGTGAAGGTCAGAGAGGCGGTGGAGGTTGGTGCTGCTCCTTGTGGTGGCAATCTCGGCCTCGTGGTTGTCGGGCAGTCCAGCGGTGGAGCCCTGGGCCTGCGGGTGGTCGAGTCAAGGAGTGTCGGTGGAGGGAGTGGTCTGGAGGCGGGTAGAGTCGAGGTTAGCGAGGAAGCGTTTGTTTTGGGCGTGGATCAGCCATTGAATGAAGTACAGTTGGGGTCCATTGCAGGTGTGGGTGAGTGAGGCTCGGAGCAGCGGGAGTCAGAGCGAGGGCCTGCTGGTGCCGGCACATTGCAGCATCAGCAAAGCCACTTCAGTACCTGGATCAAAAAAACCTTGGTTTGTGCAGACATGATTCTACTTCCTCATAACTGTATATTATTTTGATCAGGTCAAACCTATAGGTCTTCTATGGTTTGGACGGGGGGGGGAGGGGGTGCAGAGGGTAGAATGGGCTGATGAGATTAGGGGTCGTGATGGTGACCCACAGGACTCATTGGGACATGATGAGCCCGTCTTAAAGCAAGGAAGTAATGCTGAGGCTTTATAAGGCGCTGGTGAAGCCACATTTGGAATATGGTGAGCAGTTTTGGACGCCATAATTGAAGAAGAATGTGCTGGCGTTGAGGTGTTTAACATAGAAAATAGGTGCAGGAGTGGGCCATTCGGCCCTTCAAGCCAGCACCGTCATTCAATATGATCATGGCTGATCATCCAAAATCAGTGCCCCGTTCTGGCTTTTTCCCCATATCCCTTGATTCCCTTAGCATTAAGAGCTAAATCTAACTCTCTTGAAAACATAGAAACATAGAAAATAGGTGCAGGAGGAGGCCATTCAGCCCTTCGAGCCAGCACTGCCATTCATTGTGATCATGGCTGATCGTCCCCAATCAATAACCCGTGCCTGCCTTTTCCCCATATCCCTTGATTCCACTAGCCCCTAGAGCTCTATCTAACTCTCTCTTAAATCCATTCAGTGATTTGGCCTCCACTGCCCTCTGTGGCAGGGAATTCCAAAAATACACAACTCTCTGGGTGAAAAAGTTTTTTCTCACCTCAGTCTTAAATGGCCTCCCCTTTTTTCTAAGACTGTGGCCCCTGGTTCTGGACTCGCCCAACATTGGGAACATTTTTCCTGCATCTAGCTTGTCCAGTCCTTTTATAATTTTATATGTTTCTATAAGATTCTCCCCTCATCCTTCTAAAATCCAGTGAATTCAATCTTTCCTCATATGACAGTCTCGCCATCCCAGGGATCAATCTCGTGAACCTACGCTGCACTGCCTCAATCACAAGGATGTCCTTCCTCAAATTAGGAGACCAAAACTGTACACAATACTCCAGGTGTGGCCTCACCAGAGCCCTATACAACTGCAGAAGAACCTCTTTACTCCTATACTGAAATCCTCTTGTCATGAAGGCCAACATTCCATTAGCTTTCTTTACTGCCTGCTGTACCTGCACGCCAACTTTCAGTGACTGGATGTACAAGGACATCCAGGTCTCGCTGCACCTCACCCTTACCTAACCCCATTGAGATAATAATCTGCCCCCTTGTTTTTGCCACCAAAGTGGATAACCTCACATTTATCTATATTATTATACTGCATCGGCCACGCATCTGCCCACTCACTCAACCTGTCCAGGTCACCCTGCAACCTCCTAACATCCTCTTCACAGTTCACACTGCCACCCAGCTTTGTGTCCAAACATCCAGTGAATTGGCCTCCACTGCCTTCTGTGGCAGAGAATTCCACAGATTCACAACTCTCTGGGTGAAAAAGTTTTTTCCTCATCTCAGTCCTAAATAGCCTACCCCTTATTCATAAATTGTAACCCCTGGTTCTGGACTCCCCCAACATCGGGAACATTTTTCCTGCATCTACCCTGTCCAATCCTCTAAGAATTTTATATGTTTCTATAAGATCCCCTCTCACTCTTCTAAATTCCAGCGAATACAAGCCCAGTCGACTCATTCTTTCATCATATGTCAGTCCCCCAAAACATTTGTTTAGATTTTAGTTTAAAGATACAGCATGGAAACAGGCCCTTTGGCTCACCGAGTCTGCACCGACCAATGATCACCCATACACTATTTCTATATGATCAAAGTTTTGCTTCCTACACACCTGGGGGCAATTTACAGAAGCCAATTAATCTACAAACATGCATGTCTTTGGCATGTGGGATGAAACCGGAGCACCCGGAGAAAACACAGGGTCACAGGGAAAACATACAAATTGTATACAGACTACACCCGTAGTCGGGATCGAACCCAGTTCTCTGGCGCTGTAAGACAACAGCTCTACCGCTGATCCACTGTGCCAAGATGGTCCAGAGGAGTTTTACGAGAATGACCCAGGAGATGATTGGATTAACATATGTGGAGCTTTTGATGTCTCTGGGCCTGTACTCGGTGGAGTTTAGGATGGGGGGGGGGGGTGGTATTGAAACCTACCGGATAATGAAAGGCCCAGAGTGGACGTGGAAAGGATGTTTCCAGTAATGGGAGAGTCTAGAGACACAGCCTCAGAAGAAAAAGACATGTCTTCACAATGGAGATGAGGAAGGATTTCTTTAGCCAGAGATTCATTGCCACAGATGGCTATGAAGGCCAAGACATTGGGTATTTATAAAGCAGGGATTGATTGAGAGATATATGAGGATATTGCCAGGATGGAGAGTAGATGCAATCTTTTACCCAGAGTAGGGGAATCAACAGCCAGAGGACATATGTTTAAGGGAAGAGGGGGAAAGATTTAATAGGAATCTGAGGGGCAACATTTTCCACACAGAGGGTGGTGGGTATATGGAATGAGCTGCTGGAAGAGGTAGTTGAGGCAGAAACTATACCAACATTTAAAAGACATTTGGACAGGTACGTGGAGAGAAAAGGTTTAAGGGGATTTGGGCCAAAAGCAAGCAGGTAGGACTAGTGCAGATGTGACACCTTGTGCAGATGTGGTCCAAAGGGCCTGTTTCCATGTTGTATGACTCTATGAATGCATTTGAGAGGGAAAAATAGATGAGCCATGATTGAATGGTGGAGTAGACTCGATGGGCCAAACGGCTAAATTTTGCTCCTATGTCTTATGGTCAAAGGACAGAGCACCAGCAAAATTATAGAATAAAATTACACGATAAACGGAAGTCCAGAAGTAAACTGAATGCACAGTGAACCAAGAAATATTAATGCCAATTTATAGACAGCAAACTCCCACCATGAGCACCTTATCTTAGAGAGTAAACAGTGGTGACAACACTGGGGAGAACTTCCCTCTTCCTGACAACAGTTTCCTCTGGGTTTTTTACGCCCATCTCCCAAGATAGACCATGCATGCGCCAGTCGAACTACTCTACAGTGATAAAATGGCGTAGCAGTGTTGCAGTCCTCTGCCCAGGTGGATAAACCTAGGTCTTAGGTACTCAAGTCGCTGCAGTGTGACGCAAGCCTCCAAGGTGAGAATGTAACCAATTAAGCTAAAGTGGACACATTGAATTCTGTAGACAATTTGCAGCGGATTTAATGCAAAATAATTTGCAAACTTGCCCACCTTGGTTGTGGAGATATTCGTACCTGCTCCGAAGATCCTCTGAAAGGATGGGAACCATGACACTGCTTGAAGAAGTCATGGAAATAGAGGATTGACTGTCCTCGGTGCCTTGAGATGGGCTAAGAAAATGGTTTTGCTGGTTTGACTGCCCCTTCCCAGCCGCTTGAATGTAATCCACATAATCCAGGTCGATCCGATTACTGGTCCTTAGTGCTGACGACTCTATATTAACAGCAATGGGAGGGAGCAGCTTGGTGTGCACCACTGGGGGCAGCTTCCTCCTGCCCGATGGCACTGGTTTATCAATGGCAGGTTCTTTGGGCTCGGAATCCAGGTGGGGAGGGCTGTTCCAGAACTCTGTCGTGCTGCCGGCTGACCTGCCGATCTCACAATCTCGCAGGCTGCTGCTGCTGCTGCTGCTGCTACCCCGAGACAAGAGCTTCTGGGAAGCCGCTGCAGACCTCCCCTTGAGACCCAGCAAGGGGGAGCCCGAGAAATCTCCGTAGTGAGAGCCGCACGACGAGTCAGTGTCGGCGGGTTCCGAAGAGCTCTCCTGGCTGCTCCTGACCTTTGCTCTCCGGTTGACCTTCATGCTCTCCAGCGAGTGCAGGCGGAGCAGCCGGCTCTGCCGCGGAGGCTTCGGTTTCACCGGCGGTCGTGGGATTAAAGGCACCTCCAGTCCTTGCACCCCATGGCCCAACTCTTCCGAAGGGTACATCACAGTGTCACCAAGGAATGGGGTGGATCCCTCCATGTCCTCTGGACAAACTCCGCTGTCCAACTCAGTGATCAGGTTTGAGGTGCCGTGCACCAGCAGTTCCATCTGGTCACTCATTCTCACATAACAGTGCGACTTTATATCAAGCAAAGTGTGTGCAGCTGGGAACCGCCTGATGTTAATGCCTCTCCCAGGTTAGAAAAACACTTAGAGGTGCTCTGTTCCCACCGTCAGTGATCCTCTGTGCGGACTGCCACATCCTATGATTTGTGTGGAGGGACCAGGCGAGATCAACAGCATAAACAGGTGCAGTAGTGGAGTCCTGATTGGTTTCCAGAAGTTCCAGGGACGCCACACAACAGCACCTAACGTAAAACAAACAGAACTGAGGACATTTGGAATGGATGGTATTACATTTATTTATGTAATCTTAAAAAAAAGACCTTCCAACTCAGAAGTGAGAGCGTTGAACCACAACTTCCATTTTGGTGATGGGCAAAGGATCCTAGGACATTTCGCAGAGGGGACACATGCCCATTGCTTGTGCAAATAAACGTGAAGAATGGGCATTAGATCAATAATGTAGATTTGATTGAGAGAAATTTTAATCTTTGTAAGTATAAAAATCAGAAACCGAGTCAAGAATGGACAAAAGATCTAGCAAGCAGATTCAGTTAAATCTCCCAAAAGCGAGCTTGGCAGATGAAACTCAGTGTTCTGTCACCAGTTGGTGCTGGTCGTGTGTAATACTGTGCTCCTCCTTCTGTTGCCATCCACTGGGAGAGTGTAACCAAGGGCTTCCCTCCTCTCACCTCACCAAATGGCACAACCCACGATCTCACTGTACAAGTGTGCGTAGTGGGGCCACTTCCAACTCCCAGACGCACCTTTCTCGCGTCCGTCCAGCATCGCCGGAGTAGACATGAATGAAGGATATCACGAGGAGGCGCCCATCCGGGTGGGTTATTATATATTGCCATGAAAGCCACCAGTGTGCCGTTTCTCGGGTGAACCGTTTCAGGATCTGTTGAGGAAAAAAACAACTAGAAAGTGTGCAGAGCAAATTGACTAGGGGCGAGGGACTTCCCCAATGTGAAAACATGAAACAATCTGGAAATATTCACCTTGGCACAAAGGAGGGAAAAGACTTGAAAAAGAGGAGTTCAAAATCATGAAGGGTTTTGACAGGGTAAATAAGGAGGAGCAATTTCCATTGGTAGGAGAGTTATGAGCCAGAAGGTAGAAGAGGGGACTTAGTTATCATCTGCTGGCACTGCCTGTAAGCCTGGTGGTAGCACATTCAGATGGATACTTTTCGGGAACAATTCGCAGGACATGGAAGAGCAGAGGGTTGTAGGACAAATTGGATAACTGGCACGAGCAATAATGGGCTGAATCGCTTCCTTCCATGCTATCATTATAATTTTTAGAAATAAACATTTATAGATAAAACTGCCATTTACACAGGACTTTTCACAATCTCCACATTCCATATGCACGTTTTATTTCCAATTTCAGGTAACTCACAGCCCCTGTGTCCGGTTCTCTCTTCCCATCCACCCTGATCCTCACACACATCTGGCCCTTCCCACATTGTCCCCAACTCCCTATTACTCCATTTCCTTCCCACCCTCCACACCCACTCCATCTGCCCTGCATAATGAAAGATGAAAATAGATGACCAAAAGCTTGCACTAAAATCTGAATGCAGAGAGGTTTAGAAAGGAACTTCCAGAACTCGGGGGTTTGGAACATGGAAAGCCCATTGTGGGGCATATAAAACTGGGGACATGCATAAACTGGGTAACAGAGGTGATATCAGAGCTTCAGTCAGGTCTCATATCCTCAAGTCGCTCTATCTTGAGTTGCTTAAGAGGCACTTTTTTGGCATATGCTTTTGCCTTAAGGCTTGGTGCAACATTTAATATATTCTTGTACATGGGAAAGAATGAGTCACTGGAAGCTTTTGAAGACTAAATAATTCTGTAACAACTGTGTCCCCGGGAACCAGATTTAATTAACAAACACAGTGGTATTGAGTGATAAGGAGCTGGTAAGAGTTGAGGTATAGGCACCCAAGTTTTGGATGAGCTGAGGGTGGATGATTAGAGCCTAACCGGAAGACAGACTTGGACCCTTTTCAGTTCTATACGCCTCAGGGCTACATCAGCTTAGCGATTTCTCGTCAAGAATCCAGGCTTGGTCCTATTTACCCGTGACCACCTCAAACTCCCCCTCACCTGCATCCACCTGAGACCTCCCTTAACCCGCATCCACCACAGACCTCCCTCACCTGTATCCACTTCTGACCCCTTCTTACCTGCAGACCTTCCCCCCCTAACCCGTATTCACCTCAAATCCCTTCTCACCAGCCACATTCCAGACACTGTCTCGCTCCAGCTTTCTCTTCCCTACTACATTCAGTCTCACTGAAGAGGGGTCCCGACCCGAAATGTCGCCTCTGTCTGTCTGTCTGTCTGTCTGTCTGTCTATCCCCCACACCACAGACGCTGCCCGACCCGCGTTACTCCAGCTCTCTCTCCTGCGGCTGCCTGGTGTCATGTCCCCCGTGGAGGGAGGCTGGCCTCAGCCCCGGGAGAAGTGCGTCGCCTTGCCGCAGTAGCTGAGGGACATACATCGCGCTGCCCGCGGGTGGGAGCAGCCGGAGAGGGGGAGCGGGACTCGACCGTCGGGTAAACACTTCAATCCGCGCTCCCTCCCTCCCCCCCACCCAGGGCCCCTGCTCACGGAGATTTAACTCCCCGCTCCCCACCTACCTCACTCACTCACTCACTCACTCACTCGGCCCCGCTCCCCACGTTGTTCTCTCCGCTCCCGAGAGTCGGTGCCATGAAACAAGCGGCGGCCCCTAGCAACACGGAGCGGCGCGGGGCATGGCGGGCAAGTGGAGGACCGGCCCGGAGGACAGCGGCGCTCGCTGGCGGCTCGGTGCGCGGTGCATTCCGGGATGCTGGAGGACCCAGGGGCAGCCTAGGGCGGTCATCCGCGTTGAGGTTTATCATTTCCCCCCCCCCCCCCTCTCCCCCTCCCTGTGTACAGTGGGAATCTGAAGTGTGAAGGAGGAAGGGGCTCCACCCGAAACATTCCTTCCCACTATGGGCCACAGAGACCATTCCCTCCGCAACTCCCTGGTCAACTTGTCCCTCCCCACCCAAACCCCCTCCTCCCCAGGTACTGTCAACCACAGGAGATGCAACACCTGTCCCTTTACCCTCCCCCCCCCCTCCCCCTCGACTCCATCCAAGGACCCTGACCGTCTTTCCAGGTGAGGTAGATGTTCACTTGCACCTCCTCCAACCTCATCTACCGTATCCGCTGTTCCAGGTGTCAACTTCTTCTGTACATCGGCACTCGGCCATCGTTTCGCTGAACACCTCCACTCGGTCCGCCTTAACCTATCTGATATCCCGGTTGCTCAACACTTCAACTCCCCCCTCCCAATCTGACCTTTCTGTCCTGGGCCCCCTCCATTGTCAGAGTGAGGCCCAGCACAAATTGGAGGAACAACACCTCATATTTTGCTTGGGTAGTTTACACCCCAGCGGTATGAATATTGACTTCTCTAACTTCAAATAGCCCTTGCTTTCCCTCTCTCTCTCCATCCCCTCCCCCTTCCCAGTTCTCCCACCAGACTTACTGTCTCCGACTATATTCTATCTCTGTCTTCCCCACTCCCCTGACATCAAGTCTTCAGTAGGGTCTCAACCCAAACCGTCACCCATTCCTTCTCTCCAGAGATGGTGCCTGTCCCGCTGAGTTACTCCAGCATTTTGTGTCTGTCTACAGCAAGAAGCCTTGTTTTGTATGCTATCCAATTAGATCAGATAATACTCTACATAAATATAATCAAGCCAAACTCAAGTACAATAGGTATAGCAAAGGGGAAGATAGTTATAGTTCTTAGGATTGTAGCACAACAGTTCCAGCGAAAAAGTCAAATGTCCACTACTTGATAAAGATGAATTGGACAGTAAATTAGGGTATGTATTTGAGCCCTCCATTAAGGATCATTGCACCAGTGTGTCTCCTGCCCCCTTCGATTACAGGAAACCCTCACAAAGCCTTGCCATTGATTGGAAGCACTGAGCTATGGTCACAGACTGCAGCCGAACAGGATCACTGGAATAAATGCTGTCCTGGAATGAGAGTAGATGAGTTATGACCTGCATAGACCGATCACAGGGTGATCTGCAAGGTCATTGATTTGCAAACAAATCAAACTTCTGACAGTTCAGGTGAATATTAATTGCTTAAGATCCCATGGGAATAGGAACAGGATGCCAGACCAACAATCCTCAAGCATCATATGATTTGATTAAATGGTCATTACCTCATGCTGTCCATGCCAAGTTTGCACAAACTCCAGTGGGTTCTGTGTTTTCCTCCACCTCCCACATATGATTCGTAGGTTAAATGACTAGTAATTTATCTCTAGAGTGGGTGGGTGCAAGAAACACAGTAGATCAACTCGTGTAAGAGAATAGATTACAAGAATAACTTGCGAAAGAGATGGAAAGGACTGTTTGCAAAATAAATTGCAAATATAAAATGACTCAACTGTTAATTGAAACAAAATGGTGGAAATACAAATGCAGGTACCATTCTGGGGCAGGAAAGAAAGAGGGGGAAACAAATTTGGACAAGTTGCAGAGAGTGTGAGGGAAGGGTAGATTGGACAAAAGTGAATCTGATAGGCAAGGCCCAGATTGCCAGGTGGTATGTTATCTAGGTCCTTCATTCAATGGGAGAGGCAGAGGATAAAATGTGTTGCACGCAGCAAGGGTGTGGGACATGCCGAACAAGTTAAGATGCACTTATGAAGGAAAAAAAATGGATGCCTTACAGCAGGACTGGCCACTTTGGATATAGAGAATGCAAGTCACCTAATGTTAGAGAATTTGCTATTGTGTGAAAGACTTCATGTGGCCAGACAGGAATTAAGGTTCTGTTCCTTCATACTGCACCTGGACATGTTGCAACCTTCCTTTCAACTGATGCTGAGTGTTTCCAGCATTCTGTTTTTGTTTCAGTTTTCCAGCATCTGCAGTTTGATTTTGAGACTTTTAAGTATTGCGTCTGGAGATACAAGACAATTCCACCAAAAGCCACCGCACAAAATAATTTACATTAATAGCACAAAGCATAATAGTAATTTTATCTGTCCCCCATTTAATGTAACCCTTCTCTATCTCAGTCATAGAGAGATGCAGCGCCCAAAAGGCTTCAACTCACCAATTTGCA
Organism: Malacoraja senta; assembly: GCA_038087875.1. Lineage (NCBI taxonomy): Eukaryota > Metazoa > Chordata > Chondrichthyes > Rajiformes > Rajidae > Malacoraja > Malacoraja senta. The sequence continues at coordinate 22,639,134 of CM075987.1, forward strand.
CCATCCATCAAGCAACACGTTTATTAATCCCACTTAGTATTTGCTCCACATTCTTATCTCCTGCTCTCAGGGTGCTACAAGTCACCTATACAGTAAGGGCAATTTGCACTGGCCATTTTGCCGATCAACCTGTGTGCCTTTAGGATGTGGGATGAAACCAGAGAGATCACAGAGAGAACATGAAAACTCCACAGGCTGCAGCGAATTGTTTGATCAGCTGAGAAGGTTGTTGGCTGCAACCTTCCCCCCGTACACTGCAATTGCCAGGAAGCGAGCGGGTAAGATCATCTCCGACCTCTCTCACCCTGGCCACAAACTCTTTGAAACACTTCCCTCTGGAAGGTGACTCCGGACCGTCAAAGCCGCCACAGCCAGACATAAAAACAGCTTTTTTTCCCCACGAGCAGCTCTACTCAATAACCAAAAGTCTGTAGCCTCCTTTTGCTCTGGTATTTTATATCATTCACATGTTTAAACTATAATGTTTTATTCTTAATGTTTTATGTTTTATTCTTATGTTGTCTTGTTACTTGCGAGTGGAGCACCAAGGCAAATTTCTTGTATGTGAACATACTTAGCCAATAAACTTATTAATTCACACAAAATAGCATTGCACTTGAGGTCAAGATTGAGCCTGGGCCTCTGACTCAGTGAGGCAATGGCTAATTAACATCGATCTGAATTGTTACTGCTTTGGTTTAATGTTTGCAAAGAGCACCATCTATGCTGCCCTTCTCATATGTATGCACCTCCTCTTAGAGCCTTTACATCATCTAACTCCTTATCATCACCAGCATCTAGATCCAACAGAGGGTGATTTTTTTAGTGCATATTAGTTTAAGTTGCCATTCCTTCATTCAGAAGCTGTTTGGAACTAGATATTTATGTCAAAAAGGTCTCAATTTTGAATCCCCCCTCAGACATTCCTGAACAAGATATTTATTTGAACCGTATTTTCTCGTAGCCAAATCCTCTGGTTGTAGTAAATTTCTCTTGATTTCTCTCCAGGGCTTTGCACTGTTAATAGATTGCAACTAATAGGAGGTCTGCATCTTACGTTGTGCGTTTGTACTGCTGTTCCAAGGGCAGCTGGGTTTACATGGGGAATCTCGATGGAAGTGCAGTCACTGTCTTATAACAAAATGCAGTCCCAGCAAATGGTTAAAAGTGTTCCAGAACGCAAAATATTTTATTTCATTTTACAGTGTGCATCCTTAAAACATAAGAAAATAAACTCCTTAGGCAAGAAAGCCTCCGAATTTGAAATACTGTGCAGTCTTCACAAGAGAAAGTAATTCTTTGGAATCAAAAAAGTAGCAACATTGGGATACAGTTAAAGACAGTGGGTCTGGGGGTTAGGTTGGAGGCAAGAGGGTAAAGAGGGGGAGGAAAGAAAATCACATTGAAGGGCATTAGATCAGCTGATTTCATTCTGTACATTACGATTCCAAAATTGCACTGTATTTTCATGGTGATTTTGTATGTTGCTGCCTAACATACAAATTTGCATATCACCTTCGGAATACTGTTGAATTTGAGGGGCTTTTAGTTTGAGGCCACTGCCCCCCACTCCCTTCAAGTAGTTAGACATTTCTAACCACCTCCTGCCATGTCTGTCACGCCATTTTCCAGAATAAGAGAGAGAGAGAGAGAGAGAGCGAGAGAACTTCTATATTACATCTCTAAAATTTATTCACACAGTACTCCAGATATTTCAAAGTATTAATATACAACAGGTGGATCTGGCTATACAGTACTCTTTTACAACAGCCTTATATATTACCTAAATACAAATGGTCAGAGTCAATCTTTTAATTATTTCTATCTGTTAACCCTCCCTCGGAAACCCCCCCTGCAAAGAAAAACTTCAAGTACATTTTTGCTGTTTTGAAACAAATGCTACCGCCAACCTAAAATTTTGAGCCGGGCTCTTCTGGGTGTGCCATTATCTGCTTACGCCATTTTGACTTCACGGTAGACATTCTCACGTTTACAGTCACATTCAAAGGGGACACGTTTCTTTTTAAATCGCAATGCAATGTGACTGCAAGCCCTCCACATACAGCACCTCGCAATGTCTAGAAAAAACATTGTATTTTATACAGGGTCATTTTCAATCCCTAGGCACCTCTCAATGAGGTTTGCAGCTCAAAAATTGTCCTGTCTTGGAGCCCTTACAATTTAATGTTTTTAAACGTACATCGGTCTGGTTTAATCACCTGTATTTGCCCAGAACACATCACCTGCACCCATCCCTATTAAGGGTTTACAATATTATTTATTCCAGGGTTCGTTTTAGATTTCTTTATTTTAGCGTTGGATATTTTCTTTGCCCGAACCGTCCTTGTCGAGAAGCTGTGGTGCTGGCTGTGGGCTGGAAATCAGAGGTCAAATTATCAGTTAGTAACAGAAGCATAGAAATGGATTATGCTGTTAAACAGGTTCTGTCAAGTACAGCTTTCCCAGGGCAGAAACATCACTGATCCAGAGCAGAATACACTTCCTTACTGACCCATCAAATACTGCCAAGCAAGTTCTTCTTTCGTTTGACCTCTCCCACACTGTACCAAATAACCCAGGGCAAGTGCAGCTTGGGTTAGATAAAGGTACATTTTGGAAGACTTAATAAATGCATTTTGGACTGCATGCGCAGAAATCCCAGAAGATAAAACATAGCAAAGGAACGGACCCTTTGGCCCACAGTGTCTGTGCCAAACCATGATGCCAAGTTAATCTCCTCTGCCTGCAGGCAATCCATTTCCAACATTTCCATATGCCTGTCTAAAGGTCTTGTCAGTTAAATAAGAGTCGTAAGACCCAGTATAATTACATTTGTTGAAATTTGGAAGAGTAGATTGCCACATTAGCTCTGCCTAAAGGTAGTTAGTCAACACTAAATACAGTGTGTGCACAGTCCAGGAGTGTTGTGACAACACTAGAGAGGAGAAAGGTTTATCAGATGTGGCAAATGCTGGAGAATTTTAATTGCATGGCTGGACTGGCTAAGTCTTTTCATTGGAACACGAGGCAGAGCAATGATTTAGAGTCAAAGTCAGTCCCATTTGCCCACGTTTGGCCGATATCCCTAGAAGCCTTACTGACGTGGATAAGATTATGAAAGACCTGGAAAGGATAGATAGAGGGAAAGTAGCAGGGGACAACAACACATGGTAATCGTTTAACTATTAAAGAAACAACAGGATTTTTCCTCCACATCTCACTCCCACCCGAAAATGGCATTCCTTGAAACACAAAACCCCTTAATGCTTTTAAAAGATAGTTCATGAGGTGTGGCTGAAAAATGGGAAAGGGCTGGATGGCTCTTTTGGCCATGATGGGGTGATGGCTTTCTTTGTAGTAACTTCTATAATTCAAAGCACAGCTCTCTTGGAATTGAACATTAAATATTGGCAATGGAATATTTTACAGGTCTAAAACACATGTTCATCGTTATACCAACATTACCAAGATTTAAACCGTAGTCTAAAGCAGAACTTATATTAACTCAAATCAAACTACTTACTTGGGCAAACTGAGCAGGGTTGTAAAACTGAACAGTTCCTTGTGCAGAGCCTCCTTGTGCAGGAGGAAGGACCTGCAAAACAGGTCAACATTAAACAGGTTGCATCATGGCAAAGAAAGGCATTATTACAGCATTTCTTACAGCCTCTACACCATGAAGTGGTGTACACCATAGAGCCATTCTTCTGCAGTTGTATAGGGCTCTGGTAAGACCACATCTGGAGTATTGCGTACAGTTTTGGTCTAATTTGAGGAAGGACATCCTTGTGATTGAGGCAGTGCAGCGTAGGTTCATGAGATTGATCCCTGGGATGGCGGGACTGTCATGAGGAAACATTGAAAAGACTAGGCTTGTATTCACTGGAATTTACAAGAACCGGGGCCACAGTCTTAGAATAAAGGGGAGGCAATTTAAGACTGAGGTGAGAAAAAACTTTTTCACCCAGAGAGTTGTGAATTTGTGGAATTCCCTGCCACAGAGGGCAGTGGAGGCCAAATCACTGGATGGATTTAAGAGAGAGTTAGATAGAGCTCTAGGGGCTAGTGGAATCAAGGGATATAGGGAGAAGGCAGGCACGGGTTATTGATTGGGTACGATCAGCCATGATCGCAATGGAGGTGCTGGCTCGAAGGGCCGAATGGCCTCCTCCTGCACCTATTTTCTATGAAGTGCGTTATAACCAATTAAGTTTCTTTTAAAGTGTGGTCACCGCTGTATTGGCCAGCATGCCGCGGATTGTAATGGTACTAACTGGGATGGGAAGAAGCATTACAGTGGGCTACCCTCATCCAACTAAAAACGCCATGGGTTCAAGAACCATTTTAGACACGAGCTTGTAATCCATGGTAGTACTCTGCGCAGGGCTGAAGGATTACAAAGCCAAAAATACTATCTATCGGATCAGATCCTAGAGGTCAAACCACCTGCCCTCGGGTGTCATAAAAGGTACAGGTGTTATGTGAAAAGTTCAGTGTGCTGGCCAGTGCTCATCTCTCAGTCAACATGAGCAGTTTATCCGGAAACGATCTCCCTTCTGTCTATGCGTGTATGTGTGTTCGAAAACATTCAAAAACAAACTTCACTGATAAAACTCAAATCTCAAAAATCTAAACCTTTGTCCCAAACAATATGGAGGGCACTGTATGGAATGAGCAGGTGATAGTTGGGGCAAGTACTGTAAAAATATTTTTAAAGACATTTGGACAGGTGCATGGATAGAAAAGGTTTAAGGGGGATATGGGCCAAACACAGCCTGGTGGGCCAAGCATAGATGGAGCATCTTGGTCAGCATTAGCACTTTGGGCTGAAGGGCCAGTTTCCGTACTGTATGACTACGACTTAAGTGCTCGGGCTCAGTGAACCAATATTTGGAATTTAGAAAAACGGAAAGTCATCCATAAGGAAAATTGGTTGCCATCTTGTTTTTCTTCCTTCAATCTGTACATAGAGCTGAGCAGCATGGGAACGGGCCCTTTTGCCTGCCTGGTCCATGCTGACCAAGTTGCCATATGGGACTAGTCACATTTGCATGCATGGCTCTCTGAACCTTTCCTATCCATGTATCTGTAAAATTGTATTTTAAAAATAATTGTATCCATAGCTTCTCCTGGCAGCTTATTCCAGATATAGACTACCCTCCGAGTGAAAGGGCCCTCTTAAATTTTACCAATCTTACCTGAAGCCTATGCCCTCTGGTTTTAGAAACCACTATCCTGGGAAAAAGGCTGTGAGCATTCACCTTATTCATGGCCCTCATGATCTTATCCATTTTGATAAGGTCATCCTTTCCAATTTCTGTTACTGAAGGCATCTACCAGTTTAGGTTTATTGTACAGTGAACAGTTTTGTTTTGCATGCTATCCAAACAGCTCAGATATACAAACAAGTCAAGTACAACAGTTAAAGCAAAGAGGAAGATACAGAGTGCAGAATATAGTTCAGGTTTGTGGTGCATCAGTTCAACAGTTTCATGGCTGGGTGTGTATAAGATTGCTCTAGATTTCATTATTTATATTTCAGGGGAAACGTCTACACTGAATATTACAATGTTGGTCCTCAACCTTTATGGATGTGCAGAGCTGAGCAGATATAGGAGTGATTCACAGAGACAAGTTATGTACTGGCTTCTGTACCTGAAGGTTGGCACAACTGGGTGAACACAGAAAAGACTTGAGTTGTAAGGAGAAAGGAGACAACTTTCAGATAAGACAATTCTCGAGCCTAAATCACCCTGCTGGTGCTGCACAACACCAGGAGACAAGGTTTGCACGAGAAGACATCTGGTTCAGTAGGAGCCTGTACCACAGTGAGACAAAGTACCCAAACATGGAGGGGGGGGGGGCACACAACATATTAATGGTAATGGAACACAAATAATGAATTTATCAAGATCTTAATAATGATGAAAGGTTGCCCAGATTGAGAAGACCAACATTTGTGTTTTTTAATAATCAGCAATAAATCCAATAGACAATTTAGTACCTGGGCCTGTAAATTTGCCTCAGAGTTCATCTGCTCCATGGACTGTGACATCTCTGCTGGACTTCCTTCAGGAGGCAGAGGTCCCTCTCCTGCAAAAATGGCAAACAGGGGCATTAATTTAGCTCTGACAAGCACAGTGGCCTAGATAGTTTGAAGAGTGGTTTAAACCACAATGCCAGGGTGGCAACAAACCAAACATCAGAATATTAGTAGCTGAGTAAGAAAGTAGAAGCAATGAATCCCATGCAAGGATCCTTATACCTCAGAGGATTGTTACAACACACTGACTTTCGACAATTAATAAACACTCTCCAAGCTATTCTACTTCTCAACAGTGGGTATGGGCAGTATTATCAAATTGGGAGTCAATATGGGATTCAAGATGATTATCCTGTGCAGCAGAGCTAGACATGGCTGAGGGATAAATATGAAATGTAGGTAGATTAGATTAGATTAGATATTATTCTTGTCATTTGAACCTCAAAGAGGCTCAAACGAAACTCCGTTTCCACAGCCATACAACAAAACAATTCCTACACGACACACAAACAATTCAATTTACAGAAAAACATCCATCACAGTGAAACTCCTCCTCACTGTGATGGAAGGCAAAGTCTTTTCTCTCCCCTGCACCATTTTTCTCCCGATGTTGAAGCTCCAGGTGGGCAATGTCAAGTCCCACGGCCGTTGAGGCCGCGCCGGGCGGTGTACGGCCTCGCTCCGGGCCCAAAAGTCACAAAGTTGGAGCCCCCGGCGGGCACTGGAATGTCCCGCGGCCATTAAAGCCGCGCCGGGCGATTTACGGCCCCGCTCCGGGTCGTTCCAACCCCGCGACACGGGCGGGAGAAGTTGCGTTGCGGGAATTAGTCAAATGGGTGCAAAATATACCATGGGACTCTTATTGTAAAGTAGGCAAGTTGTCATGTCTTGGACCAATACTTAACTCTCAACCAACAATAAAAACTGATTTATTAGGCCTCTGAATTGTTTTTCAAGTTCAAGTTCAAGTGAGTTTATTGTCATGTGTCCCTGATAGGACAATGAAATTCTTGCTTTGCTTCAGCACAACAGAACATAGTAGGCATTGACTACAAAACAGATCAGTGTGTCCATATACCATTCTATAAATATATACACACATGAATAAATAAACTGATAAAGTGCAAATAACAGTTAATGGGCTATTACAGTTCAGAGTTTTGTCCGAGCCAGGTTTAATAGCCTGATGGCTGTGGGGAAGTAGCTATTCCTGAACCTGGTTTTTGCTACATTTAATGCAAGAAACACTGCAACCGAACAATAACCAAGTTATTTTATTTGCTGTAAATCGCTGACCTGTCCCAGGTCATGAAAAGATGCAAGCATTTATTGGGAAAATCCAGTATTTCAGGGCTGCAAAGCTAGAGCCAAAATATCCAAACAGTAACAAGAATACAACATAGAAGTGTATCATACCTGGTACCGGCACAAACAAGTTGGTGGGGATAGGCATTGGTGCTAGGGGGGCAAAGAGGTCCACCGGAGGTGGGAGACCCCCATTTGCTCGGGGTCCACTGGGATTCAGTACATCCACATAACGAGCTTTTGTACCTATTGTTGGGGAGGGAGAGAAGGAAGAAAGCAGAAAATTCATTGAGCAGTGTTCAATTAGAGATATCTCTCAATACAATGGGAACATTTTCTAAATGGCGAGAAATCCAGATCTGTAGAAGCACATCATTTGAACTTTAGAGATTCACATAAAATATTAAAAACCAGTGTCCAGGAAATGAAATTGAAATAAACTGGCTAATAGAAAGCAAATTGAGAGGTGAATCATCCACGATAGTATTGAACGGCCAAATTTACCTACTTTTACTTTTAATTTACAAAAGAGGCTCCAAGGATCACTGAACCAAAATATCAGCAGGACAGGTAGCATTGTGCAGAGAAACAGTTGAATTTCTCCATGTTATGTTCTTATGATGGAATTTACTGTTAGAGGAATGGAATAGAGAAAGAAGGAAGTGTTGTTCTGTGGTACAGAAAGAAAGCAGCACAAGAGGTATAACAGAATAAGAGCAAGGTCATTGTAGGAGGCAAAATATATAATAGTGAAAATCTACATCCCAAACCTCTAAAATGCAGAGTGCCTTCGAGTCATTTGGAGTCTTTCAAGTCTGAGATGAATGTTGTTTGTTGACTATCGAGAATCCAGGAATATAGCGAGGAAGATGGGCAAATGAATTTGAACCACAGATCAAACCAAATCCAACTGAAAGCAAAGCCTCCTCTTCCTCCTGGCTTCCAAAAGAACAGTGATCAAGTGTGATCACATCTTCATTGTTAGCACAAGGGGAACCACGGGTTTGGACATTGGCGGTACATGTATACTGAACCACTGACACTATGAGTGGAATTAAGACAGTCAAAAAGTCACAATTCCACACAAATGTGGTTGAGAGAATTTCTGCTATTTAAATGTTGAAAGATCCCTTGGCAGAGAATTCTCCTGTATCCCTTTCTCCCCTCTAGGAGCAGCATACCTACCAGTGCTGCTGTCTTAGTTGTCTTAGTCAGGTTGGATCCCGACATCCACTGCGTGGCATTTGCACACTCTTCCCGAGACCGTGGTTTTTCCCTGAGGGTGCTTCAGTTTCCTCCCAGTTTAAAAATGTGCAGATTGTTAGGTTAATTGGAGCTGTAAATTGCCCCCCCCCCCCACCCCCCACCCTAGTGAGTAGCTGATGGTAGAATCTGGGGTGTTGATGGGAAAGCGAGGAGTGTAACATGGTAGGGTAGGATTAGCCTAAATTGGTGTTTGATGGGCAATGTGGACTCAGTCAGTTTCTTTCTGTGCTGTCTCCACCTACCCTGTCCAAACATGAACCCGTCACCAGGGGCTCCATTTAGACAAAATTGCCTGCCAGATTTCTTGCATAGCATCAACAAATACACTTCAAAAGTACTTCATTGGTTAAGTATGTTAGGCATCTGAATGAACAGTATATTTTGTGCAGAAATGGGAGTTAACTAATTCAGTTTGCCAAAGACAGTGGGAAAGAGTTCCTCACCCCAAATCTCACCTGCTTTCCTGGAGAACCTGTTGACAGATGGATGGCTGCCGAAGGACAATGGACTTGAACCCGAGGGAAGGCCAGGCATGGGCGGCGGTGGGAGAGGTTTGCTCTGCAAAAATACAAGTAACAAAATGCTAATTATTAGCAACCTCCAACTCGCTTCAAATTCCAAGTGTGGGAAATATTGTTTAAATTAGTTCTCCCATTCTAGGCCATGCCATATGATTCAACAAATTCCTGACTCCTCTGGGAGCGGATTGGGCATCAGATGTCAGAACCTGAAGCCCTGCCCCAAAAACTGCACCGATTGACTTTGGCAGGTCACCGCCATCAAAGGTCTTTTTCAACCGTGTCCAACAAATCTTAGGACAGATCGCCCTCGAGTAAATAAACTCTGCAGTTGTGGATAATGATCATCAGCAGGATCGACCCTTTCCATATCCTGCACTCAACTACCATCATTAAATGGCAACAAGAGCAGGACCCTGCTTGATTTTCCATTTCCCTGGCCCATGGAGTCGAAGTGCAACATGATCCACTCTCACTGGTTTAAGACCTGTTAACTCAGCTTACCGTGGCTTGGTTGAAAGCTCCTCACACTATTTCCTCCCGCAGAGTGTGAATATTAAAAACTAAAGGGCCTGTCCCACTTGGCCGTCATTTGCGCGTCACGCAGATTGCGCGCGAAGATTTTGTACATCACAAAATCCTGAGACGGCGCGCGTCACTGCCTATGTCATCACGCACCATGCGCGCGTAATGCGCACCACGTGCGTGTCACGATACGCGCGTCGTGCGTCGTGACGCGTAAATGACGTCGCGTAAATTACGCGCAAATGACGGCCAAGTGGGACAGGCCCTTAACATTCCTCAGATCATTCAATCATGACTTCAACATCTACATGGTTTGAATATCCATTCACATCACACCATGAATTCAATTTAAACGGTATCATAAAGCCCATCTAGATTACTGACAACTGCAGGGAAGATTACTTGCCATCCTTGCCAGCTGTGGACATATGATTTCAATCCAACACTATTGTGGTTGAAGGTAGACACAAAGTGCTGGAGTAACTCAGCGGGACAGGCATCATCTCTGGAGAGAAGGAATGGGTGACGTTTCGGGTCTCGACCCGAAACGTCACCCATTCCTTCTCTCCAGAGATGCTGCCTGTCCCGGTGAGTTACTCCAGCATTTTGAGTCTACCTTCGATTTAAACCAGCAACTGCAGTTCTTTCCTACACACCATTGTGGTTGATTTCTACTTACCTGCTGAAGCTACCATTGAATAAAACTATCAGCAGCATGGCAAGGCAGCAGCAATGCCCACATCACAAAATGGAATAAAGGTACTCGGCAGGGTAATTTCTGCACGCTTACCACTTCCTCTGGTTCATTCATGTTCACCCATCGCTGCCTCTTCTCATCCCACACAATCTAGACATAAGATAGGAGACAAATAGTTCAGATCTCATGCCCCAACCCAAAGCTCACTGTAGTACAGGGTAAACAATCCCCCTCGTGTATCTGACAACCAGCAGGCATGTTTAGGTGTGGAGAATTCTGCTCAAATACACATGTCCTTGCCCAACACTGACAAACATTCGAAGCAAAAAGGATGTTTTGAGGAAGAATGTAAAACTACAATCGACACCGTCAAGTAAAACATGTGTCAGCAAGTCAAATAGCAGTTGAGTGTTCCCTCAGAGAGACCACTTCTATCCTCAAGACCATCTTCTAAGGCAGTCTCTCAAGTTAGAAGATGACTTGCTTTCACTGAGGAAGAGAGGCTACTTGTGTGCCATTTCTTATATCTCACGATAGACATTGCAAACCAGGTGCCAAGCAGTCTTGAGGGTGAAATCTTGGTCCCATGGCAGGGATGCCCAAGATGATAGGAGACAAATGCACAGACTTTGCAAACCTACAGTCAGACGGACACATACCAAGTACACACTGGTGCACTCTGGTCATCCACTGAATGCTTATTAACAAACTCTTGCACGCATTTCTTTCCTCAGTTCCCCCCCCACCAATCATCTCCGTCAGCCTCTTTGGGTGCCTCAGTCTCCCCACTCATTGATCCTCGTTCCCTCACTCCTGGACAGTCGACCCCCTTTCTGCCCCTCTCAATTCTCACATACCCTCTCTGTTTCTGCCATTCCCAGCTTCGATAGCTTAACCTCCACATGGGTCCTTCCTATAGACAATTGCCCTTCCCACACCTAATGTCAATCCCAAAAGATGCACCACACAAAGCCTGCTGCTTAGCCCAGAGTATCAGGGCCTTTTCTAGAGGGCCTTTTCTAGAGGACCTTAGCAGAATCGCCATCATCCATCTCCCCCCCCTCCCCCCCCCTCCTCACCACTTCACTGCCTGGACAAGCACTCACCGATTTATTTTTGTCATCTGGTAAATGGGCTTCATTCTTCTTGCTGGACCGTAACCAGCTTAGCCACCCACCCTGAGGCACAGAGAAAAACCAAAATGAGTGTCTTTTTAAAGGAATTTATTTTTAATTCCCTGCCTAAGGAGGAGGGAGAGGCAGCAGTCTCACCAACTGTGTCAAGTAAACACGCCTGCATTTTCTTTACGACCCTAGCCGGCATGGGTCAACCTACGTTCAAAGTAATTAGAAAAGGTAACTGCCTAACTTTACAGCCAGCAGGACCAGAACCTTATACCAATACAGCAACAGTTGATACCACAACACCTGCCACCTCTATCCCCGAACAAGTGTTCAATTCTTAGACCCAATGAACACCCACACCAGCAGATCATTTTGAGACTGGTACACAATTAGAATGCTGTTGAACTCTTGTCCTCAATGCAAACACATTGTGGATTCAGTTCATCCAAAGAAGTGTAGCGAAGGGAAGTGGAAAACAAATGCAATTCGTGTACGGGTCATGAAGTTTACGCTAAAGGAGGGAAGGCAAGGAGAAGAAACACTACTCCATTTTGCTGTACCCTATTAGGAACTTTTGATTGAATTCCAGGTTCCTGAAATCAAAAATGCTCCATTCCCAGAAACAATTCTCGGCAACCTACAATTAAAAGAAAGGCCCTAAAAGAAAGAGTAGACCATCTTAATAGCATTCATATTCATAGATAATATAATTCTTATTGCCAACTGAATGCAATACTAAGAAAGGGTGCCATGCATGGCAGGGAGCATCACTCCATCCTCCTGGGCGGATTTCCTCGGCTACAGCAAGCTCGCTTCACCAGCTGCTCCTCTCCCTGTAACCCCCACCCACCCTCCCCCCACCTTGGGACATGTACCCGTGCAGACAAACACGATGCAACAAACAAATAAATAGAATACCATCTCAATGCTCCCATTCTGATTTGGAAGTAAAGGCCCTTTGTTGGTGGTGACCATGTGCCTCATTGTTGCCACCTCTCTGCCCTTTCCAGTCAAAGATTAGTTGCATTTGCATCCTCTACATTTTCAAACCATAAGTTGTGCAAATAAACAAATTCCAAGCTACCCTCTGGATACCGACTAGTAGAAATAGTTTATCCTTTATTTGTTCCATTAAAATCATCAATATTTTCTTCTCGGGAACATGCAATTCCTCAATGGCTGCTGCAAGAACTGTTGGGTATCGAGGCTGCTGTGGCCACTGCAATGCCAACCTTGCCACTACCAACCCACGGAAACAAACTGTTGGGAATATTCAGGAGGATGCGGAGAAATATATATTTTAGGTCAATGACCGCAGCAGAAGCAGAAAAAGTGTCAAGAGTGGGTTAGGGGCAGAGAGGTCGAAGGTCTGTGCCTATTTGGAGATCAAGGGTGTCTAGGTGACAATGCTTTCTAGACCATCGACTAGTTTGTCGTAGTTTGTCTTACTCCCTACATTATAATCAGTCTGAAGGGTCCTGACCTGAAATATCACTTATCCAAGTCCTCCAGAAATGCTGCCTGATCCGTTGAGTTACTCCAGCATTGTGTCATTTTTTAAACAGAGATGCTGCCTGTTCTGTTGGGTTATTCCAGCATAGTGGGTTTTTTTGTCAAAGTATATAGCTGACTCAGTAGTCTTTTTACCTTTCCTTTTTTGCCCTCTGGTTCCTCCCGTTTAGGTTCCTTCTTGCCCTCCTGACTGTTGCCGGCAACAACCTCTGGCTGGGGTGGAAGTGTCGGCTGGTTCGCCGCCGATCGATGCCTCTCCCGGCCCATGCTGTGATTGGATGACTCGGAGGTAGTTCTCGAGCGTCTCCCGTATGGCTGAAACAAGACAGACCCGTGTCAAAGCAGCAGACGCCGTGGGGAAAAACACGAGGCAGCCCTCACCCAGATAGAAACCCAGCACTGTGCTCCTGCCTTCTAAACCAGAAACAATCCACAACTCAGCTGGCAAACCAGGAGCCATCCCAGTTTGAATGCGAGCCAGACTAATGCTTCAATGATCTGTCTCCGTCCATCTTCAACTCATTCCGTTGCACTTCAGAACGGGAATTGTTCTCCTATATCATTGAGAAAGTCCTGGGGGTTGTGTGAAAACTACTGGAACGTGATCGATAGATGTTTGCTGAGGAAAGGCAGGGCATTACAGAGCACTCAATCAACAAGCAGCTTATTTTGTATGGAAGTATTAACCAAAATGGCCAACTTTGGAGTTCTGTATTACTGTTTTCCTCGTCTAGTGTGTAGATTTAGTATCGACAACTTGCTCTCTCGAGGATGAGACAAAAACTCCTTTATCACCACATCACATGTCTATAAGTGTGTGTATGGTTTTTAGGAAATGATGTGATGGGGCAGGATAAATCCTGCATGCATTTGATCAAGGATACTGGACTGAAATGTGTTTAGGTTACACATCAAAAATTTAGCTTGCTGGTGTGGGCAATGAAATCATCCAGTTTGTCAAGAATCTGCTGCTTACAGTCAGAGTTGGACAATTATTAAAAAGGTCACAACCAGCCCTGCCTCACTCAGCTCTAAAGTAAAGAATTGTGGCTTTCACCTCAGATCTCATTAAATATTTAGTGATGCTTCCCAGAGAGTGAGAAGCAGTGGGTCTGAAGAGGGGCGTCAACCCGAAACATCACTGATCCATGTTCTCCAGAGATGCTGCCTGACCTGCTGAGTTACTCCTGCTCTTTGTGTCCTTTGGTGTATTAACCAGCACCTGCATTTCTTTGTTTCGACATTCGGAATTTTGCTCCATTTGGCTGGAATTTAATAATAAATTGCCTGGAATTTAATAATTCCATCTGAGGGAATGGAAGATAAAGGTCAAAGGGGACAGGTCTACCAAAGTTATTGAGGTGCTGTACCACAGCATGGCATGCAAACTACCACTATCCCATTCTAGTTCACAGCAGAAGGATTAGCCCACTTCTGGCTGTATATCAATCAATGTGCCAAAATTACTGGCATGCCAAACTGGCCTTGCAATCGGATCTATGAGCAACGATTCATCAGCCAAGGAAGTGGCTTCAACAGCTACGGATTGTGGATTTATCACCCAAGGAAGAATGATTGTGGCGCCAAGTGTTGAAGGATAGATGGAAGAGAACGCCCGCACGGACGCAGAAGAGCGTACGCACAAGGCAGAGCACAAGAGAGTGGCTGAGGCAGAGAGAACCTTCACCAAGCACGCACCAGTTTAAGATGGGAATAAAGCACCAGAACCGGAACACCGAGAGTCAGGAATTGCGTACCATGTGCAAAGATGACTGAGACGCTGACCTTGATCTTCTTCCCGGGGCCTGCTTCAGACACAAACGTTCAGCGGTGTTAACCACTACAAGGACATTGAAATAAGCTTACCTTCACATTTAGGTCCCTTCACATGATGACTGGGACTGCAACTTATGGGGACAGGACATAGCTAATGATCTTGGAGGACATTGTGCATTCCACAGTTAAAGACTTGCTGAGTTTCTTGCATGATAAATGGCCATTAGAAACGGTACAGCACTGGCTGTGTGCTAAATCTCAGAGCCTTTAGAAGACATGGGGAGCAGAAGTCTATTTGGCCCACAGTCCTTGCTGGTATTTATGCTCCACTTGAGCCACTTTCTGCCTTTCCCCAATATTACAGTGCAACCTGTTTTTCCTCCTCCCTCCTAAATGCAGTTTCTACTACTCCCTACAGTAACTAATTCCCACATTCACACCACCCAAGGTTTTAATAAACATGGCCCTGGAGATAGCAGATGTACACTGTTGTCATCTTCAAAAGATTCACTGACTTTTCAACCGTTCCCATGAATGGAAAGTGGCGGATATGTCACCACTCTTCAAAAATTAAAGGACGAAAGCAAGAGAGAAAATGAGGCACAACAAACTAGATAGACCAACATTAATAAAAGGAAGTTGCAATAGGATAATTAGAGAAGAACAGGAGCGAGTAGGCAGAGACTAATAATAGGACTGACTACAGGACCCAATAGAAAACGTCCACATGGTCCCCCTCAGCTCGTGTGTAACCAGACATCAACTACTGGGAGAATTTAGCAAAAACCAACAATTTAAAATAGTGCATTGCTTTTTTTTTTCAGTAAGATAGATTATGCTAACAAACTGAATGGCTCCAAAGTCATGGGAGCCAGGGCACACTCCCCACACAGTACTGTATCCTAAACTGCCAGCTTTGATTTTTCTTCCCTAGACTCCAAGGATAATAGCACCAAACATGCATTCAAGTTCAGCAAGCAAACTGTCAACACAATGCTAGGAAAAGGAGCAAATGAGGTGGTCTTCTACACGGAGAATAGGGGAGGGTTTCACAATGTTCCATGCCACACCTGCAATAGTACAGGATAAGACCAGCGCAGTACATTTACCCAGTAACATTTGAAACGAATGATTATTTGGAGAGCAGAACCTAGCTGCCTTACCATTTTGGCCATTTGATCATAGAAATCCTGCTGCCCGGTTTCCCCAAAGCTGTGTCTTTTTGGCGATATTTGGTGATTGATGGAATTCATGTCTGGAGATCCTGAGAAAGGGGAGACAATTACTGCACAGGAAGATGGAGGTTTTGTCATGCCATCAAGATTTGATTTCTCTGATAACTATAGAAATAATCGCAAGGGACCATTTGCTCTCAGAACTCTACATTAATCCTAAATTGAAAAATCTCAAAAAGCAAATTCGTTCCTAATGGTCGAGTTAACATCCATCCGCCAACAAGATTTTTAAATTTTGTCATCAGGTACGGACAGCATTTATTATCAGTCCTTAACCTGACACTGGAAATTATGTCTCAACCACATTGATGAGTGTGGAAGCATAAATAGTAAGGATAGAAGACTTGCTTCTCTGAAGGACATCTGTGAATCAAACGTCGTTTAAAAAAAAATTTCACTGACCATGAGACTAGTTTTTTCAAATAAAAATCCAAATCTATTACTTGCATTGAAAATCCCCCATCTTGCCAGCACCATGGCACAGCTGCTGCTCCACAGTGCCAGAAACACAGGTTGACTGACCTGACCTCAAGTGCTCTCTGTGTGGAGTTTACATGTTCTCCCTGTGACCGCATGGAGGTACTCCAGTTTGTCAGTTCACTGGCCTCCAAATTGCCTCTATTGCGCAAGGAGTGGATGAGAAAGTGGAATAACACAGAACTAGTGTGAACGGGTGTGGGCTCTGTGGGCCGATGGGCCCGTTTCCATGCTGTATCGCTAAATTCTCCGCAGCAAAGGTAGAAGAACTCGTTGCTTGTCCAAATAGTCCAGATATGCTATTTTTAGATGATTAAATCATTAAAGTTTTGTCGGGGTGATGTTGCCCACATAAATTGGATGAAGGATTTCATTAGACAAGTACAATTACATTTCAATAAATATTTACATGGAAATGATTTAGGTGTGAAGTTGTGAAAGCGGCTACAAATACACCTTGTATCCTGAGTATTGTCAAGTTATTGAGTTCCCAACGCAGTTTAGATGCCCTATTACCTGCTCCAATACTAGTACCCCCACCCATATATCTGCCGCTTTGCACTAACCTGCATTGACGTGAACCTGTTCTTGCACCGTGGGCAGAGGCTCTACCGGGGGTCCAGGCGGAGGCCCGGACAATCCTGGAGAGAAGGGGCCTTTCAACAGATCGCAAGGTTGCCTGAATGCGGAGTTGGGCGACTGTCCTGGAAAGCCAGGTGAACTATGAGTGGGTGAATACAACGGAACGGTGCCATCAGTTACAGACTGTGAGGGTGGGGCTGCCATCAACCTCCCATCCAGTACAGCATGAGGAGCTACAAGAAAAACAAAGCAAATAGGAGCAAACACAGGAAGAGGCAAAGATGATCCAATGTGGAAGCTGTAACAAAAGGAATAGGAGCACATCATTCTAGTTTATTCTTCATGACTTAATTTCCCGCCTCGATTACACAAACAGTAATAAACCCGTTGAGATGGAAAGATAAATCAGCCATGATTGAATGACGAAGTAGACTTGATGGGCCCAATTCTGCTCCTATAATTTATGAAACTCTGCTGAACAAAAATCCATAATCTCAGTTCTGATTTATTCATTATTAACACCATTTTGGGGGAGATAATTTAAAATTTTCACGAGTGTGGAAAATCTTATACATTATCACACCCAAGGAATCTCTCTGAAGCTGGGGGTCATCAATTCAATTTCAATGATCACAAGCTATTTAGATACGAGGCAATCAAAATATATTCTCTCACTGAGAGAAATTCCTTGAGGCTCGGTGACGGTCAGGGGATGAATGACATGGCCAAGCCCGATTGTCCTTTGAAGTGACAACAATGCTATTGCTGTCTACACTGTGAAGACTGTAGACTTCACACCAATGAAGTCTGTGGTCTCTCAAGGAGGCAGCTCCAGGATTGTGGAGCAACAACAAAACAGAGCCATATAATAATGCAACTTTCGAGGTGAACATGCTAACCACTGCAATTTGCAAGCGAATTAAATAGTATAAGATGCATTTAAATAGGACGACAGAACGATAGGAGATGCTGAAAGTGCAAGGTGAATGAAGCAGGTAGCAACTTTTATTCAGCTTTGATACCAGTACAAAGGGGTTCAACGTAATTTTGTAGGTGAAACGTAGAAAAATATGGGCCATGTTTTGTACTTTTCAGATACCTGCTGGCATGAGCTGAACTCCAGGCACTTCTGTCGATCCTGCATCTGGTACAAAAGATGTCATCAGTGGGTTCTCCATTCTTGTGACCTCCTCCTGGGAGCCAGTGGGATGCTCTTCAGCATGGTGCACCTGATCATACTCTGAACTAGGGGTGCTGGAGCAGAACGGCTGGGGAGTGGCTCTGCCTGACCCACACGCAAAGCCACCGCCGTCCTGGAGAAAGAACAAAAAGGTAGAGATGTGGTGAGCGGAAAGATCAGGGAACTAGGGGGAAAAAAGGTGGCAGCAGTGTCCAAAGATCGAATCTCACCTTCATCTGGATTTCAATTTGTCTGAGCTGTTGAATCCAATCTGGCTCCATTAGCAACTCCTGTTCAGATCTTTCCTTTGACTGAGGGTCAGAGAATCGCAGCTGAGAGGAAATCTATTGGAGCACAATGAGACCAAATAGTGATGGGAGAAGAGAAAAAAAGGAGTATTAATATAATCAAATTAATATAATTAATAAATCCTGTTATATAACTGCTCTTGGTTTTTACCAGAGTAGCAACCGCTCATCTCAAATGACCTCCCATTGAACTGATTTGCTGAGCTTCATTTCCAATCATGTGTAAACTGGAGTCACCCTTACGCTGTACTGGGTAAGAATAGCTGCTTTTTACTTCATGGGTATTAAACTTTAAAGTGGAGGGGCAAAGTTTAAAGGAGATGTGCAGGGCAAGGTCCCCACCCCCCACACACTGAGGGTGACGGATGCCTGGAACACGTTGCCAGGGGTGGTGGTGGTGGAAGACGCAATCGTGGCATTTAAAATGCGTTTAGCTAGGTTCGTGAAAATGCAGGCAATTGAGGAATGTAGATCATGTGCAGGCAGATTAGTTTATCTTATCTTGGCACCATGTTTCCCATCAATTTATTGCTTTCCCTTAACTTTCTCTGCTCTAAGAACAATTCCAGTTCTTGCACATTTTTTTGCACCCTGGTATCACTTTAAGCCTTTTGCTGACCTTCTCTCAACCGTTAGCATTCTAAAATGTGGCTCACAAATCCAGAAACCAGCCACACATTCAGAGCTTTCTTTCTGCTGCCAGGCCACGAGTTAGAGAACAGCGTGTTGTAAAATGCGAGCGTAGATAGTGAATTCATAACCTTTCAGTTGTTTGATTTGGAAGCCCAACACAACCATACCGTGGTCGAATAGATTTGGTAGTAACATAAATGATTCAAATCAACTTGCCATTGATTCACTTTCCTTTACACACCCTCTTGTATTTAATCTCTCCATCTCTCAGGAAGACATTCTTGACATGGAGCAGATCCAGAATCTTTAGCAGCACAAGTTGTCATTTCTCAAGAGCCGAGTCGTGTTTGTCGACATGACCAAAGACAAAGGTCAATCCTAATCGCATCATCTGATCACATACTGTGCGTGAGGGTCAGGTATCTCAACTGCTTGGATAACTCTATCCCACTCCTGCTCAACTTCCATCAGCTCACTTGACATAAAAGGGGAGAGCAACCTTTTCCTCGTGGCTAAACATTGTTTACTGACCATAGGATGGAAATCTCCTTCACAGCCCCTCGTCATATTCCAGATCTTGCTCACATTAGTCTGCAGGGCATTTATTTTGTCTCTCATGGAGATGCCAGACTCCACCCACCTGACTTGATTTAGCGCCACAGTGAGAACACAAACATTTCAGATTGCATCTCCACCCAGTTTGACATCACAATCAGAGATATCACTCTCAGCTCCTGACAACACCGTTGTTCTAAGATTGAAAGAGTCACTTCAGCATGGGCAAGAGACCTTCCAAAAACAAAAGAGGCTCCGTGGTACCGATAGTATAGCTCCTGCCTCATAGACCCAAAGAGAAAGATTTGATTGTGACTAAGAAAGAACTGCAGATGCTGGAAAATCGAAGGTAGACAAAAGTGCTGGATAAACTCAGCGGGTGCAGCAGCATCTATGGAGCGAAGGAAATAGGCAAAGTTTCGGGCCAAAACCCTTCTTCAGACTGATGCAGGGTGGGGGGGGGCGGGGAGAAGAAAGGAGAAAAAAAGAGAAAAAAAAGGCAGTGATTGTGACCTCGAGTATTGCCTGTGTGGAGATTGTGCGTTCTCCCTGTACCTGTGCAGTTTTCCTCTGGGTGCTCCGGTTTCCTCCCGCAAGATATGTGGGTAGGCAGGTTAACTGACTACAGTAAATTGCCCCTAGTAAATAGGAAAATCTGGGGGAAGTTGATGGAAACATTGGGAGAATAGAACAAAGTGAAATGAATGTAGGATTTATGTAAAATGGTAGCTGATGGTCAATGCAGTATCAGAGAGCCACAGTGCCCGTTTCTAAACTCTAAGCCCCCAGCTCGCAACAATGCTTATTGCATCTAACTGTAGCAGGTGGCAACTCCCTGGTTGGTATTCACCCCCCTCCCTTCACCAAGAGCTCTAAGCACATCCTTACCCATGCTGACCTCCATCAATCAGACACTCCATAGGTACAATGCTGCACTGTGGCAAGCATTAAGTTTTCAGAATTCCTTTCTTAATGGCATTGAGGGTGATTTGGCTTTTCTCTGGATTTTAAGGTGGCTGGTGATATGGATGATCCGGTGGTCTCAGCAACAGGTGCAGCAGGTAGTGGGTGATGCGTATGCAGGTTGGGTGGTCTAGAAGGTGCTCTTTCCACTGGGTACACTGAACTTCTGCATGTTCCCAAAAGGAACGCAAGATAATGCATCACCATGAATGGCCAGTGAGAAACATTTATGTTCATTTACTTAACCTCCCATGGAAGATTTTGCAGAGATGGAGTTGATGGTATCTGTCCGGTAGGTTGAGATGCCTGCAGTGTCAGTAGCATACGAAAGGGCAGTGATCACTGCTGCTTATAATTACATGGTCATTCAGCTCAGCAGGGTCACCAGGCTGTTTATCCTTTACAAGCTATTCCCATCTTTCTGCATGTCACCTCACTGGCATAATCTTGCATTAATTTCTCTAGTTTTATATATTTCCCCCTTAAATGCATCCTTTTTTTTTTTTTGCCTCATGGACATTTTCACTTCTCTGCGGTAAAGTTCCACTCAAATTTTTCATTGTGTTCATCTTACATTCATGGCCCTTTGGCTTCTGGGAGAGCCATGTTTTTGAAAAACATATTTACATTCTACAGTCAATTATCCTACCTGAATGAGCTGTCCCAATAAGACGGGTGAATAATAGGCTGGATTCCTGAGGATGGTTCTTGAAATGACTTCACAATAGTGAAAAGCTTGTGCCGCCAAGCCCATCTCAGCCAGTCGACATGCGTAAATGAATTTAAACACCTAAGAGGTTGAAACAAAGTTCACATTACAAAAGGAAGTAGTCAAACCACAACAAATTGTCATTTTCAAGTACCAAGGAGCTTTGTATGGGAGGGAGGATTTTGGGGAGAGCGTAAACATAACTTCAAGTTTCTCATACCTGAAAGTTGGGAAGGAAGCATGTTTGGCTGCCCAAAGCCTGTGCATACTCGTAAGCCTCTGTGCGCTGGATGGCTTCATTTGAAGCAAATTTCAGAAATGACCAACTGAAAGTAAAAACAAAATTTCAGAACATAATCTGAAAACTGCCGTTCGATGTAGTCATTATTAAATTACTGCTGTTTTTGGTTCTGCCACATCCCAGACTTAAAATTGAACACCAAGCAAATGTCTACCCTTATCAGGACCAGTTAATATCCCACACA
Organism: Malacoraja senta; assembly: GCA_038087875.1. Classification (NCBI taxonomy): domain Eukaryota; kingdom Metazoa; phylum Chordata; class Chondrichthyes; order Rajiformes; family Rajidae; genus Malacoraja; species Malacoraja senta. The sequence continues at coordinate 22,661,027 of CM075987.1, forward strand.
AAAGCATGCTCAAGATCCTAGCCCACTCCTGGATTTGGAGTGGAGTGTTGTGCACTAGTGCTGCAGCCACTCTATAAGGTCGCCACTGGGAAAGATCGCTCCTTTTTGAGAAATAAATTAAATGAAAGCCGTGTCCTCACATCGGACTATTCTGAGGAACAGCAAGGGGGCTCTTTTCCAGATCAATGTTTTTCATTCAACCACCCGAGATGATCACAGTTTGGTTCTTGCTCTGTATATTTGGCTGCCATGTTCATTGGCTTGATGGCTCAGACATGTAGGAGAAGCACCACATAAATACTTGAAGCTCATCTGCAATAAAGCGCCAGCGAACCAGGATAACAATCACAGAACTGTACTGTATTTATTACCACGAAGAGCGGACAAGTTGAAAAGACATCCAATACTCGTGGCCTAGTGATTCCACAGCCAAGTGAAAGAGCAACGTGTTGAAACTGGGATTATACGCAGGGCGTATGACCAACTGTCTAACAAAGCCTCGCCAAATCCCACTGGGAGATCCAGCTCTCCTCAGGTGGCTTCTCTTGTCAACATGACAAAGCTATTCTCCATATCAGAAATCTTACACATGCCAAAAATACCAGGTTTCAGATTTGATTTCACACTTACAGCCCAGATATGGCACATTTTGTAGCATTTTTTTCTCTGAATAAGAGAACTGCTGCTTTGTTGCACGCAGTTAAACACAATTGGGGCAAACAAATCCTGTGTAATACTGAAGGAGTTTCAACTGTGGAAGACGCAGTTTTTGTGGCAAGGGGTGGACAAGATAGGACCACCCCCCGTACCCCTTGCTGGAAGTGCAGAAGGAAATTGCCCCTGGGGTTCCCGCCTAACATTTCTCAAAATGCCACCAAAACATATCCTCTCATTCATTTTTTTTCCTTACGATTTGCTATGCATAAGATGGCTAGTATATTTATAAGAGAACACCCCAGTCTGGGATTCCAAGGAGTTAAAGTTAATGAGTTGCTTCTTACCTGGCTAGTAAATACAAGGCATTACACCAGCTCACCTGTGATTTGAACCAATCAGAACGAGTTTTGTGGATTTTCTAGTGTATACTCCAAATCCAACCTGTGCCATCAGGTAACAGAAATGAGAAGCATCTAATAATCCCTTGACAGCTACAAGGAAAAAGAGGAACACGACTGTTAACATTGTCTTCATACTTTCATTCAGCCCCTTAAACCTACTTTGCATTTCATGAGAATACGTCCATCCTACATTTCGCCACAATATAAAGTGCTGGAGGAACTCAGCGAGTCAGACAACATCTGTGGAGGGAACGGATAGGCGACGTTTCGTCCATGAACCCTTCTTCAGACTCCGAAGACTCTCGACCCAAAACATTATTTATCTGTTCCTTCAACAGATGCTGACTGACCCGTCGACTTCCTCCAGTACTTTGTGTTTTGCTCAAGTTTCCAGCATCTGCGGTTCTTTGTCGCGATTTAGCCACAAACCTCCATGACACCCAAACCAGAGATAAATCTCATGAACATTACAATTACCTCCCCCAACCTCACAACTTGTTTTGAGGAGGATTCCAGATTTCTGCTACATTTTGTACGAAAATGGATTCAATGTACTAAATGGATTAAAGTATTTTTGCACACTTCAAATAAAAATGATTAGACTTGTTTACAAGCATGGAAGGACTATTGGGACAGTTTTCATTCTTTGGCTGGCTTAACTCTTTGACTTTACGTATCACCATCAAAAGGGTTGAAAAACATCACTTTGTAGGAAGCAATTAAAAGGCGGCTCCCATGAAAAAAGGAGAAAATGGTGGAGGGGGAATTAAGCACCATTATTTTCAGATATTCCTAGAACTGGAACATACCAAGCGTATCTCCCATGGTGGTGATGGTTCTTCTGTCCAAGTCTGGTCCGTTGGAAAGGTTGGACAGCACCATGGCGAGGTGGGGCCGCCAGTCTCCCCACTTCTCATCTCCACAACACTGAAAGGTGAAAAATAAGCAAGAGACAGGCATGTTACAGGCTAGAAATGTCTTAACGTTACTGAGATTCCTGCTTCTATGGCAAATCTATGAACAACTGTACTGCACTACAGTGGGTCCGCAATCAAGACTTGGGAAGTGGGTGGAGTATGGAAAGCCGATAATATTTTCTTTAATAGGTAGTTCTTAGCACTGCCCAATGATAAAATATTTCACTTTTCATTGTGCCATTTCATTGAAAGCAGTCCCAAGTATGTCCTATTGAGTTCAAATGTGCTGACTGAGAACTTGATTACCAGAAGGATCTCCAGCAAGGCTAATCATGCCCTTTTCACCAATGCACTTCCCCGCTAGACGTGCACTTTGCAGCTGTGGAAATGACACTAGGGTAATGTTGGAAAAATCCAGAGAATGTACAGCCCATTGTTGGAAATTAGCATTTAAGATGCATTGTTTAAGAAGGAACTGCAGATGCTGGAAAATCGAAGGTAGACAATGCTGGAGAAACTCAGCGGGTGAGGCAGCAACTATGGAGCGAAGGAAATAGGCGATGTTTCGGGTCGATACCCTTCTTCAGACTCGACCCGAAACGTCGCCTATTTCCTTCGCTCCATAGATGCTGCCTCACCCGCTGAGTTTCTCCAGCATTGTCTACCTTCGATTTTCCAGCATCTGCAGTTCCTTCTTAAACGTGGCATCTTAAATGCTCATTTCCAACAATGGGCTTTACATTCTCTGGAGTAGAGTTGCTGTCTTACAGTGCGAGAGACCTGGGTTCAATCTTGACTGCGAGTGTTGTCAGTATGGAGTTTGTACGTTCTCCCCGTGACCTGCGCGGGTTTTCTCTGGGATCTCCGGTTTCCTCCCACACCCCAAAGACGTGTGTAAATTAACTTTCTTGGTATAATTGTATATTGTTCCTAGTGTGTGTAGAATAATGCAAGTGTGCGGGGATCACTGGTCGGTGCGGACCTGGTGGGCCGAAAGGCCCGTTTCCATGCTGTATCTCTAAGCTAAACACAACTTACTTTCTCCAGAGATAAGCTGTGCGCTACTGTTTGATGAGTCAGTGATGCTATTTTTAAAAAAAATCAGATTGAAAAGTACAAATCAGACTCACCGTGGCTGAAGCTGGCATGCGGCCTGACATCAACTGGTACACTGTCTGCAGAGGATCGTTGATGGGTAGGCTATTGGCAAACCTACAAAGAACGAAGCTTAACTTATTAGACTGTATATTGTATTGGGTAGGATTTCCTAAGGATAAAACATCAGGGCATATCAAGATGACAGAAGGCAAGGTGCAATATATTTCCAGCTCCCCTGGTCTGAAGGACAGGGCAGGGTCAATTGAGAACATAATTCTGTTCTTTCATTCCTTAAGCTTGAACAGCTGCGATATACCATGCATCAACCCAAGACTTCACCCCAGATAAGGACTGTTAATAGACTACTCATCTTCGCGGGTAACCATCGAGCCCAACCCATGACCAGAGATCTGGATAGCATTCTAGAGCATAAACACTTAGTAGATTCTGCCACTTCACTGCTAAATACTTTGTCAAATGCCCAGGAATCCACTGGACCAGGCAAAGTCTATTCATACCACTGCTTGTAGGTTGATAATCACTTGACAGCATCTATTTACTTCCTAAGAAACTGACGATAAAATAAGATTGAGTACCAAGCCAATATCATATACTTTGTAGTCTACAATATTATGAAAGAGGGAGGGAAATGGAAGGCAGGGGTGGAAGACTTGAGCATGGGACAGTTTATCATTTAACAAACTCTAAACAAGTTGGGGCCTATTGTGATAATTAACAACAGCGTTAGGCTTAAGAGGTGGCACCAGTAAGCCCATGTAAAGTATTACAAATATTGAGAGAGACAAATAGACTGCAAGATGCTGGACACTCCCAGACTGTTTGATTAAGAGGACAGACAATACCAGACAGCAAATGAAGTAGATCAGTGTTATTTCCAAAATCTATCAAAATATTGACCTTTGGAGGCCATCTTACATTAAGAGTTTAGCAAAGATTATCAGGTACAGTTGCTTTCAATCGCATTCAGCTGTTTTTTATACTCTGACACTCAGGTATATAAAATATTATAATCTTAAATAATTAATGGAGGTTGAAAAGGGACTAAAATCTTATCGATGTCAAAATCGTAGTTGTTTTATGAATTGTACAATGCTTTCGATCCTGTGTGGCAAAACGTTTATTAATAAAGCCCAACTCATTTTGGGACAAACATTTAATTGGACTTCCAGGCGAGTTTATCTTACGTCAGCAACTGTGACTGAGGGATCTCATTCCTACCAGTGGGAGGAGATGGTTAAACAAGGAGATCCACTGTCCCCTAGGCTGTCCCCTTGTTGGACAAAGAGTGGTGTCGTTTTACTGTACCAACCCGGCTTTTGCTGACGTTGCTTTAGTAAATGATTCACTTATGAGAATGGTGTGGAATTAAGGTCCTTGAGGTTTTGTTCAAATATATACTTGACCAATAATATTAGTCATCTAGCACCTTCTCCAGTAGTCTACAACTCGACATGGTATTGCAAACGTGGTCTACATAGATTTAGCTTTACTACTGCTTTGTAAATCTATTCGTGCACCAAAGATAAATGGGAATTTTGGACAATGTTGAACGGAGACCCTACCTGGTCATGACCTTTGCATGCGTCCGATTGTCCATTTTGCTGGCCAGTAAGAGAGCATGACCCCACAGACCATGCTTCATTGCAGATTCCAGGGCATCCTGCAAACACATCTCGGTCAACAAGGAATATATGCCACATAGCCCAACCTTCCCCACCTTCCAACATTCCCATTGGAACCGGTGCCAGCCCATCAAGGAGATTTGAAGATCTGATTTGGAAAATTACCTTCTTGCGGCCAAAGAGCAGCAATTCCCGGAAACGCTCGGTGTCCTTGCTGGTACACTCTGTCACAATGTTGTCAAGGAAGCTGTCAGCAAGGAGAGAGGCACAGGACTCATCTTCTGCACGTGGAACCAAGTCGTTGTTGAAGTCAATCAGATTGGCTTCATTTGGCGATTTGCCAGGAAGCCAGACGGATCGGTGTTCCCGCAGCAGGAGCTCAGCAATGTCTGTACCAATCACTGTCTGTAATGCACAATGATGCCAAGAAACACTTTCATTTACAATCCCAACAAATGCAAACAGAAAACTTGTTTTAAGCTTTGATCTTTGTGGTACTCAATGGTTATGGAACGGCAGCCAGTGGGCATTCAATATCATCAACTCCCTAGAAGTAAGAGGGAAATGGAAATAAAATGTACACATAGCAATCAAAAATGTCCCCAAACTCAGAACATCCCTATTGGCAATTTACAAACAAATTAATGCAGTACATAGAATCCTGCACACACGAGATTTCATGCACTGTATTAATTATTGGATAAAATAATGTTTCAGAGATGTTGGCTAAGGCATAAATATTAATCTGCCACACTAGGAAGGCTCGAAGTACATCTGTTAATTTCTGCAGATGGATGTGAGAATTACCAGGAAATATTTCATCCTCATCTATTGTTGTACAGTCTATGCATAACACTGCCATCCCTTGTATATAATCGGTGCCTGCACAGAAAGAAATGAAATCTTAGTCCTACCCAGTTAAGAGGATCACATCACAGTGGAGGCTTTAAATGCAAACCAAGCAATCACTTATCAAACATAAAGCAACCAATGCAAGTGAGATTACGTGGCTTCAATTCCGGAAAATTCATAAAATGCAGTAACTCACCCCATTTTGCCTACATAGCAGGACAATCAGGTCCCATAACAGGTTGGCTGACTCCTTATCCAGTAGCTCTTCATTTCTTAAGCACTCTGTGGCCTTGTTTTGGGAAAAGTTGATGACATCAACTTTATGAGTCTCTTCCCTGAAACAAAATCAGATTGAACCTTCAACCTTTAAAATTCACTCAGCAATTATTTAATCAGGAGCAGTGCAGGGAGTTTAGGAGTACACTTAAATAGAGGCAACCTTGAGATGTGGATTGTGTAAAATGGAGGCAAATCAACATTGTGTATAAAGCCAGACAAAAATGCTGGAGAAACCCAGCGGGTGAGGTAGCATCTATGGAGCGAAGGAAATAGGCAGCGTTTCGGGCCGAGACGTTGCCTATTTCCTTCGCTCCATAGATGCTGCCTCACCCGCTGAGTTCCTCCAGCATTTTTGTCTGGCTTTCGATTTTCCAGCATCTGCAGTTCCTTCTTAAACATTGTGTATAAAGCTAATGCTTTCAGATTATTAGGATGTACTCTGATATCTTCTCCAGAGATTTGTATTGGGTTCTAGTTTTTCATTACATACTTGAAAAACTAGGACAAAGGGTACAAAGTCGTGTTAAAAACATTTTATAGATGGATTAAGTTAGAAGACCCAGCAAATTATGCAATAGGAATTGAGAGGAAGTGGTAAATCTCTAAAACAATGTATCAAGTATAAAAACATTATTAAAAATGATAACCATTGTTATGTATTGTAGAAGGACGGGGGGGGGGGGGGGGGGGGGAAAGCCTGACAAACGTGGCCGTTCTGAAAAAGGTGAAAGTTAGTTTCAGTACCCGGGCCGGGAGCATGGCACTCCCAAATCCCAACTGAGGACAAACACAAACACATCAGCAGTGCTACATTAGCTTTGTTAAAGAGACATGCAAATCCATCATTCTGATGCTAATCTTTAACAACTCATACCGAGACGACTCTACAGAAATATGGCTTGTATTTAAGTTTAGACGGTTGATAGTGATCTAATCAAACTAATTAAAATGATTAAGGAATCTGTTTTCTTCATTGTAGTTACCCTGTTTGGTGGGGGAAAAAAATCATAACCAAGGGCACAAGCATCTGCAGTTCCTTCTTAAGCACAAGTTTAATATTAGGGTTAGCCCATTTAGAAGCAAATTTCAAAAAGCACTTCACACTAATTCTACAAATGGTTTGAATTATTAGGTAAGATTATGGAAAGGCCAATTGGAAGTAGGGCAAGAGTAACTGTGAAGCTTAAAGGGCCTGTCCCACCAGCGATTGCATGCGTCTAGCGCGACCAAATGTGGTCGCTTGAGGCGTACGGCCACGCGGGGCTGGTCCCACTTCAAACCGCGGAGGCGTATGGAGTTGTGCGGGGCTGGTCCTGACATCATACTCATCAATCAGCTGGGCAGGAGGCGGGCCGACTGAATTTGGGTGTCGCACGGCGTTGGGCGGTGACGTCATCACGCAACGGCACGCCGGGCGGTGACGTCATCGCGCAACACCACGCGCTAGGCGTACGCTGTCAAGACGCTGCGTATGCCATCAAGACGCTGCGTACGCCCTCAATGCGCCTGTGTGCCGACAGGCCGTTGGCGCACGGAATTTTCGAAGCCCCGGATTTTCGGAGCCCCACGCGATGTCGGGACCAGCCCCGCACAACTCCATACGCCTCCGCGGTTCGAAGTGGGACCGGCCCCGCGCGGCCGTACGCCTCAAGCGACCACGTTTGGTCGCGCTAGACGCATGCAATCGCATGCTGGCGGGACAGGCCCTTAAGACTAAGAGTGGTAGAACTTTTAGGCAAGGTGCACAGTAAAAAAGTTTGGAAAGTTATCTCCATGATCAAACGGCAAAATTAAATCATTGTCACAAGAGTTAATCCTAAGTAAAGGGTGTTATTCATGCATTTGTAATTTTTTATAATAAAAAATTCAAATCTTCATTGTAAGTGAGACAATAGACTTTGTCATATTGTGCCTCTCCCATACCTCAAAATAGTTTACTTCTGGGACTAGGGTCATTATGAAGACCTGCTAATTATACACACACAAATTGACCAACTATCAATTGCTGGTCCTGTGTCAGAACCACTGTACAACCAAAATCTCTCTGGGAGGTGTGGAGTCAAGGAACTTACTTTGCTAATGGCCCTGGGAAGCTCCTCAACTCCTCCTGTTCAGGCATGTGCTGCAACATGGTCTGGAAGCAGAACAATACAAGTCAGCGACACGCAGGACGACCAACAATGTTATCATTATTAATCCACGCTCTCATGTTCAAGGACCATGAAGGTTTTGGGATTTCCTCTCTTATTATTCTCCTCATTCAATCCAGGAGAGGACATTTCAGCCATAGGTACCTCCACCTAAAAGTATTCTTTCTCAGTTCCTCTGAGGACAAGGTGATTTTCTGGCCAGTGTGTGCTTTTTCCCTCCAGATTACATACTCGCCTCCTCTCCCTTCGGTTCAAACCCCAGGTGAAAACCAGGCTCTTTCTTTCAGATTCAGAGATTAAAATTTAAGGTTTGTTTCGGATGTAAACTTCAATCTCTCTTGCATGCTGAAATTTTCTGGCATTTACCTCTAGCTGTTAACCCTTTACCACTGTAATTTAAATGTTCATGTTCCAATTGAGAAACAGCCAGGAGCTTTGATCTCAATAACTCCTGAATATGGTATAAAAGATATAGAATAATCACATGAGCATGCTGCCATCACGACACGATCAGCGAAGGATGCCCAATTGTTTCCCCAAATCTTTGCCAGTACCGAGGTAAAACCAGTGCAGAGAGGGGACAAGGTACAGGTGGGGCATGTCCTTCCCTGCTGATCCCCACACAACCCACCCTATCAATGGCAGAAAACAACGTCTTTACATCTGCAGTCCAAGCTTACTTGTGCATGATCATTGAAAAATATCAGCACTGGAGATGCAAGGCAAACTGCATCAGCGAAGGGGGAAGCTTAACATTTCAAGTCTTTCATCACATTGTAATGAATATAACAAGCTCATTTTAAGTTGCAGAGGTGGGGAAAACTATGGGAATGTAAGTGCCCAATGAAGGTTGACTAAGGTGACAGATACACTGTTGGTGTAATGTAAGATTGTGAATACTCCAGACAGATCAGCTACAATCAACAAGTATTCATTTTCCTCTCCCTCCTCAGATGCTGCACAATTTGTTGAATAGCTCCAACATTCTCCGTTTCAAGCTCAGACCTCCAGTCTCAACAGTTCCTTCTGTTTTACAGCCAGCACGATGATGTAATATTAACACACATGCTGGATGATCCAGAGGTATGAGCAGTAATGAAACAATCAGGCCAAAACAAAAGATATTATGAATGTTAGAAGAGGAGTCCTGATCCCTGCCGTGTATAATCTATTGTACCTCCAGGCTGTGTATTTCAACCAGTGCAGGTTGGCCCTCTGAAGGCAGGTTGCTCAACACTTTCAGCAACTGCCCTCCAGGGCTAAACCGGACACAAAGATGAGGAATTGTAAATTTCTCTGGTGTCACAGGTCTTGGAGGAGCTGGTGGGGGAAAAAAACAGTTTTAATGCAAAGGATTGGCTCAAGCAAACATACAATACAATACTTTATTAATCCCCTTATTCAGGGGAAAAACATTGTCTCATCTGTAGCTATCCCCACTTACAGCCCCTGACATCCTAATGGTATCGTAGCCTAGAACTTACTCCCACATATGTCATTAACCCTACACCAATCCCAGGTTTTCCACCATTTTTCATATAAAATCCCTTCAGTTTCACTCCATACATTAACTTTGAGATTTCAGTTCGATATACCATGTCCCTGCTTGTCATTTTATGTGACCGTACGTATAGATTTGTTAAACAGGATTAAGTGTAGATGAACATACCTGTCTCCACAGGCTGCCAGCCTGTTTCTGCTGGGAATCCATACTGATAATCGGAATAGTTAGGTTGGACAGTGTTTTCTGAGTATTGCCCATATGTGTAATCGGCAGCGATGGTTGCCTGACTCGGTTGTTCAAAAGGGACAGCCAAATCCTGTTGACTCCTGTAAACCTGGCTCTACAGAGGATAAAGTCCAGTTAGAGGGCGAGGAAAAATTTGCTTATTTTACAGACATGCATTGTTTTATTTTCATGCAATCCCACTATAAAGTCTCCTGTCCAGAAACGTAATGGAAACAAGATGTGCAAACACATCGTGCTGCAACTCTGTCATCCTGCCAAAGTACATGGCAATGCAATCACTAGAAGGCTCGCTTACAGCAAAACAGTGAATGCACGAATAATAATAATAATAATAAATAGCAGGATGTATATATAACAACTTATTTTAAGATTTAAAATTATTTTCATTAAAATAGATGATGAACATCAAATGCACAAGAATCCTTGGAGATGGAGAGAGAAATAGACACTTTCATTGTTAAGCACAACCTGCATCTGGATTCACGACCAATGGGGAAATAAAACAAAATGTTGTGCAGAAGACAAAAATCAACACATCTCAAACGTGAAACCCTCATGACAGCACTTGACGCAGCAAGAAGATATGCTGTCTCAGTGTCAGAGACCCGGTTCGATTCTGACCCCCTGCTGCTGTCTGTTTGAAGTTTGCACGTTCTCCCTGTAATCGTGTGTGCACCGATTTCCTCCCACATCCCAAAGACGTGTAGGTTTGTAGATTAATCAGCCTCTAAAATTTCCCCTAGCGTGGAGGGAGTATATGTGAAAGTGGTATAACAGAACTACAGTGAATGGGTGATCAAGTGTTGGCATGGACTGTGCGGGCCAAAGGGCCTGCTTCTGTGCTGTATATTTCAATCAAAGATGAATGGCTGTATTGGAGGCTACAGCGTTCCCACTGAGATTTGTAACGGGCGGCCACTACTCCACGTCCACAGGGCAGGAGCCCCACACTACCTGCTTGAACCACGCTACTCACCTGCTGGGACTGGGAGCTGAAACTGCTGCGCCGACTCCTCACACTGTGGGAGCTCAGCACACTGTGAGCAGAATGTTCGCTGTGCGTACTGCGCCGATCAAATTCATCGGGGTATGGGTCTCGTCGACTGCTTTCATCAAAGCTACTGTCGTATCGAGGGTCATACTGCCAGAGCTCTTCATAGCCATTCCGCCTAGTAAACAAAATGCAGACGGATTAATGTCTTACTCAAAGGAAGATGACCTGTAAGGAAACCGCTGCCATTGTCTATCACTGCACTCCAAGCTTCAGTGACTGGACAAGCACAAGTGCAATTCCTGATTTATGCTCATTTTATTGACAGGACCTGGACTAGATCATGGCTTAGACAAAGAAAAGCAACAGAAATGAAGGTCAACAGTTGATGTTGGCACTGTTAACCTCATGAACTAATTTTAATGATGGGAAGGGGAAGTGAAATTGTCCAGTCATAATAACCCAGACATTCATGAAGTGGGGCAGGCATAATCAGCAAGATCATTTTTGTGACTGCAGTAGGTTGAATTAGAGCAGCAAATCTTAGCTCTTTCTCCAGAGAAACGCAGGTTGCCCCGAGACAGGAATGTACCCAGGCACGAGACTAAAGGGGCTGTCCCACTGTTGCGACCTAATTGGCGAGTTTAGGAGAGTTTGAAAAAGTGTCATGTTGAAGACCTCCTTCAACCTCCTTCGACTATGTTGAAGACTAGCTTCGACTAGCTTTGGGAAAATTGGACAATGAATAGTGGAGAGTGAAGACTACCTCCTTTGATCTCCTTCGACTATGTTGAAGACTATCTATGACTAACTTTGACTACCCTCGATTACCTACGAATAACATGCTGACCTAATACAACCTACTTCGACTAAACCTACAAGTAAAAATCCATTAATTTTTTTCCATGGAGACTTTTTTTACTCGCGGGCATTTTTCAGCATGTTGAAAAATATGCCGCGACCTAGCTGAGGCCTCGAGTACGCGGGGACTACTCTCGAGCATGAAGGAGAGTTACAAAGACCTCCTATGACCTCGTGTCGACCATGCTGCGAGTACGAGTCGAGGTCAAACTCTTCTAAACTCGCCAATTAGGTCGCCGCAGTGGGACAGCCCCTTAACCTGGTGCACATTGCACCCCACAATGAAATGTGGACATGCGTATGGGGTTTTGGGAATGAAACTCCAATGTAACCCGGGATCTGCTCCTAACACAAAGTCAGTATCTATAAGAGACAAGACTAAAGGCAAAAACTAAAAAATCAGCCACATTTTTTCTGAATTACGACTCTCCATATACCCCAATTCCCTTATCAGAGTGGTACAATTACAGGCTCCAAAGTCACTCAAATCCTAGTAGCTAAATACAGGCAGTTCCCAAAGCCTATTCAAAGCCGCTGCATCTACAAGCCAGACATGTCCATTTTCTGCAGTAAGCCTGTATCCCTCTGCAAGCACTTGGATAATTCTTTCATTTTATTGAATAATTATCCCAACACTCCCCATAATTAAAGTAATGGAACATAAACTGCACTCAGTCATTAAATGAAATATTATGTTATTGCTAACCTGAACAATGCTAAATGACAAATGGAAGTAGGGATCCCACTGCCCCTCATGTTTTGGAGGTATTTTGGAAATTCCCTTAGTACCTCACATGCTATTCACAGCTGGAAAAAGCCCCACATATTGAACCAAAATACAGAAACTTCAAAAGGAACACAAATCTGTTTAACAGATTTAGTTTAGTTTAGTGATACGGCATGGAAACAGGCCTCCCGGCCCACCGAGTCCGCACCGGCCAGCGATCACCTGTACACTAGTTCTATCCTATACACCAGCTCCACTAAATCAACTAACAATGGGAGAAGAGGAGCAGAGCAATCTCATATTCACCTGTCTCCATAGGGCTCCCGGTAGTAAGGTTCCCGTGCTTGATAAGGTCCATAATGCCAGTATGGACGGTCATAATCTCTATAGTCTCTGTATCTGGGATCGTAGGCAGCCAGGTCATACCTCTCCCACTGAGCTGGGTCTGACAAGAAAATACTTTAATAGCATAAAGTGTGAAACACAAAGGCACATTTTGAGAATTCATGATTTTGAAACACATCACCAGCTTAGTATGCCTCAAAATGCTTTACAACCATTGACTACTTTTCGCTGTGTTACTGCTACTATAGAGGAAACACGGCTGTCAATTTGTCCAGCACAATCTTCCACAAATAACAAAATAACCAGATATTATTTTTGTTTAAATTTGATCAAGAAATAAATAATGGCCAGGAGATCGTGGGAAAACACCAATCTTCTTGAATAGTATTCTTAACATAAGACTGTGATGAGAGTACTGTGATGAGAGTCATTATTAACAAATCAGAGTTTAAAAAAACCTGAAACATCAAAAACATGCTCAGTTACCAGCAAGCAGCACTCTAATCACAAGAAGTCAGCTAGTGCTGTATAAAACTGGCAAGCAACACTCTAATCACCAAATGAAGGTCACTGGGGCATCTGTTAAGACTATGGTATGTTAGGCAATCCTACAAACAAGAGTCCTCTGTTTGTCTCACTGAGGCAATAAAATAACTTGCAGAAACAGATTGTGATTCGACTGTGCGGCATTGAATCAGGTGGAATAATTTAACAGTAAATGGAAAGAGCTAATGGGATAAACACTGGTGTGGGTCTAATGATTCAAACACCTCAGCTTTATTAGCAACATTCTACAAATGTAAAATGCCACATACAGTAGTCAACCCAGGTTAAATATTAACTAGTTTTGGTTACAAATTCCTTTTCTGGTTTTGGGCATAATGACAAAGTCAGCACTTCATGGTACAAAGTCAGCATTTATTGCCATAACACTGAGCAGATGCTTCAGAATCAACTACACTGTGTATACACCAGACTATCAACAAAGGCACATTCCTGCCACTAAAGTAATAGGAATGAAGTTGACATATTTTTAGTGACAATCACCTTTTTAATAGAATATAAAACATTTGGATTATTTTTTTACAATATTCAAATGCTCTCACTGCTATCAGGAATTCAACTAATATCCTTGGGGAGTCCAAAATGTTGGTCTGGTAACATAACCAATATACTATAATCACTGGTAGCTCAGGTTATCGCACAGGCTCAGTCTGAAGAGGAAAGAATATCCTCCCACCTTAGTGATGTGGTGACAACCTTAAGTAAGTGGTCCTGTTAGCGTAACTAGCCTGTTTCTATGCTATGCAATCCAATACACTCTTTATTAGGCATGAAGCGCTAACAGATAGACCTGCATAATATATTACATTGCATTTAGACCAAAGAATAGCCAGTTAGCCTAATAGGACCACCTACTCCACTCTAGCCTCATACCATAATTAGATGTACCAACATAGTCCTTTATTCCCTCCTTCCTCACCTTAAAAATATTTATAGAATACAATCAAACTATTTCTTCTGAATTCCCTTTTGAATTTCTTGACAGTACTGAGATGATACTGATGGTACTGAAGAACTGTCCTTCAAAAGGCCTTGTGGCACTTTAGCAATCTGGTCTTGTGGCTTAGGCTGACATCATATCGTTCAAAAACACCAGATCTTTCTTAGGGACAGGATCCAGTTGATTATAATATTCCCAAGAGAAGAAATACAATTTTCAAACTCTAGGTTTAACCATGTCACAACATGGTGCACAGCCAAAAAAAACTTTCTGCAGGTTGACATTATCAGCCATCTTACTTCACTGACCACCCCAGGCTCTCCCACAAAATAGAAAAGGTGTCCTTTTCTTACCTCTATACTGATATTGACCACTATAATAATCTGCATAGTAACCAGCATAAGCCTCTTGTCCACTTCTTCACTGTAGGGGTCTTCAGTGTATCCTTGCCTGAGAAGATTAGCAAACAGAGGGAAAATGTTATTGAAAGTTTTTATGTGCTGCTAGTCCACACTGAGGATTCACATAAAGGCAGCAGAAACAACTGCTCCCGACAACAGGTTGCTGAGACAATTGATCTCATTCATTGCCGCAGCATCACACAGATCAACAAATGGAGGGGTGGTCACGGGGCTAAGAGGATTGTAAAACCAACTGCCCAAAGTTAAACTGGAATTTAAAAAAAAAGTGAAATTAAGGGTTCCTAACAGAATGAGAGCAGATGCATAACATAGGTGGGGGAGGGTGGTAGCAAGAAAAAGAAATATCCAATCAATTTGACGAAGGGACTTTGACCTGAAACGTTACCCATTTCTCCTCCCTCTCTATATGGCTACAGAGTCATGGGCGTACAGGGAGTAGAGCAAAGGAATGAGTACACAACCCTGAGGGGCACCGGCATGAAGGATCAGGGTGAAGGAAATGTCTAACTGACTGAGGTCTGCCAGTCAGAAAGTCCAGTAGGCAGTGTTGATGGATGCTCCAAGGCAAACCTACAGAAATTTGGAGATGAGTTATTCAGGCATTACAATGTTGAGGGAGATCTGTAATCAATGAATCACGTAATGTCATAGGCGTTCTTATTATCAAGCTGAATGCAATGCCAGAGAGATGGCATTCTCCATCAGCCTATTTACATGCAAATTGCAAGTGGACTAGATTGCTCAGAAGACTGACGCAGATGTGAACCATTACCAGTCTTCCAAAGCACTTCACTATGGTCGATGTTAGAGCGAAGGGTGGTAGTCATTGAGTCAGGCCACTTTATTTTTCTTGGGGAATGGAATGATGGTGGGTTCCTTGAAGCAGATGGAACTGAAAATTATTAAGTGATAGGTTGAACATGATGGTGGTCGGTTGATTGGCACATTATTTCAAAACCCACCCAGGGACTCCATCCCAGGCCAGCTGCTTTCCAGACGTACATGGCAAGTCATGAAAGCACACAGAACAAAGAATAGTACAGCCCAGCAACAGGCCCTTCAGCCCACATGCTTGTGCAAAACACGATACATGAGCCTCTGACTTGTTTTGAAATTCTCCCTCGATATCATTGCAGAGATCAAGTTTGGCCAACTTGAAAGCTGGGACCTGGCCTTTAGCAGAGAGCAAATCTCCCTATTCATCCAAGGTTTCTGGTTAAAATGGCCCCTCGTTGACTTATTGATGTGCAGAGAAGGAATGCCAGGTTTGGAGAGCGCAATAATTAATGACTATTCAGTGATTGGAAATGATCCCAACTGCCTGCTCATCCTTCTAGGTAGTGGAGACCATGGCTAGTCAAGGTAACAAAAGTAACCTGTATGGGTATCAGATAAACCTGCAGGGGGGGGAGATTGCAACCTTCACGTGGTTCACCCTGTTTCAACTAATGCAATCAACCCGACGTGCACAAACAAAAGATCAAGTCAAGAGAGTTTATTGTCATGTGTCCCAGATAGGACAATGAAATTCTTGCTGCTGCAGCACAACAGAATATTGTAAGCATAAATACAGAACAGTTCAATGTGTCTATATAGCATAGACCATTATATATATATAAATAAACAGATAAAGTGGAATAGGCTGTTATAGTTCAGAGTTTGTTTTGATGGCGTGTTTAATAGCCTGATGGCTGTGGGGAAGTAGCTGTTCCTGAACCTGGATGTACCAGATTTCAGCTGATTGAATAGAACAAGTTGACCTACAACTTTAGGCTGTGCACGCCAAACGCAAGAAGAAGATGATAAACCTGCAGTGGGCTCAGTTACAATGTCCCACATTGGTCAATACATCGTTTGGTTGTCAAGATCATAATCCACGAGGCGAGAAAGATCAGATTTAGGGAAGGGGCAAAACAAAGAAGCAAATTAAAACATTCTAAAACAATCCTAAAGAAATCTAATAGATGCATCAACTGAAAAGCTGTCATTAGCTACTAAGAATAATAAAAGGCTCCCTGTTATGAAGTGACAATGAACATACCTAGAGGATGGTCTGTCAGAGGATTGACTTGTTCTGGAGCTGGGTCGACTGGTCCTCTCCCTCTCTTGTTCCTTGGAACCTGCATTATTGGCATCCTGCCTGGCATACTGGACGTTGTAACGCCGGTATGGATCACCCTGAAGAACAAGCACAATTTAAAACCTGGGCTCTGGCAACCAATCAAAGGTAACAAAATAAAACAAGTTTCAATTGGTTGATTCCCGACAAAAACCTTCGACCAACATCAACGAAACAGTTAATGACAGCATCTCTGAGTGCTCTGGCAGAACTTGCTTTGTGCAATTTACTGACCTGTTTGCTTCATCATAACATGCCCATATTTTAAGTCCCGCCGTACAGGTGCCTAAAGGCACGATGGGCAGTATGTAAATCAAGTTCCCTCTATTAGCCCCGTTCATCTCAATCCTGATCCTCTATTCTATAGGCCTCAGAAATCAACACAGTGAGCATTTCTGACTATGCTTTGATTGATCACTCATAGTTGTAGCTTCTCCACACTGCCCAGCCTTGAAGCTGCTTCTTGAATCTCCCAAAACGCTCCCTCAATTCTCATTTGCGATGCCACCAAATGTTCCAGTTTCATGAAGCTTTTTGAACACCTCTTCATAAGTACCAGTGCCAAATTGAATATGATGCCCAGTGCGCCGCGAAGCATGTGCTGGGTGCGGCAGAAGAGTGGATGGTGTCAGAGGATAAAAGGCTACAGGGTGAATAAAATAAAACATAAACATGCCCCCAACCTACCCCACCACCTCCCTTGGTTATGAGCAACTTATTTAACTGCCGAATAAAGTGATAACTGGATAATGGTAAAAAAAAACACAAGCTTTCAGTTACCTGATAATATGGATGGTTGCCTCTGGAACTCATTGGTGGATAAGGCATCTGTTGACCAACTCTGGGATCCAGAGGTGGGTAGGATGGGTAAGGCACTGCATATGCCTGCTGAGGATCCGTGCTGTAATCCTGATACAGGTACGGATAGGGATAGCCGTAGCCCACCTGCGGCAGCCCCTGAGGTACGGCTGCTGCAGTGGCACCTCTTGATGCGAGGGCAGCTGGGAGGCTGCTGCTGTTGTTACAGGAGCCTGAGCCACTGATTGCTGCTGTGTGGCAGGCTGGGCAGAAGCCGACTCTGGGTACCCATAGCCCACAGGTGCGCCATGACTGCTGGCCGGCACTGAGCCTGGCTGATGCTGGTCAGAGTCATGAGCCGTGGGTGGGAGGGGCGGGGGTACTGCTTGTTGCCCCGTCATTGTGGCCATCGGCTGTTGCTGCTGTTGGACATCTTTGGTGACCTGCAGATAGAAACCTGGTTTGTCATTAATGCTGAGCCCTGCCACGTAAGTCTGGCAAGGAGGAAGGTGCTGTGTGGTATTATTAAGTGGCAGGGAAGTTAGCATTGGCGATGGACTGATTCGGTGGAGAGCGACGCAATGTGAAATCAAGCAGCACACAGTTGGCAGATGACTCAGGCTGATGAAAACCTGGATTTCTTACATCGTCTTTACTGATGTCACTGCGTGGCTGAAGAGCGGAGGTCAGGGCAATTATGGTTGCGCCAGGTACTCGGTTAGAGGGGGGGCTGGCAGGGGTGCTCGTGTCCCTTGTTGGTGGTCCTCCACCTGCAAACCTTGGGTTGAGGTGACCGTCTGCAGCCAGATTGAGTGGTGTCTGGGCAGGTGGCAATCCGAGCGCAGTGGCAAGGCCAGCAGCTGGCGGTGCAGGGCTCGCAAAGGAAACGCTTTGGCCGTCGCCTCGATCTCGCAGAGGCTGGTCGGGGCTGGACTTTGGAGCAGAGGAACTGGTCTGCAGAGGCCGAGCGAGTAGCACAGGTGGGTTTGGCGCAGCCAGAGATGGCATCAGCAGCGTGGCATAGCTGGAACTTGCCTGGCCCTTGAGGGCTACACCTTCAGGTGCCTGGGGAGGATTCTCCATGTTGCCCACGAGCACTGGGTAGCTCGCTTCCTTGCTGCCATCTTGAGGAGGTTGGCCAACCTCAGCACAGGGTTCCTTGGCTGCTGTGGGCACAGCTGGAGCAGCTAGCGCCAGCACAATCCCAGCAGTGAAGTTCGGCAGCTCGTTCTGTGCCCACAGGGTGGCAGCTGGGCTCTCCGCTTTTGCACGGGCGCCGTGCATTCTCAAAGGTGTTCTCTTCTCTGACATCTCCGGCATGGGTGGCAACATATTTTCAGGAGCCCCTGGGCCTGCATAGAGGTTTGAGCGAGTGTGCGGGATTGTGATGTTTTCCAAGTTGTCGGGTAGTTGTTCTAGGTTGCCTGGGGAGATATCTGATGCAGCTTGCTGCTGCCCCACAGTGCTGACTGCTGCCTGGCCGAGCTCCATCACCATGTTTGCTTGATCCACTTCCGCACCTTTGACTGCGAACTGTCCGTGTGACCTCACGGGCTCAAACGAGCTGTTGGCGCTGGCTTGGAAGGTGGCCATCGGCTTTGGAGATGTTGGATTGGTGGGATGCGGCAACTGGCTGTAATACATAGTCCGCCCAGCACTCTCCGCCTCCCTGCCCGGATAGGAGGGGTCCTGACCGAGCGGGGAAGTGTCTATCTGCTCAAAGAAGCAGGAGGCGGCATCGGTCGGTGGCTTCCCGCTCACCTGCTGGATGAAAGTGTTCGGCAGAAGTTGGGAGCGCCGCAGACTTGAGCCGCTGCTGTGACTGGTGCTGCTGTGGTTCGAGGAGATGCTGTCCGATCGCAGAGGGTGAGGTGTCACGTCCGGGGTCTCCTGATTCACAGGTGGCCCGCCTGCTGTTCCAATATTTTTGGTGACATGCTGTCCCTGGTTTGCCAAGCCAGGCATGGGCGGGAATCCCACAGAGATCCTTTCAGGTTCACTGGGCAACACTTCCTGGTTCGGTGCAAATTCAGAATTCTCGTCATTTTCTAGTGTCAGCCCATCCCCGCTACGTTGAGGCATAGTGGGATCCTTGAGCTCAGCAGGGCCTCCAGAACCCTGGCTGTAAACACTGTATGGGGCAGGTGGTGGGGGAAGGAAGCCCTGGGCTTCAACACCAGAAGCCCGACCCACTGCCTGCTGCCCTGACTCAGGAGGGGGGCAATCCACTGAAGAACAGCCCTTGACTTGGCTGAAAGGTATCTCCAGTCGCAACAGCAGCTCCACACTGAAAGTTGCTTGCCAGGGTTTCTTTATTCTCTACCTCGCCCCCTTTGAAAAACATAGAAACAGTACCTGGGTCAGAGTCTGGGGGGTGGCCTGACTGTGGGGGGACACTGTCGAGTCTGGTAGATTGCTGAGGACATGGTTCTCGTGGGAAACTGTGTGCCCAGTCCTCTGGGTGGGCCAAGCCAGCGCCTGAGAAATTTTGCTGGTGCTGGGATGGGTGGAAGGGAGGTGGCCGACTACTGTCCTTGCGCTCTCCTCCAGCGAACTGGGAAAAAGACTCTGGCGGTGGATGCTGCTGCTGGCAGAAGCTGCCAGGAGCCTGGTTTTGGTGAGCTGGAAAAGGTGGCAGCTGGGCTGGAGAGTAGTAACTGCCGAAGCCCTGTGTCTGGGGGTCACTGGGTTGAAAGTAGTTTTGGACGGAGGGAGGCCGACTGCCGTGACTCGCCACCCACTGGGAGGAAGTGCTTGGCTGGAGCTGCGGTGGGAAAGCTGGAGCGCCGGGAGGAAAAGGAAGTGGTTCTTGCCCGTGGGAGTTCCTCGCTTGGGAAGGCGTCGCGCCGTGACGTGGCCCAAACTCGCCGCCTTCTGGCCCTAGCCCCGTGTGAAAGTACGAGGGCTCGGGGGGTAGGCTCTGCCCGGCGTCGGGAGGGGACACGGGGAAGAACTGGCCATCACCAAAGCGTGACATCGGGGCAGGAGGCGCCGGTGCACCACATGGTTCTGACCGCTCACCCGGTGTGGTGGGCGGCCCGGGAAATGACCCCTGCGGGTTGTGCAAAGTGTCTGCGGGCCACCGAGGTGGAGCGTGGCTCCCATCTTGCTGACTCGACAAAGGTGGAGGGAGCAGCGGGCCTCCGCTGTTGGCGCTGTGCGGGGCTGCCAAGTCACCGGGGTGATTGGGCCGACTCAGTCCAAAAGGATCGGTGACCGGTGGTAGCGGGGCTCCGGAAAGCGGCGTGTTGGGCCGTCGGAAAGGGGTGTTGCGGCGGAAGACATTGGGGGTGCCCCCGCTTGGTGGGGCTCCGGCAGCATTGGCGACTCCTGGCGATGATCTCGAGGGTGGTGGCTGCATGGCCAGGCTCTGCATCAAGGCTGGCGCGCACAGCTCAAAACTTGTTCTCCAAGGGGTAGCAGGGCCGTCAGTCGTTCAGTGCCTGTGGGGAGAGAGAGAGAGAGAGAGACCGACAAAGAGAGAGTCACTTTTCAGGTTCAGCGAGACAGACCGTTACTTCTCAAGTGCACAGAGATTTTCAATTGAAAACGGCCACCAACTGAAGTTTGAAACTGGACATGACGTTCAAGTCAAATATGTGAAAATATTCCCACAACCTCAAGACAAAAGAGACACAAAAAGTTGCAGATGCTGAACCTTGAGCAAAAACAAACTGCTGGAGGAACAGCGGATCAAGCAGCGTGGGGAAGGAAAAGAACATACACGTCGGTCAATATATCATTGATCTATGTTCTTCAGACAGAACGTTCCCGACTTGAAATGTCAGTCCACCTGGTCCAAGTCAACCACCGATCACCCGTTCACACTAGGTCAATGTTATCCCAGTGTCTCATCCACTAGGGGCAATTTACAGAGGCCAATTAAGCCACATACACACACGTCTTTGGGATATGGGGGGAAAACTGGAATACCCGGTGGAAACCCATGTGGTCTCAGGAAAATCGTGCAAACTCCACAGACTGTACCCGAGGTCAAGATCGAACCCAAGTCTCTGATGCTGAGGAGCAACGGCTCTACCAGCTGCGCCACTGTGCTTTGGTTCAGAAAGTGTGCAGTTCTGTCATTTTAATTCCAAGTCGAATGATCGAATTTACCGGATCTAAAATACTTTGCTACTTTGGCCCATTCGCTCATGCTGGAAAGAGTGCAGAGATTTACGAGAATGTTGCCAGGACTCGCGGACATGAACAATAGGGAGAGGGTTGGCAGGCTATGACTTTATACCTTGGAGCGCACAAAGCTAAAGGGTGATCTTATAGAGGTGTATAAAATCATGGGGAATAGAAAGGATAAATGCTGAGTTTTATATCAAGGGTAACTTTTTCACTCGGAGGTGGCAGGTATGTGGATTGAGCCACCAGAAGAGGTAGTTGAGACAAGTACTATAACACCATTTAAACACTTGGACAGGATCATGGATAGGAAATGGTTAGAGAGATATGGGCCAAAGATGGGCAAGTGGAACTTGCTTAGATGGGGCATCATGGGTGGCATGCAGTTGAAGGGCCTGTTCCTGTGCTGTAAGATGTCTTTCTAAATGGATGCTTCCATTCATATCACACATAATACCATCTACCTTTGCAGAATCTGTTAAGCTGGAATAATTCAGCAGCTCAGGCACTGACCCACACGTCACCTATCCATTTTCTCCAGCGAGACAGCCTAACCACAGTTACACCAGCATTTTGTGTCTATCTTCAATTGACAATCAATTGAAGATAGACACAATACCCGTTTAAGGTCATAAGTGATAGGAGCAGAATTAGACCATTCGGCCCATCAAGTCGACTATGCCATTCAATCATGGCTGATTTATCTATCCCCCTTAACCCCATTCTCCTTCCTTCTCCCCATAACCCGACACCCGTACTAATCAAGAAGTTTAAATTGGAACGTGTATAAAAACTAATAACCACTTTTATCACACTGGCTGCCAAGAGTATACTCAACATTATTGGCTACGAGTACGAAAGATGCCACAAATATGATGGTGTAGAAATTAATCCAAACTAGCATAAGTCCACAGGATCAAAATGAACCTGGGGACTGCAGAATCAGAAACATTTTCAGCACCAGACAACTTACAGTGTTGTGTTGTGCCCACTACATTCTGCTCTCTGCAGAGGGATACAACTTTGTACCAATGAAAATCTGCCAGCTTACCCATCCAAACCAGTGACTCATTCTTACATCAATCCACTGTTCAAAGCATCCGTGGAATTAATTTTTTACAAAACTGAAATACACCAAATAAGTTCCATCAGTTAATGTGTATTTAGAACAAAGCATTACAGCACAGCACTGCAATCTCACTAGTGGAACAACACAGCCCAATTGTTCTTTGAAACCTCAGGGGCGGAATGGAAAGTGCATTTTACAAGCGATCTCATCATAATAGGGTTCAGGGTGCAGCGCCCCTGGTGAACCACTAGGGGTACCACACGATTGGCAGCCCCGCCAACAGTCTGTTTTTTCATCTTCGTTATTTTAGTGTTTTTAAAAGTTTGTGTTAACGTTCTCTGGTTTGTTTTATGTGGGGGAAGGGGGAGGGAGGGGTCTGGGGGAAACCTTTTTTTTCTCCAATTTTCTTACCTTGCTGGAGATGCGATTGTTTTCCGGGTCGTATCTCCGGTCGCTCTGCGGCCTAACATCATGGAGCTGGAGGCCTCGCTCGGGACTGACATTGAGCCCCGCCGCGGGGCATGGACTTGCCATCGGGGCCGATCCCTTGCTTGGGATCGACGCTCCAACCGCGGCCTGCATTGAGAGCTCGCAGTCTCGGGTAGAGACTGTAGATGTCGGGAGCTCCAACGGTGCAGAAGGTTCGACAAGCCCCGACCCGGGGTAGATTGCTCGGCACGGGGAGCTGAGATTTCCCCTTCCCCCCCCCCCCCCCCCGATGCAGGAGCTGATTAACCCGACGCAAAAGGCCCAACCTCCGGCTACGGGAGTAAGATCGTCCCGGCAACGGAAGGCTCGAGGCCCCCGACCGCGGGAGAACAAAGAAGGGAAGAGATTGAACTTTTTTCCGCCTTCCATCACAGTGATGAATGTGGAGGAATCAGTGGTGGATGTATATGTTAAAATGTATTTTGTGTGTTCTCTTGCTTTTTATTTGTATGACTGACTTGGCAAATGAAATTCCTCGGTGTTGAAAACATACTTTGCTAATAAAGTATTATTGTATTGTGTTGTCTGGTATTGAAGGATAATAATTGTCCACATTGAGGTGGGATTGTTTTCACTAACGAGTCAGGGATATTCAAAAATAAATGTTTGAACATTAAATTCTTGAACATAAATTATGTTTGAGAAAATAACATGTAAAACGGATGTACCAACGTTAGAAATTGGAACAGGACTACACGAATCATTCTCCCAAACCTCCCCTCACGTTCAAGATCATGGCTGATCTTTTACTTCAAACACCTCAGGCAGTGCATTCAAGACCACAACACAATATAAATAAACTACACACCTTCCTTAGTGGTGCAATGTGAAAAAATGTTCACCTTCCCACTGCTCCTTATTATAAATCTAGGCTCTTTGGTTACCACCTCACCTGCCAGTGCCATCATTTTTCCTCACATTACAAAAAACCCACAATTTTGAACAATTAGCTCTCACATTGTCCTCCTTCACCAAGGTCTGTTCACATGATTGAACTCACTCCAATACATCTCCAATACACCCTTAAAGATTTTCATGTTTCCTTACAACAGATGCTGCCATTCGGCCACCAAGTCCATGCCAATCCTCAGAGAAGTCCCATTCTACACCCCTCGTTTCTGTGTAATCCAAGGTGCTCAGGATTGAACACATGACATCACTTGATATGCAATGAATTGATGCTAGGCTATTTACTTGTTCACTTGGGTTATATATAAATATTTATTAGTAAATCTGGCTTCTCTCCTTCCCATTTACTGCACAGCATATCAGTTCACAACCAAAAAATATTCATGTGTCCTTGCAAAGTAGCAAATACTTCTTTCCCCCACTAAAGCTTGCAGCATCATGAATCTGACATTCCATATATTATATATGCTGTGTTTTAAAAGGATGTGCCCACTGACAACTAACTGAAAAGGGCCCAAAATGGCACGCAACCAGGTGGAGCAGGAAGGGCGGTTGTGAGAAGAATAGGTTCATCTGGGCGGTGGTGATGTTCATCTGGGCGGTGGTGATATTTATACAGCTCACTAGCCTCAACCAATTTCTTCTAATTATTTTCAGCCCATCTGAACACATTTATATTGCTTTGAAAACAACCCTAACCCCTCTTCTTTCCATGCCCAAAACAGTGAGAGATAATTTTTCTCACCTCTCTAATAATTTCTCACATATTTATGGCAGTTGGAATTCTACAGCTAAAAGGTTTCTTCATATTCTATACAATCTTAAAACTTCAATTGAGTCTCTTAAAAATCATCTCCTTTCCAAGGAAAGCAGCAACAGGTACGCTTTTTCTGATAGTTCTTTTTTTTTTTTTAATTGGAGCTCAGCTATTATTCTCATATATCTTTGATGCATTCTCTCCAGGGTCAGTATTTTCACATGCAATGAGACCAGTCCATGCGTTTTGAACTTGGATATCTTTGGAAATAAATGCCAGTACGTATGTTATTCCATTTTGTTAATAAGCACGTGGTTCCAATTTGCCTCAGCAGCCAAGCCAGGCTACCCAGCCCTGGCCATTACTATTGGACTTTGAATGAATAGCAACGACAGGTTTAAGTTCAAGGGCAACAACCAATGCAGCTGACATGCAGAGTAAAAAAAACAAAGGTAAATTAATAATAATATTTGCACACAAGAATACATGGCAGTACTTCAAGCAAAGGGCTACATGGCAATGAATCTCACCATGAAATGGGAGCACAGGAGAAGATGACAGCGAGGAGCAGGCCCGTTAGAGAAAGAAGATGGCATGGGTTAGGGCATAAGAGAAAGGACGTGTGAGAGAGGGGATGAGAAAGAGAGAGAGGATGGCGAGGGGGGTGCAAGAAGAAAGGATCACCGGGGAGAAAAGAGACGGTGAAGGGGGCGTGCGAGAGAAATAGGATGGCGAGGAGGACGGGGAGCAAGAGCGAATGAGGACAACGAGGGGAACAAGAGAAAGAAAGGATAGCAAGGTGGGGAAGATAAAGAAAGGAGGGCAAGGAGAAGGAGGGCACAAGAGACAGATGATGGTGAGGTGCGAGAGCAAGGATGATGGGGAGAGGATGGCAAGGGGGGGGTTCAAGAGAAAGATGAAGGGAAGATGTGTGGACAAGAGGAGAAAAAGGGGAATGAGAATGAGGGGGGTGGGGAAAGAAAACAGGATTGAGGGGGGCTGTGAGAAAGAGAAGAGCAATCATATGCTGTAGCCTGGCTCTCACACAGGTCCACAACTAAAACAAACCATCTCCCAGAAACAGTCCAGAAACAATCTGCCAACTGTTCAAATAATCAAACGCCGTCACTGAGCTGCACCCATAATGACCGATTTATTACATACTGCTGGCTTGCCCGGATATCCTGCATTGTAAACACAGCCAGGATTTCAGCCAAGCATAGATGGAGTGTGTGAAAAGAAAACAAACTAAGATGATACAATCCAGATTGATATGTAGCACCATTATGACAAATCAGATTACACTGTATGCAACCAGGTACTTCCCACTAAATAAAGCAAGTCACTGGTTAAAAATTATTTCCCCATCCATGAATAATTTAAGAATTTTAAGGCTTGATGTGACAAATGTCATTTACACAACAAGACGCAACTGTGCTACTGTAGGTATTCTGTCCTCTGCTGCTTAACAACACGTAGGGAGGGCAGTACAGTAGGCGCAAACATTCTTCATCGGTACATCTTTCTCACTAAGTCTACATATGTTGTATCTTACAATAATTGTTCTGGTTAGCTCAAAACTCTAGTTTTTGCACTGGATTTCAACAAAAGTAAAATATCTATATTCATCTAATTCCTAGTTATATGTTAGAAAACAGACATTGTCCCAACTTTATCCTGTATCTGTACACTCTGGACAGCTCGATTGTAATAGACAAAATGCTGGAGTAACTCAGCGGACAGGCAGCGTCTCTGGAGAGAAGGAATGGCTGACGTTTCAGGTCGAGACTCTTCTTCAGACTGATTTCTCATCTGAAGGGTCTCGAAACGAAACGTTACCCAATCCTTCTCTCTCGAGATGCTGCCTGTCCCGCTGAGGTACTCTAGCATTTTGTGTCTATCTTCGTGTTAAACCAGCATCTGCAGTTCTTTCTACACAGCTTGATTGGCTTTTCGCTGATTGGATAGCACGCACCAAAAAAGCTTTCCACTGTACCTCAATACACGTGGAAATACTTCAGAGATAA
This sequence comes from Malacoraja senta, assembly GCA_038087875.1. Lineage (NCBI taxonomy): Eukaryota > Metazoa > Chordata > Chondrichthyes > Rajiformes > Rajidae > Malacoraja > Malacoraja senta. The sequence goes on from CM075987.1 coordinate 22,687,926, forward strand.
CAGGCCCTTCGGCCCACCGTGTCCACGCCGACCAATGATCACCCAGTACAATAGCACTACCCTAAACACTAGGGTGTAAATTTACAATTTACAGAGGCCAATTAACATACAATCCTGTACATCTTTGGAATGTTGGAGGAAACTGGAGCACCTGGAGAAAACCCAAATGGCCACAGGGAGAACGTACAAACTCGGTACAAACAGCACCCATAGTCAGGATCGAACCTGGGTCTCCGGCGCTGTAAGGCAGCACTGTGCCGCCCAATAATAAACTAAACTGTTACAAACAAAGAATTGCAGATGCTGGTTAATACACAACAGGACATAAATTGCTGGAGTAATTCAGCAGGTCAGGCTGCATCTCTGGAGAACATGGATAGAGTACGCTTTGGGTTGAGACCCTTCTTCAGGCTTATCAGTTTGAAGAGGGGTCTTGATCCAATAAGTCATCAATCCAGATGCTGCCTGATCCACAGAGTTACTCCAGCACTTTGTGTTCCAAATGTTCACATCTTCCGCTCTACATTTCTTGTTTATAAAAGCGAGTAATATAGCAGAACAAGCAAAACGCCAAACAAGAACCAAGTTAACGACACGGCATCACAAAGAAATATTAACACTGGCGACTAATGGGCAACTTAAAATAAAAGGAGGAAAGCATAGAGGAAAACATGCTACACAGCTAGTCAGAGCTGTAATTTAATTGCTTTACTCTTCTGTTGAATGCATAGAAAGCCTAAATACCGAGGCAATGACCTAACCATGATAAAACAGAAAATGCTGGAAACACCCAGCGTGTCAAAAAGCACCTGCGGAAAGAAACGGTCAATGTTTCAAATCTCTCAACCATGAGCAGCATCACAGCAGAGTCCAATCCCATCTTCAACACAACCTCTACAGTGTGGCATATTCTGATCTCAGTCATTAGTTATTTATTACAAGACAAGTTTGGCCAATTTACTTACAAACCCATTCACTCAATGAGACCAATTTAAGCCTCTCTGTTGCTGAAAACCAAATTAATAATTCAGAAGCTGATAAAAAAACAAATGGCAGAAGCACTCAGCGCCCATAGACAGAGAACTGAGAGATAACTTTGCAGGTTGAAGACTGGGAAAAAGCAAAAAGCTGATAACTTGTTTTTAACTGGGGGGGGGGAAAGAAAAGAGGATTTTCTCTTGGCCCCATTAATCTTTGAAAGGGTGGGGGTAGGATTGGTGAGGCATTATGATGTTGATAACATGTGGTTAACAGATTAATGAAGGGTTAGATAAAATAAACACACTAAAGGCAAGTCAAAGTTATGGAAAATTCCCAGATCAGAAAGTATCAGTGCAGAGAGAAATTGAGTTCATAATATAAATGGATCGCCTTTACATAACTGGTGGTCCTGATATGAACAAGGAAAGCGAGTTACATGAAATTGTTAAATTCAATATTAAGTCTTAAAGACTGCAACATGTCCAGGCAGAAGAAGAGGTGCTGATTCTCAACCTTTCATTGGAACAGTGCAGGAAGCCACAGACAGATAGGTCAAAGTGGGAGCAGGATAGAGAATTAAAATGACAACCAACTAAAAGCAGAGGGTTACAACAGTAGACCGAACAAAGGTGTTCTGCTAAGCAATCACCCAGCCTGCATTTTATTTCTTGAATATAGAGGCAACCACATCCTCAGCAGTGAGTGCAAAACACTAAATTGGAAATGCAAGCTTCCCTACTGTCATCTTAAGTACAAAGCTCCTCTAGGGAGCACATTTACCAACAGAGCAGCATAAAACCAGAACATTTTCAAAGCTGTGCAGCATTTTGGCTTTATAGAAAACTCATTACAGCCTCTTGTCAAATCCTGCCTATCCTGTGCAGAAACAAAAAGCAAGATGCATTTAGAACTAAACGGCATTTCCCATTTGGATTCAAGTGAATGCAAAACACTAAATTGGAAATTTAGTACAAATTTCCTCTTGGTGGCAAATTTAGATTTAGATTTTAGGAAAGATGCATTTGGATCCGATAGGCAATTCCCAATTTGATTTCATTTAAGCCTTTTGCTGAATCCACACACAAACATTCCCTTGGTGAGCTATTTATAGAATCAGAGCTTTCTCTTCATTAGACAGTGTAATCATTCCGCACGGGAGACCATTTAGCCTCACATGATTCCAGCAGTTATTCTGGAAATAGTCAGTTGCTCCTACTCCCAATCTTTGCAAGTATTTATACAAAATTCCCTTCTGCACGTCAGTTTTTAATATGCACCCATCATTTCATGCAGTGAGCCAAAGATGACAACACAATGAAAATACCATCTACCCTCTAATCCTTTTGCAACTTATCCAAAATCTCCTGCTGACAGCAACTATTTCTCCTTATTCACTATCAAAATGCCCGGGAAAATTCTATACTTTAGGAAAACACACAACTCTTCTATCTTACTAAATAACTAAAATCACTTACTATGGAGCCAATCCAATAAATCTCCTTTGCAACCCAAGTAGGCCTTGATGTGCTTCCCAAAAGAACCAGAAATAGATTTTTCTAATTAGATCCCGGCTCCCAGGATGTGCCACTCCATGGGGCCAAACGAAAAAAGACCCGTCGGGCCGCGGCCTGCAGGGGGAAGATCGGAAGCTACCAAGCTCAGCCCCAAAGACCAGAGAGTCGAGGAGGGGCGAGCCGCTGGAAACGACAGACAGGAGTGGACTGGTGGGACTGGATATTGCCTCTAGCGTCTTCGAGGTCAGCTGCTGGAGGTGCCCTCAGGACACAGATGTGGTCGGGTGAGGAGAGGCACATCGGTTTGTAGGCTGAGCCAGTCGAGGGCGACGGAGGAGGCACTGCGACAGCCTGAGGTTTATCTGGATCGGGAGCCGCTCCAGTACATCGTGCACCAGGCTTTGGACTTTTTTATAAATGGCGGCAAAATATCGAGACTCGTGCATGGATGATCTAAGCAAAAAGCATTTTACTGTGCAGTGCACATGTGACAATAAAGCACCATTGAGCTAGTGCCTAGTAATGCCATCAGCCAGCTTTGCCTCACTTTCTTCACTAGCACCCAGCTATACAGACCAAGCTCCATGCTCATGCCAATACCATGAAGAAACGTCTGTGCAGAAGTAGTCTTTGACAATATTGGAAGATGATCCCAAAGGCAAGAGAATGCAAGAAGGTAGACAAAGGAAATAAAGGACAAAACTGGCTTATGATATCCTTCTGTGTTTGCATTTACATAATGAATGGTGTAGTTCTAAAAAGCATTGAGGAGTTCAAGTACCCTCAAGGTAATGAAGGTAGCGTACATAATACTGATCTCCATTAGCTAGGGCACAGAATACAACGTTATGGTACAAGTTGATAAAACATTGATTAGACCATAACTGGAATACTCCGAGCAGTTCTGGTTATTGCACAATGAAAGGATGTGAGCACTTGAATTGCGAAGGCATCAAAGGCCCATGGATCAAGTGCTGGCAAATGAGATTAGCATAGATCAGTAATTGATGATCGGCACAGACATGGTGGCCCAAGTGGCCTTTTGCTATGCTGTATGACTCTGAAATTTAGTTTACTTTAAGTGAAATGATTTGCTATCCACAATATTAGTCACACTTCAAAAAGTGAAAAAGTACTTCATATCTAAAACACCTTGCAATTCCCAGAAGTTATTAAAAATCAGTATGAATACACATTTCCTTCCCTTGCATTAATTTGCTCCTGTTGCAAACTGAGCAGTCAGAAGAACAGTCACCTTGGTGGTCAGAGTACTCAAATTGCAAGACTGAAGTGAAGTGATAAAATGTCACCAGAGTACATCCAGCTTGGTCTTGGGTGATTTGGGGATGGTTTAGGAGATTGTGATACAAGCACACCTCAAAAGGCTATCATGATCACCTTTTCAGATCAACTACAGGATGGATAATAAACAACTGGTTTTGCCAGCAATGCATACATCCTAAGAATATATTAAACCAAAGTCCCAGATTAAAAGAGATTAAGTAGAAATTGACAAAAGGACAAACTAAATCACGTTTTTAATACCAAGTAAATGTTTTTAAAATGAGATGCGTGCACCGCCTTGTGCAATACTGAGCCAGTAAGGCAAGGACGATCCAGTCAGTGCTGAGCTGGCAGTTCTCAAGTTAAGGGTGTTACAGGTGACATCAGTGTGAAAAATATATTAATGGGAAAAAAAAAATCAGACAATTTTGCTGCTCTCAACATATGCTGCTAGAATAAGATATGCAGGGGGCAGACTGGTAATCAACAGCAACACAGGATTAAAGGGTCTGATGGCTCTCTCCTGCTTCTGCTTGTATTCTTATATCCTGCTCCAGCTGAAACCCACTCCCAGAGTAACCAGTTCACAACAACTGGGCTGCTAGTATCAATTTCAATCCAGTACAAGTCACAGCATCCTGTAAAATATACTAAACATCACAGAAACATCAAGACGTTGCACTCCTCCGATTCCATCTGACTGAACAAAGTTTCACCTTAAAGATCATCCCTTTCCCCTGCTTCAAGTACACGTTTGTTCCTGCATCAGAAACAATCGTTGGCCAGCGTTTTAAGCCCATTGAAAGGTTAAAGTTAATTATATATTAACTCTTTTCACTTTTCCAAAGTTCCACGTCACAATTAAACATCTATCAGTGCCAGTTAAAGACTGACACCTCCCTCACAATAACACAAGTTAAAATGCCTTTTATCTGCAAGAAACTTAATGAGCAATGAATAGTCAGCTGGGGGAAAAAAAATACGTGGCACTGAAACAAAAATTAATAAATAATAAAGGATGTTGTGTGATGAATAAATATTCACAAAGATAACTTCCTAGTCCTTCAAATGGCATCATAAAATATTTTACATTACTCTGAGTGCAATCCAGGCTTCGGTTTAATTTTTTCAAAAAATATTAGCCCCAATTGCGCACTGCTTCCTGAACACTGCAGTGCAGATCATCTTGAATTATGAGAAATCTGTAAAGCTGCGTTTAAACTCACAATCCCTTCACATGCTACTCACTGTGCTGCAGTTGTCAATCAAATGGCCTTTGCATGTTTGATCATGAGAATGTGCAATGTTCAAAGGTTTGAACTGTGTACAGACAGTTTTAATACAGCCCATGAAACAGGTCAGTGGCAGAAAGTGACTGACAGTAGGGAGAAAAATAAGTGAAATAAAATGAAAGGATAACAAGTACTTTCCAATCTGAGCCCCAATTTCCAAATCTCCACCCCATTACAGTAAGTAAAAATCTGAAAATCTCAAATAAAAACAAAAAATGCTAGAGTCAGCAGGTCAGACTGCATCTGTGGAAGGAGAAACAGTTAACGTTTCAGGTCGAAGACTATTCCCCTTGGCCGACTTGTTGAATGTTTTCTGTTTACTCCCCAGTCAGACCTACGCAACTCACGGCCAACTACCATCACTCCCCCGCAAAAACACCTAAAGCTTTGCAACTTCCAGTCTTAATTTAGTTCAGACCTTGCCCTTTACCATCAGCCTCTTAGCCCTGTTGGCCACCTCCTTCAACCACCTCCAACAAACCAGACAGTCATCCCCACAGGGAGTGAGTGAGTGAGGGACCTGGGTCTCTGTCAAGAGTCAAGAGTGTTTTATTGTCATGTCGCAGATAGAACAATGAAATTCTTACTTGCAGCAGCACAACAGAATATATAAGCATAATACACTGTAAACAGTATAAACAAGAAAAAGTTGTGTATAAGGACATACACTCACACACACATAAAAAACATATATACACGTAAAAAACACATATATACACACACATATGCGCACGCATGAACACGCAGACACATATATATATATGCACACACATTATATACACACATATATACATACACACATATATGCACATACACATATAAACATACACACACACGCACGTATATATATATATATATATATATATATATATACACACACACACACATACACACAATATATACACATATATACACATACATACAAACACATGAAAAACAAACAATAACTGCAAAAAGACAAAACCAATGCCAGCAAGTGTATGTATTTATGAGCTTATTTGGAGGTTGTAGTGTTTAATAGCCTGATGGCTGTAGGGAAGCAGCTGTTCCTGAACCCGGACGTAGCAGTTTGCGGGCTCCTGCACCTTCTTCCCGATGGCAGTGGTGAAATGAGTGTGTGGCCAGGGTGGTGTGGGTCTCTGATGATGCTGGCTGCCTTTTTGAGACAGCGACTCCTGTAAATCCCTTCGATGGTGGCCGCCGAACCCCCGGCTTCCACCCTCCCCACCAGGCCTACACATGGCAGCCTCCCGCCACCTCAATCGAGATGTCATCAGTCTGACCGCCGCCTCCTCCGCTTGCCCCTAACCATCCCGGTACAGGAGGGACGCGTCCTCACCTGGTACAGCCCTGGGATCGAGCGGCTCCGCTCCGCGCCGTTACTGAGCCGACCGACCGGCCAACCGGCGCCATCTTCACTCGGCAAGCGGCGACGTGTACATCGTGACGTCACGCGCCGGGTACGTCGCGGGTCGCGCGCGCCCGTCGTCGGGTACGTCGTGACGTTGCGCACGCCCGGCGTCGTGGCGTCGTGGCGTCATCCTCCCCCTCCCCCCCCCCCCACCCACCATTGCCAAACGAAGGGAAAGATCTTTCCAGAAAAGGTATTTGTTTTTTTTGTTTTCTCTGCAAACTATTTACATGACTGTTTGGTACAAGATCGTCAAATTATCAGTGCACCATATTTTTAAGTAAAGTCGGCGCTCGAAGACTTCGGACTTTCCGTGACGGAATTAGCCGAAGTGAAGCACGAAGTCATAAAGGCCATGACAATAGACAATAGACAATAGACAATAGACAATAGACAATAGACAATAGACAATAGGTGCAGGAGTAGGCCATTTGGCCCTTCAAGCCAGCACCGCCATTCAATGTGATCATGGCCGATCATCCCCAATCAGTACCCCGTTCCTGCCTTCTCCCCATATCCCCCTGACTCCACTATCTTTAAGAGCCCTATCTAGCTCTCTCTTGAAAGCATCCAGAGAACCTGCCTCCACCACCCTCCGAGGCAGAGAATTCCACAGACTCACCACTCTCTGTGAGAAAAAGTGTTTCCTCGTCTCTGTTATAAATGGCTTACTCCTTATTCTTAAACTGTGTGGCCCCTGGTTCTGGACTCCCCCAACATCGGGAACATGTTTCCTGCCTCTAGCGTGTCCAAGCCCTTAACAATCTTATATGTTTCAATGAGATCCCCCTCATCCTTCTAAACTCCAGAGTGTACTAGCCCAGCTGCTCCATTCTCTCAGCTTATGACAGTCCCGCCATCCCGGGAATTAACCTTGTAACTTGTCCTGATATCTTGGCTCAGAGCAGGAGCCAGTGCACTTGGTCTCCGGCCCACGTCTCCTCTTGAAGTATTTACTATACGATGTTTTCAAGAGAGAGAGTTAGATAGAGCTCTCAGGGCTATCGGAATCAAGGGGATATGGGGAGAAGGCAGGAAAGGGGTATTGATTGGGGATGATCAGCCATGATCACATTGAATGGTGGTTCTGGCTCAAAGGGCCGAATTGCCTACTCCTGCACCTATTTTCTATGTTTCCATGATACGATACCATATAACTTTATTTATCCCAGGAGAGAAATTGATTTCACCAACAGTCATAAAACATAAAATACATGAAATATGAAATTAAAGTGACGAGTGGGAAAAATTGGGTATGTTCAAAGATCGAGGAGGGGGAGTTAGTCTACTCCATGACAGAAGGGGGAGGAGTTGTACAGTTTGATAGCCACAGGGAAGAAGGATCTCCTGTGGCGTTCTGTCCTGCATCTTGGTGGAACCAGTCTGTTGTTGAAGGTGCTCCTCAGGTTGACCAGTGTGTCATTACTTAGGTCAATTATCCAACAAACCTGTACGTCTTTGGGATGTGGGAGGAGACCGAGCACCCGGAGAAGACCCACACTGTCAATGCAAAATCACTGTCAATACACAATCTGGCAGTCGCCTGCCCATTTCCCTCCACCAATGCTGCTTGACCCACTGAGTTCCTCCAGCAATTTGATTTTTGCACAAATGCACTTTCGATATGTTCCAAAGTGGACCAGGAGGGCCCATTTTCATCCTGTATCGCTAAAGCTAACACAAAAACTAAATTAATTATTTTGAACTCTATTGAATCCATTGCAAGAAGCGCCATTTCAAATTGGCCCAAAGGAAAACAAGTTCTTGACAAATAGAGATTTCTCGTGGGGGGGGTGTTACAGATGTAAACATTATTGTGATATGTTAACTTTTATGTGACATGGGTTTTAAAGCTTTGCATCAAACACAGTTAGTTCACCTTCAGTAAAGGATGGAAGCTCTTTACAGTCGCTTAAGCTTTTCACTGTATCTTGGTACACGTGACAATACACTAAACTGAACTGTACAGGAGTTTATAATGGCAACAACTGAAGAAATACTTTGGTTGTGTCTTCACAAAGGTTTGAGACCTGTAAGATTATGAGGGAGAAGGATGTGAAAATCCATAGGAGATAGAAGGGAGTTTAGCTACAACATTAGGTTGGTGAAGCTGAAGTTGTTTTCTTTGGAGTGAACGAGGTTAATGAGAAAAGTTTGGATAAGGTAGACAAGGAACAACTGCTGCTGTTAAATGACAGTAATGATTTAAGGGACACAAAGTTAAATATGCAGCAGAAACGTGAAAATGAGTGAGTGGTAATGACCTGAAACCTGTTACCAACAAGGACGATGGAAGGTACACAAAAATGCTGGAGAAACTCAGCGGGTGCAGCAGCATCTATGGAGCGAAGGAAATAGGTAACGTTTCGGGCCGAAACCCTTCTTCAGACCCTTCTTCAGACAATGGAAGTGTGGATGTTCATTGCAATATTTATTTTCACAAAAAAAATTTAATTTCCTACCCTCTCCTCATTTCCCAATATTATTTCTCATGCATCGAACCTGTAAAAGACTCAGATTCATGTTTGTTAAATTTGGTTAGACCCTCCAGTTGTTTTAAAGACTTTTGAAATATCAATGAATCTTAGTACTCTACAGAACAGAAGTAGAAAAAGATAGAGATCGAGGCAGATAAATAGTCAGAGAAATAGAGGTAGAGAAGAAACGATTAACAGAGAGTCACACGGGGGAAGAGCAAGAGAGATGGTGTTTACTGTGAAATGTGGTTGGGACTTTTGGTCCTGCCACAGTTCCACTCAACTCCAGTCGAGGGCGTCAGAGGCCCAGTAAGCAGCTGCCTGACAGATAGAGGCTCAAAGTCCCTCCAATGTTCATGAGTGCCCAGGCAGAATGTTCTCAGATACGCTGCCAATGTGCCTCCAGCTTATGAACCCTCGTCATGGGTAGCTTACAATCCTGCGGTATGAACATTGAAATCTCCAATTTTAACCTCAAACAGTCCTCCCCTTTCTCCGCCATTCCCTCCCTATCTCTCCCCCCTCCCCTGTCCTCTTCCAGGACTCCCACCATTTTCCCCTCCCCCTCCATAGGTCCCGACTCAAAATGTCACCCATCAACGTTCGCCAGAGGTGCTGCCTGAACCGAGGTGTTACTCCAGCACTTTGGGTCCCACATTCCTTCCTCTGGCTTCACAATTTTCAACTCCCCCCTCCGTCTGTCTCACACCTGTTTCAATCACTGGCCTTTGTTCCAACCAATCCGCCTATCAAACCCTCCTCACCTGTGTCCACCAACACTGATGTTCATCTGGTTAATGTATGACTATTTTGGAGATCTTGCTGCTGCATTTCAAATTGTTACTACCCTTCAAAAGCACTTCAGTGGCTGAGGCAATGAAACGGGACATAAATTTGTTTTTCTAAGATAGACACAAAAAGCTGGAGTAACTCAGGGGGACAGGTAGCATCTCTGGAGAGAAGGAATGGGTGACGTTTCGGGTCGAGACCCTTCTTCAGAAACGTCACCCATTCCTTCTCTCCAGAGATACTGCCTGTCCCGCTGAGTTACTCCAGATTTTTGTGTCTATCTTCGGTTTAAACCAGCATCTGCAGTTCCTTCCTGCACAATTTGTTTTTCTAGCTGCCTTTGCAATATCTTTAGGTGGCTCATGGACAATTCAGTATAATTAAAAATGTTCTATGGCACAAATAGCGCTCTATAAGCCTAGGTTCTTGCCTTGGGTGATGCACAAGTTTTAGTTTAGAGATACTGCAGGGAAACGAGCCCTTCAGCCCAACGAGTCTTTGCTGACAATCAATCACTCCCTCACACTAGTTCTATGTTATCCCACTTTCGTATCCACTCCCCACATACTAGGAGCAATGTTTGCAGAGACCAATTAACCTACAAACCCGCATGTCTTCGAGATGCAGGAGGATACCCAAAGGAAACAATCAAAGGAAGTAGGTGCAAACTCCACACAGGCAGCACCTGAGGTCAGGGTCGAACCTGGGTCTCCGGCGCTGTGAGGCAACAGTTCTACCAGCTGCGCTACTGTGCTGCCCAAGATGAAGAGAACGAGACCAGGAACTATAAGACCCCAAAACGACCAAGGAAATGGAGTTCAACAAGCTGTTACGCAGTTCTAGATGCCCTTGGCACATTTATTGTTATAAGTACATTTTACAAAAGGCAGTTAACAGAAAATACACCATCTTTTCAAACTAGGCCCTTCTGGCTGGTTATTATATTATAATTTCCAGAGGGTTTTACATGGGTTTTACTTGAAGGCTATAAAACACTGTATCACATGGCCAGGACACGTTTAATGTCTCACTTACATTGTACAGATTTCTGAAACAAAATCTTTTATTAAACACTGTTTATTTACAAGGTTTACAGAAATGGTGCTTTCGCTTGAACAGCGGAATAATCCTTTTACACAATCTCCTTTTAAAGGTAATCCCCACGGGTCTGATACAGAGGCAGGCGACTCTCAGCACCCCCTCTTTCCTGTGACGTTTTAGTGGAGTTGGGGCCCCTCTCACTCTCCGGAACCAGGGGAGCTTCCCACCTGCCTCCTGGTCCTAACTCATCACGACAGGTTCATCCCACCATCACAATCAGCTCTGCTGCATCTCAGCGGGTAGTGAAACGCCAACCATGTCATGAGGGAAAGGGGGGGAACCCAGCAGGGGTGAGGGGACAGAATAAAATGTCACCCATTCACTCACCACCTTCCGATCCTCACCTTGCAATCCTCCTCCCCCCCGTCCAGAATAATTTAATTGTCATTTGAGCTTTAAACATAGTGTCATTATTGAAATAAATCAGAAAAACAAACCTTTTGCACAACATGATCACCAAGAACAGAAACTGAAATCAACTCTCCCGGTAACCTGTCGCCCACCAGTGTTCAGTTTCCTGGATCTGATTTCAGGAGGGGAGATGACAAGTACGGGACGAGAGTAATCAGAAAACAATCAAAATGACGCCCCCCCCCCCCCGGTAATACTGAAAACACAACGCGCGACGGGAGCTATCGCTGGTTCAAAACGTGGCGTGGCCTCTGGAATTCACAGCATCAGATGCCCGGGTGGACGGATTCGACCCCTCCCTCTCCCCCATCAAGACACACTTGGATGTGAATGTGAGTGCACACCAGTGTGTGAACGAGTGTGCGCTGACAGGGAGTGAAGGAGGCAGCCTGCGAGTGTGCAGGCAGCTGTGAACGTGTGTGTGTGTGTGTGAGAGAGACCCGGTGAGCCAGGGCGTGTTCGTGCCAGGGAACCAGCACTGGTCCATGCCAGGCTGTCCATTGGCCTGTTGTAGGGGGAGGCGAGAGTCTCCAGATATGCAGTGTGCACATGTTTACTCTTCAAAGATTCACAACTCATATATAAATATAAGTCATACTATTTGTATACATTTATCATTACCAACGGATCAGTCGGCTGAAAATACATCAACACAAAAGCCAGCTATCTATTCTTTCTGTTTTTAAAAAAAGTCAGGTATCTATAAAAGGAACACATTGACTAACCATCAGTCAGGGGCTGAATGGAGAGTTAGCATTGATAAAATAAACCGCCGATTTCTCAAACATAATGAAAACAACAACGTATTAAATAAAATAAAAACAGTAAAAATGTGAAGTACATAAATAAATTAAAGGAAAACACAGAACAAAACTCCACCCCTTGCTTGTTTGTTTAAAATCGGATGGTGAACACAAACTCCACTGATAGTTCATTGAAAGTCCAGTGGATGGGTTCCCGCTGTTGATCTTCTGCTCGGCTGCTTTCCCCCTCTGTGTGGCTGAGTTGCATGGACCCAGGGGGGAGGTGAGCACCAGGGTTTGTGTGGGAGGAGGGTGGCAAGCTTTCACTTGAAGACCTGATCAGAGAGAAGCGCCTTCTGGGAGTGCATGCTGGTCGGGGGACTGGAGATGCCCTCAGACCAGTCGGACATGTTGGAGTGAGGGGAGGAGCTGGACCACTGGTCGGGAGACTCGGGCGAGGGGGTGAGGAAGGGGTGGTCAGCCAGGTGCAGCTGGTGGCTGGGCGTGTTGTCCATGGGGGAGGAGTAGCCGTGCTGGGACGGGGGAGTCAAGAACTGGGTGGTGGCCATCGACTGGCTGATGGAGGTGGGCAGCGAGGTCTGGAGGAGCTGCGTGTCCTGGGCGGAGATGGCGTGGACCTGGAGGCCGTTGCCTCCCAACTGGGGCAGGTCGGCCTGCCTGGGGTCAGCCCCGCAGTAGCTTTGGCCCATGGGGTGAGGGTTGCCGTTGGGCATGGCGTTGAGGACTGAGACGCCCTGGGGCGGTTGCTGCATGAGGTGCGACTGCGACAGGGCGGCAGTGTTGGCCAGGCCTTGGTAGCTCACGATCTGTGACAAGGAGGTGTTGGGCAGCCCGTTGTGTAGAGAGGTGATCATCCCGTGCTGACTCTGCTGCAGTCCCCTGGCGTGGGCTTGAACCGGGTTCCTCATGGCGTTGTATGGGTTCTGGACCATCCCCGACTGCATCTGCGCCAGCCAATCGCACGGGCCGTTCATGCCGCCAGCCCCACCTAGGTTCATGGCCATCGAAGCGTTGCTCATGGGTTGCCCGTTGGAGCTGGGCATGTGGGAGAGGCGAGGAGCCACCGATTCAAAGACCATCCTGTTGGTCCCTCCCAGTGCCTCCTGCTTCCCGCCCATGCCCAGGTGGCTTAGGCTGATGTGCCCGTCCACTGCCAACCCTTGCAGATGGTTGAGTTGGATGGAGGGCGACTGCTGGTAGGGCGGCGTGAGCAGGGGGGCGAGGCCACGTCGGACAGATAGGTGTGGGAGGACTCCATGGAATCGACAGGAGACAGGACGGAGGAGCTGTCCACAAGGTTGCCCTTCCCATCCTGGGACTTCTTCCTCTTCACCTTGGCTTCTTTGGACTCCTTGCCGTTGGCACCCTTGACGCTGGTCTTGCGCGACTTTTTGCCGTGGCCGGCCGGCTTGCCACTGCCCAGGTACCCGTTGGGCGAGCAGATGGGCGGGGAGAGGCTGGTGGCGTTGCCGCCCATCTGCAACTGTGGGCTCCGCACCAGGTTGTACTCGTCCAGCAGCCTGACGATGTCGTGGTGCATGCGGTCCTGAGCGATGTCGCGGGGCAGGCGGTCCATGTGGTCGGTGATCTCGCGGTTGGCAAAGTGCTCCAGCAGGAGCTTGCCCGTCTCATAGCTGCCCTCCCGAGCTGCCAGGAAGAGCGGCGTTTCCTCCTGAGGGAGACGGAGAAAGGTGGTGGCTTAGGCAGAGGTCAACGAGAGAAGGCACCAGAATGTCACAATCACAATCATACTTTATTAGCCAGGTACGTTTTACAACATACGAGGAATTTGATTTTCCATGTCAGATACTCAAAAGCGGGAAACCATGTCAAGGACTCAATTTATCACAAGGAGACATAAAGAACTGTAGCTGCCAGTGTACCAAACAAGAACACACAAAGTGCTGGAGTAACTCTGGGTCAAGCAGCATCTCCGGAGAAAAAGGATGGATGACGTTTCGGATCGGGACCCTTCCGACTGAAAGTAGAGGGGAGGGAACTGGAGGTATGAAAAGGCCAGAACAAGGCAGGACCGGCAACAGATGACCGAGGGAGGGTGGAGGCCATAATGGCTCATTGTTGGCTGGGGCGGAAGTGATAATGAAGGGATAGAAGGAAAGGAACAGTAGAGCTAGTGGGATGACGAGAGAGGGGGAGGGAGAGAATCCAAAGGTCCAGTTTAGTTCAGTAATGCTAGTTTAGTTTGGTTGGGACCCTTCTTCGGGCTCAGGCAACCTTTTGGGTGGAGACCCTTCAGGCCCTCAAGAAGACTCTCAACCCGAAACATCGCCTATCCATGTCCTCCAGAGATGCGGCCTGACCTTCTGAGTTACTCCAGCACTTTGTGTGTTTTTTACATGAGGCCTCTTTTTCCACTCTCTTCCACACGATCAAAGCTGGTGTCACCATCTCCACCATCCTGCTTTATCTACGCATCACTTGAATGCCTTGGTGCTCAAAAATGTCTTGGGTCTCGTTGCTGAATATATTCAAGGAAGGACTAATCACATCCAAATATTCACAACCGCTTGAGTAAAGAATGTTCTCGTTGGTGCTCACTGGCACACTCCTTATTCTGAGACCGTCCTCACCAACCCCTTCTCCTAATTGGCAGGCAAACACCTTCTAACATCCACCTACTCAGTTCCTTTTAAACTCCACACACATTACTATTTATTTTCTGTACTGCCCCGACCTCAAAACTCTTGACAGATTTGTCAACCTGATTCCCCTTTTATTAAACCACACCAACTCTGCATGATCAGAAGGTGATATTTTTGGAGTTCCTCTAATTTGCTTTCACCCAGTGCCAGGTTCTCGATTTCCCTTCCTTCCCCTCTGATACGAGGTCATGTTTTCTACCTTTCAAATCTCACAGTCCATTACTAAAAATCCAGGGACTTCTGAAAGGACCCAAAGCAAATGCACTCGTTGTTTCTGCAGCCACTCTCTAAATCACAGGAAGCAAAAGATCAGGCCCAGGAAGTATGACAGTTTCTATTCCCGTTAATTCCTCCAGAATTATTACTTCATGAACAGTAATTTCTCATCCCCACTGGACTCTTGCATTCCCCATTGTGCCTGGGACATTGGGACATTTTTTGTCTTTTCTCTGCAACAATTGGTAAAATGCCTCCGTCATTTCCTTACTGCCCCATATAACATTTCCACCCTTTGCCAGAGTTTGCAGCTGCGTTATCTTTTGGCAATCTTTTCCTTTTCGCTATTCCCCTACATGGTTTTATAACTTGATTTTATTTTCTTTGCTGGTTGACTCCCGTACTATTTTGTTTCGTTTAGAGTTTAGAGATACAGCGCGGAAACAGGCCCTTCGTCCCATCGAGTCCATGCCGACCAGTGAGGCCACGCACATTAATCACTATCCTGCACACACGAGGGGCAATTTACAGCTTACAATTTAACTGAAGCAAATTAACCTTGGAGTGTGCGAGGTAACCGGAGCACCTGGAGAAAACCCATGCAGATCACAGGGAGAACATACAAACTCCACACAGACAGGATCGAACCTGGGTCTCTGGAGCAGTAAGGCAGCAATCTACTGCTGTGTCACCGTGCCACCCTATTCTATCCATTTGTCATCATTTTGGCCATCCTTTCCATGCATTCTAAAATGCATCCAAACCTCAGGCTTAACTGCTCTTTCTTTGCTTGTTTTAATCCAATTGCATCTTTGTTGGGTAAACATTTCCCACGGGGAGGTTTCTTAAGAGAATGCAGATGTTACAACACGGAGGCAGCCTGTTTAACAACTATGTCCAAGCTGCCCTTTACAAAGAGCTAATTAGTCCCATTCCCCCCGCTCTCTCCCCCCTGCCACTGCCCTTCGACCTTCGACCTTTTCCCCACCTCAAGCATTTATCCAATTTCTTTTTGAAAAGTCGTCCTAAATCTGTCTTCACCATCCCGTCAAGACAGCAGGTTTCAGATGGGAACAGCTCACTTTGTCAAAATCTATCTCTTGAACTCCTCTTTGATTTCTCTACCACTGATAACACTGAACCTGTGGCTTTTGCCCACTGTGTGGGAAGTAGACTTGACACCACCATGTCCTCGTTGTGTCTCACACCGCCAGCGCAGCTCCAATCTCCTCACCTTGTTATCCTGCATGTCCTTGTTGGCTCCGTTTTTCAGCAGGACCATCGTGGCCTCCACGTTGTTGACAGCGGCTGCCCAGTGTAGAGCTGACTTCCCTGAGGGCACAAACACAACCCCTCAGTGCTCGGCAATCAGGCTTCAGTCAGCCCAGTCCAACCCCAAGGAGAGACTCCCTCTCGGTGGATGAGCCTCCAGCTCCAGACCCTTCCCAACCACACGCAGTGAATGTTGACCTGGCCTTCTGAGTCCATCTCCTCCCGAGCCTCCCATCTCCCCTCGTGCCCTGCCTCTCATGGAGAGTCATAGAGTCATACAGCGTGGAAACAGGCCCTTTGGCCCAACATGTCCATGCTGACCAACATGCCCCATCTACGCTAGTCCCACCTGCCTGCATTTGGCCCGTAGCCCTCTAAACCTATCCTATCCATGTACCTGTCTAAATGTTTCTAAAACATCGCGATAGTACCTGCCTCAACTACCTCCTCTGGCAGCTCGTTCCATACACCCACCACCTTTTGTGTAATATATTTACCCCTCAGATTCCTACTAAATCTTTTCCCCCTCACCTTAAATCTATGTCCTCTGGTTCTTGATTCCCCTACTCTGGGAAATCATCTCCGTGCGTTTACCCGATCTATTCCCCTCATGATTTTTGTAAACCTCTATAAGATCACCCCTCATCCTCCTGCGCTCCAAGAAATAAAGTCCTAGCCTGCCCAACCGTTCCCTCTGGCTCTCGGCCCACAGGCTCCTCCTCCTGTGATGCGGGCTTCTTACCAAAGTCATCCACTGCGTTGACGTCAGCGTGACAGTTGACCAGCTCCTCCACCATTCCCTCCACGGCCAGGCGGGCCGCCAGGATCAGGGGCGTGGTGCCGTCATGCATCCTCGCGTCCAAATCCGTCGCTCGATTCCGGATCAGGATCTGGAGAGGGAGGCAGGTCCAGGAATATTGAAACGGTGAACACGTGGGAGCCCATCAGGGAGACGGAAGGCCATTCGGTCTCTTGGCCCATTAACACTAGGCCAGATGATTAGTTTAGAGATGCAGCACGGAAACAGGCCCTGAGTCTGCGCCGACCAGCGATCCCGGCACATTAACACTGTCTTACATACACTGGGGACAATTTACAATCTTTAGTGAAGCCAATGATCACGGGGAGAACGTACAACTCCGTACAAACAGCACCCGTAGTCAGGATCGAACCCGGGTCTCTGGCGTTGTAAGGCAGCAACTCTACCGCTGCGCCACCATGCCGTGTCAGTACCGACCAAAACCTGGTGCCCACCTGGAAAACTCCCTGGGCATCTGCAGCCACCGCCGCATGCAGCGGCGTCCTGCCCATGTTGTCCTGAATGTTGGCGTCGGCGCTGGATTCCAGCAGCCGCTTGGCGGCATCGGAGCGGGCATAGCGGGCAGCCAGGTGAAGGGCAGTCTCGCCCGTCCGGTCCGTCTGGTTGTGCAGGTTGGCACCCTGGTAGATGAAGTCGGAGATGAGGTTGCCCGAGGCATCGTCCACTTCCTCCTCGCTGTTGCCTGTCTCCAGGCCGCCTCCGCTGCACGCGGCAATCATGAGCGGAGTGAAGCCGTCTGTGGACACAAACCAGCCGCGGTTTACCAAACTATAACCGCACCAGAGAAACATGTCCTCAGCAGCCCAGCTAATGCCTCGTCCAACCTCTCCCTAAAGCCCATCCTCCCCCAAACCCCACCCCACACAAAACTCTCCCCCCTCTCCACCCACAAACATACTATTATACCTGGTCACACACAGGCCACTTTGCCACATTGTATCTCTAAAACTAAAACTAAAACTATTGTACAATATATGCAAAGCAGAGTTATGGCCCTGTCCCACGGTACGAGTTCATTCCAAGAGCTCTCGTGAGTTCAAAAAATCAAACTCGTGGTAAGCTCACGGAGAATGAACGTGGCAATGCATTCCACAGATTCACCACCACCACCACCACAAGATAAACGAATCCGCGTATCCATGCACCCATCTAAAGCCTTTTAAATGCCATTATCAGATAGAATAAGAAGCATTGACTAACACATTGACGTCCATGCAGTCGGGCTCGATTTCGCCCTGGGGAGGGGTGGGTGCCATGCTGGGAAGCCTCAGGTCAGCAGCGTCCAGGTGCTGCTGGGTCCACTGCCTGTGGTCAGTGTGGTCCTCACGGTTGGACAGGATGGCCTGTTCTTCAAACTGCGCAAGAGAA
>CM075987.1:22706488-22736488 GCA_038087875.1 Malacoraja senta
TGTCTGTAGGGGTGTGTGTGTGTGTCTGTCTGTAGGTGTGTGTGTGTCTGTAGGGGTGTGTGTGTGTGTCTGTAGGGGTGTGTGTGTGTGTGTCTGTAGGGGTGTGTGTGTGTGTCCGTAGGGGTGTGTGTGTGTCTGTAGGGGTGTGTGTGTGTGTGTGTGTAGGGGTGTGTGTATGTCTGTAGGGGTGTGTGTGTCTGTAGTGGCATGTGTGTGTATGTAGTGGTGTGTGTGTGTGTGTCTGTAGGGGTGTGTTTGTGTGTGTGTGTCTGTAGGGGCGTGTGTGTGTGTCTGTAGGGGTGTGTGCGTGTGTGTGTCTGTAGGGGTGTGTGTGTATCTGTAGAGGTGTGTATCTGTAGGGGTGTGTGTGTGTCGTAGGGGTGTGTGCGTCTGTAAGGGTCTGTGTGTCCGTAAGGGTCTGTGTGTCTGTAGGTGTGTGTGTGGGTCTAGAGGTGTGTGTGTCTCTAGGGGTGTGTGTGTGCCTGTAGGGGTGTGTGTGTCTGTAGGGGTGTGTGTGTGTGTGTCTGTAGGGGTGAGTGTGTTTGTGTGTCTGTAGGTGTGTGTGTGTCTGTAGGGGCGTGTGTTTGTATGTCTGTAGGGGTGTGTGTCTGTCTGTAGGGGTGTGTGTATGTCTGTATGGGGTTTGTGTGTGTCTGTAGGGGTGTGTGTGTCTGTAGGGGTGTGTGTGTGTGTGTCTGTAGGGGTGTGTGTGTCTGTAGGGGTGTGTGTGTGTCTGTAAGGAGGGCTGTGTGTGTGTGGCTGTAGGGGTGTGTGTGTGTGTCTGTAGGGGTGTGTGTGTGTGTAGGGGTGTGTGTGTCTGTAGGGGTGTGCTTGTGTCTGTAGGGGTCTGTATGTGTGTCCGTAGGGGTGTGCATGTGTCCGTAGGGGTGTGCATGTGTGTGTGTGTCTGTAGGGTGTGTGTGTGGGTGTCTATAGGGGTGTGTGTGTGTCTATAGGGCTGTGTGTGTGTGTGTGTGTGTGTGTGTGTGAGTGTCTGTAGGGGTGGGCTGTGTATGTGTGTGTTTGTAGGGGTGGGTGTGTGTGTCTTCAGGGGTGGTTGTGTGTGTGTGTGCGTGTGGGGTATGTGTGTGCGTGTGGGGTATGTGTGTGTGCGTGTGGGGTATGTGTGTGTGCGTGTGAGGTGTGTGTGCGTGTGGGGTATGTGTGTGTGCGTGTGGGGTATGTGTGTGCGTGTGGGGTATGTGTGTGCGTGTGGGGTATGTGTGTGTGTGCGTGTGGGGTATGTGTGGGTGCGTGTGTGGTATGTGTGTGTGTGCTTCACAATAAGACCAAGTGCAGCATGATGGAGATCCTGACCCTAAACTCATCCAGGGACACCAGCAGCATCTTGATCATGTTACTAAACAGCTACATATTTCAGAACATGTATGCAGGTTCATGGTATCTTGGTGGACAGTGGCCATAGTCCACTCGGGCAGTCGGAGGACACACTCGATGAATGTCTTTAACATTAAAATGCCATTGTTATTGGAGATTTCACTCCTCTGCTCTCAGTATCCGACACCCTTTAGTCTCCTGACTTCTGGCCTGACTTCCACCCATCTGCCAATCAACCCTCCCTCACCTATATCCACCTATCACTCCACCCTCTCACCACCTATCAGTCTGCAGAAGATTCCTGGCCTGTCCATTCCCCCCACGGATGTTGCTTGAGCCGCTGAGTTCCTCCAGCACTTTGTATTCTGCTCGAGATTCCAATACCTGCAGTTCCTTGTATTTCTATTAAACTTTTGATTAAAACTTGATATATGTCTCGAGGTCTCTGGGACAAATGTGGGGAAGCCAGGACTCAAGGTCACAGTGGAGCACATAGTCACCAGTTGCCCCAAACACCGGCCACCGAATGGTGAACGAGGTCTGATTGACCTGGACGATGACATGTTGGCCTGGCTCGCCTCTACGGACCTGCAGGTCTAAAAGACACACGACAGAAGAAGAAGAAGGTCACTAGTACAAATAGCCAGTGTGACCATCAAGGGTGGTGGTGCTGACACGTACCCTTTGACCTCTTGCTCGTCCAGCTCTCTGCGGGCCCTTGGGTTCACCATCGTGTAGAGGGAGCGCTTGACGTTGGTGAAGATGCCGGTGAGCTGGCTGTCGATGTCCTCCACCGATCTCTTCACGTGGTGTTTGTGCAGTTCCGCCTCGTTCCCAAAGTAGGGGTAGACCATCTCGTCGCCTTCGGGATGCTTCTTGAACTTGACGTTGGTGTGGAGGACGCGGCTGAGCTCGCGCAGGAAGCTGACCGAGTCGTTGCGCAGCCGCTCGGGGGGCACCAGGACGATCAGCACCAGCGTGCCGTCCGCCAGCTTCTCCGGCTTGTCGTTGGCGCAGTCCAGCCCGTCCCACTCGCACTCCATGTTGTTGCAACCCTGGTCGCAGTGTCCGTCCCCATAGTGGTCCTTGCAGTACTGGTCGTAGAGTGGGCTGTGGGCGGGGACAAGCAGCAGCTCTTTACTTGGGGGCAACATCTCAACAACATATCAACACCCGCGTGTTGTACATCCCTCCATCCCAACAAGCCCAATAATCTCACCCCAACATCCCATCTTTCAATCCCAACGTACAAATAACCCCACCATCACAGTCCATAATCCAACTATACCATCCCAACATCTCATTCCACTAAACCATCCCACCATCCTCCTAAACCATCCCAACATCTCATCCCACTAAACCATCCCACTAAACCATCCCGACATCTCATTCCACTAAACCATCCCACTAAACCATCCCACTAAACCATCCCACCATCCCACGAAACCATCCCGACATCTCATCCCACTAAACCATCCCACCAACCCATCCCACTAAATCATCGAACCATTCTATCCCACTATATCATGCCCCCACCACCCCACTACCCCTTCCCTCAATCCCAACATACAAACCATCCCACTATTCCAATCCGTAATCCATGCCCAAATCCATCGTACAGTCCATCCCACTATTCCATCCCATTATTCTATCCCATAATCCCATCCTCACGAGGACTTTCTCCCCCTCAACTTCCCAACATATCCACTCCTCCCTTTGGTTCCTTTTTCCTTCATTCTTTCTCTCTCTCTTTCCCGTCCTCCTTCACTTCCTGAGCAGAATGGAAACCTTCACACCCTGAGTTAGCCCTCCCCCCCCTGCCCCCACCCACCCTCCCCCTCCTGCACCCACCCACCCACGCAACAGCACGTCTGCCTCAGTGCCCGCTGCCCGTTATTCTCCCTCTACCCCCTCCCTCCACACCAGCCTTGGCTCAGTGCCCACGTCTCTGTGTACCCCCATCACCAGCCATGAACCCGTGCCCATTGCTCCCTTACCCCCTATCTCACCAGTCTTGGCTCAGTGCCCTCTGCTCTTGTTACCCCCCTTACCCCCACCTCACCAGCCTTGGCCCAGTTACCCCCCTTACCCCCACCTCACCAGCCTTGGCTCGGTGACCCAGTGCCCACCACCCTGGTTGCCCCCAGCTCCCCGCAGCCAGACTCACTTGCACTGCGACTCCATGCTCTGACAGTCGAAGCCGTCGTACAGGCAGCCGGGGTTGTTGCATTGCTCGTCACATTTGCCGTCACCGAAGTAGCGCCAACACTGCAAGGCCTGCGAGCAGTTCTTCCAGGGGTCGGTGAAGTTGAGTGAGCAGTCGCCCCCGTCCCAGCCGCAGGCGTGGCTGTTGCAGCGGGCCTCGCACACGCGGTTGGCGGCAAGCCGGGTGCACTGCGGGTTCTCACAGCCCACCTCCACGTCGGGGGGCAGGGTGATGTCCTGGCCGCGGCCCCCCACAAACTCGTAGTCCAGGATGAAGCACTGCAGGCCGTTGAAGAGCCGCGGGCAGCGGCAGCGGTAGAAGGGCTCGGCGGTCGTCCGCTCGCACGTGCCGCCGTTGTAGCACGGCTGCGACTCGCACGGGCTGCTGGTGGGCTGGCGGCAGTCGGGACCCCCTCGCCCCGGGGTACAGGCGCAGTACGGCAACCCCCCCCGCGCTCACCACGCACGTCCCACCGTTACGGCAGCGCAGGGTCCTGCACACACTCGCCTGGTTCTCGCACGATGCTCCCTCGTAGCCCTGCGGGGGAACGGGAGAGGTCACATGTGATAGGAGTAGAACCAGGCCATTCGGCCCATCATGATTGGGGATGATCAGCCATGATCACATTGAATGGCGGTGCTGGCTTGATGGGCCAAATGGCCTGCTCCTGCACCTATTGTCTATTGTCTAAGTCTACTCCACCTTTCAATCATGGCTGATCTATCTTTCCCTCCCAACCCAACTCTCCTGCCTTCTCCCCATAACCCCTGACACATCTGAGAGGGGAGGGGGCTCTCAGTCAGTCAGACATTAACCTAGAACAGTACAGGAACAGGCCCTTCGGCCCACCATGTCCCTACCAAACACAACGCCAAGTTCAACTATAGGGAGGAACTGCAGATGCTGGTTTAACCTGAAGACTGACACAAAAAGCTGGAGTAACTCAGCTGGTCAGGCAGCATCTCTAGAGACCCTTCTTCACCCTCGACCCAAAACATCACCTCTTCCATTTCTTCTGAGATGCTGCCTAACCAGGTGAGTTACTCCATCTTTTTGTGTCTTCCCAGTTAGATTAGCCTCCTCTGCCTGCCTGCACATGATCCATATCCCTCCATTCCCTGCATATCCACACGTCTGTCTAAAGATCTCCTCAACACCACGAGCTCATCTGCCTCCACCACCAACCCCAGCAGCGCGTTCCACCACTCTCTGTGCAAAAAAAAAAACACACGTCTCTTTTAAACTTTGCCCCTCTCTCACCTTAAAGCTATGCGCTCTAGTCTTTGACATTTCCACCCTGGGAAAAAGATTCTGAATGTCTTCCCCATCTATGCCTCTCATAATTTAATATATTTCTATCAGGCCTTCCCCCCCCCCCCCCGCATCCCTCACGCTCCAAAACAAAATCCAAGTGTGTCCAATCTCTCTTTGTAGCTAATACTTTCTAATCCCGACAGTATTCTGCTAAACCTCTGCTGCACCTCTCCAAAGCCTTCACATCCTTCCTGTAATGGGATGCCCAGATCTACACGCATTACTCCAAACGCATCATATAACCATATAACCATATAACAATTACAGCACGGAAACAGGCCATCTCGACCCTTCTAGTCCGTGCCGAACACGTATTCTCCCCTAGTCCCATATACCTGCGCTCAGACCATAACCCTCCATTCCTTTCCCGTCCATATAACTATCCAATTTATTTTTAAATGATAAAAACGAACCTGCCTCCACCACCTTCACTGGAAGCTCATTCCACACAGCCACCACTCTCTGAGTAAAGAAGTTCCCCCTCATGTTACCCCTAAACTTCTGTCCCTTAATTCTCAAGTCATGTCCCCTTGTTTGAATCTTCCCTACTCTCAATGGGAAAAGCTTATCCACGTCAACTCTGTCTATCCCTCTCATCATTTTAAAGACCTCTATCAAGTCCCGCCTTAACCTTCTGCGCTCCAAAGAATAAAGCCCTAACTTGTTCAACCTTTCTCTGTAACTTAGTTGTTGAAACCCAGGCAACATTCTAGTAAATCGCCTCTGTACTCTCTCTATTTTGTTGACATCCTTCCTATAATTAGGCGACCAAAATTGTACACCATACTCCAGAATTGGCCTCACCAATGCCTTGTACAATTTTAACATTACATCCCAACTTCTATACTCAATGCTCTGATTTATAAAAGCCAGCACACCAAAAGCTTTCTTTACCACCCTATCAACATGAGATTCCACTTTCAGGGAACTGTGCACAGTTATTCCAAGATCCCTCTGTTCACCTGCATTCTTCAATTCCCTACCATTTACCATGTACGTCCTATTTTGATTTGTCCTGCCAAGATGTAGCACCTCACACTTATCAGCATTAAACTCCATCTGCCATCTTTCAGCCCACTCTTCCAACCGGCATAAATCTCTCTGTAGACTTTGAAAATCTACTTCATTATCCACAGCCCCACCTATCTTAGTATCATCTGCATACTTACTAATCCAATTTACCACACCATCATCCAGATCATTGATGTACATGACAAACAACAGTGGACCCAACACAGATCCCTGTGGCACCCCACTAGTCACTGGCCTCCAACCTGACAAACAACCATCCACCATTACTCTCTGGCATCTCCCATTCAGCCACTACTGAATCCATCTTGCTACTCCACCATTAATACCCAACCTTTGAACCTTCTTAACCAACCTTCCGTGAGGAACCTTGTCAAAGGCCTTACTGAAGTCCATATATACAACATCCACGGCTTTACCCTCATCAATTTCCCGAGTAACCTCTTCAAAAAATTCAAGAAGATTAGTCAAACATGACCTTCCAGGCACAAATCCATGTTGACTGTTCCTAATCAGCCCCTGTTTATCCAGATGCTTATATATATTATCTCTAAGTATCCTTTCCATTAATTTGCCCACCACTGACGTCAAACTAACAGGTCTATAATTGCTAGGTTTACTCTTAGACCCCTTTTTAAACAATGGAACAACATGCGCAGTACGCCAATCCTCCGGCACTATTGCCGTTTCCAATGACATTTGAAATATTTCTGTCATAGCCCCTGCTATTTCTACACTAACTTCCCTCAATGTCCTAGGGAATATCCTGTCCGGACCTGGAGACTTATCCACTTTTATATTTCTCAAAAGTGTCAGTACTTCCTCTTCTTTGAATCTCATAGTTTCCATAGCTACTCTACTTGTTTCCCTTACCTCACATAATTCAATATCCTTCTCCTTGGTGAATACCGAAGAAAAGAAATTGTTCAATATCTCCCCCATCTCTTTTGGCTCTGCAGATACCTGTCCACTCTGACTCTCTAATGGACCAATTTTATCCCTCGTTATCCTTTTGCTATTAATATAGCTGTAGAAACCCTTTAGATTTACTTTCACCTTATTTGCCAAAGCAACCTCATATCTTCTTTTAGCTTTTCTAATTTCTTTCTTAAGACTCTTTTTACATTTTTTATACTCCTCAAGCACCTCATTTACTCCATGCTGCCTATAATTATTGTAGATCTCTCTCTTTTTCCGAACTAAGTGTCCAATTTCCCTTGAAAACCATGGCTCTTTCCAATTTTTACTATTTCCTTTCAAACCGAACAGGATTCCTTTCAGCATCCTATAAAGCTGCAAGCTTCCTCACTCTTATACTTCATGTCCTGACCGATGAAGGCAAACATACCTTATGCCTTCTTCACCAGTCTATCTACTTGTGTTGCCACGTTCATGGAGTTATGGATTTGGACCCCAAGATCTCTCTGTACATTAATACTGTTAAGAGTCTTGCCTTTAATTGTCTATCTTCACCTTACATCCGACCGCCCAAAGAGCTACACCTCACACTCCTTCTGATTAAACTCCATCCGCCATTTCTCTGCCCACTTCTGTTGGACAGGGGACAGGGGACAGGGTGTAACACCACGGTGAAGCTGGTAAATGAATCAGAGAAGAGGTGGTGCAGTGGGTGAAGCCGCCACCTCATAACCTCAGCAATTCTGCTTCATTCACAACTTCGGGTGCTCTCCATGTGGAGTTTGCACGTTCTCACCACGGCCGCGTGGCTTTCCTCAGGGTGCTCCAGTTTTAGGCCATCTCTTAAAGATGTGCAGGACTAGGGGGCTAACACTAGGATAACAGAGATCTGTAAATTCCAGGCAAAAGAGACTGCAAATGCTGTAAAAAAGACCAAAGTGTTGGAGGAACTCGGCTGGTCAGGCAGCATCCGTGGAGGCAAGACAGATCATGTTTTACCAGCCCTAAATATTGCCTGTCTTTAGCCCTGCTGAGTTCCTCCAGCAGTTTGTTTTGTGCTTTAAATTGCCCTGAGTGGGTGGGTGAGGGGTTAATATGGCAGAGTAGGAGCATGAATGTAATATTGGGGTCAATGGCTACGGACAGGGTGGGCTGAAGGGCCAGTTTCAGTGCCATCGACTCGGTGATGCCGGCTATAGGTTGCAAGGTGGCAGAGAAGGTCACGCTGAACTCATGAGCCTGCCCATGGAAACACGCTGCACCCGGGGCACGTGAGAAATGCACAGGACCACAGAAAATGCACGGGACCAATACAAATGCACCAGACCAGAACAAATGCACAGGATCAGTGGGGGAGTCTAGGGCCAGAGTTCACAGCCTCAGTATTAACGGACATTCCTTTAACAAGGAGGAGGGATTTCTGTAGTCTGTGGGTGGTGAATCTGTGGAATTCAATGTCGCGGAAGGCTGTGGAGTCCAAGTCAGTGGATATTTTTAAGGTGGAGATAGACTCCTGATTAGTACGGGGCTTCAGGGGTTATGGGGAGAAGGCAGGAGAATGGGGTTGACAGGGAAAGATAGATCAGCCATGATTGAATGGCGGAGTAGACTTGATGGGTTGAATGGCCGAATTCTGCTCCCTGAATTTATGAGCTTATGACCACAACAAATGCACAGGACAACTGAGTAAATGCACCTCATGTGAGGAGGGGATGTGAAGAGGAGTGGGGGGGGGGAGGGGGGGGGGGGGTCACTCACCGACGGGCAGCGGCAGATGAAACCGCGGGCGGTGTTCCCGGCGACGGAGCAGGTCCCACCGTTGCGGCACGGGCGGCTGATGCAGCCGTCAAACACCTGCTCACACCGGACACCTGCCGGGGCACAGGGGGCAACGAGTCAGTGGTGCCGCGAGGCGAGGGTCACCCACCCACCGTCCCCACCCCTCCGGCCATCTCTCCCCCCCCCCCCCATCCCCATCCGTCCGTCTCCTCCCCTCCCCATCTGTCCCCTCGTCCCCCTCTTCCCATCCTTCCCCTCCCTCCTCCCCATTCGGCTACCTCCCCCACCCCTCTGACCATTGCCCCACCTCCCCGTCGGTTCTCACTCCTGCCCCCTTTCCCAACCCATCCCCCTCTCTGTCCTTTGCCCCTCCCCCAGTGAACTCCACTCCCCATCCTCGCCCCAACTCCCCTCCCCGTCTCCCCCCTCCCCCATCCACTGCCCCCTCACCCCGCCCATCCCCTCCCTCCCCCTCCCGCTTCCTTTGCCCCCCTTTCAGTCCCCTCCCATCAGTTCCCCCCCCTCCCCCTCCCCACCTGTCCACGGCTTCCTCTCCCCGTCCCCCCACATTACCCACTCCCCCCCCCCCCGCCCCCCACCGTCGGGCTGCACCCTGACCTGTGAACCCCGGGCGGCACTCGCAGCGGAAGGCGTTGATGAGCTGCACACAGTTCTGGGTGCCGCGCGGCTCGCAGGGGTTGGACAGGCACTCGTTAACGTCGCCCTCGCAGTGCTCCCCCACGAAGCCGGCGGGACAGGTGCAGCTGTAGCTGCCCACCCGGTCCTTGCAGTGGCCCTTGTTGAAGCAGCGGGGCTCCTGGGTCAGCGAGTCCAGCGGGGGGCTGCAGTCATCCAGGTTGATCTCACAGTGAACGCCTGTGGGCGGAGACAGCGTCAGACAATAGACAATAGACAACAGGTGCAGGAGTAGGCCATTCGGCCCTTCGAGCCAGCACCGCCATTCAATGTGATCATGGCTGATCATCCCCAATCAGTACCCCGTTCCTGCCTTCTCCCCATATCCCCTGACTCTGCTATTTTTAAGAGCCCTATCTAGCTCTCTCTTGAAAACATCCAGAGAACCGGCCTCCACCGCCCTCTGAGGCAGAGAATTCCACAGACTCACCACTCTCTGTGAGAAAAAGTGTTTCCTCGTCTCCGTTCTAAATGGCTTACTCCTTATTCTTAAACTGTGGCCCCTGGTTCTGGATGCCCCCAAAATCGGGAACATGTTTCCTGCCTCTAGCGTGTCCAAGCCCTTAACAATTTTATATGTTTCAATGAAATCCCCTCTCATCCTTCTAAACTCCAGAGTGTACAAGCCCAGCTGTTCCATTCTCTCAGTCCCGCCATCCCGGGAATAAACCTTGTAAACCTACGCTGCACTCCCTCAATAGCAAGAATGTCCTTCCTCAAATGAGGGGACCAAAACTGCACACAATACTCCAGGTGTGGTCTCACTAGGGCTCTGTACAACTGCAGAAGGACCTCTTTGCTCCTATAGTCGATTCCTCTTGTTATAAAGGCCAACATGCCATTCGCTTTCTTCACTGCCTGCTGTACCTGCATGCTTACTTTCATAGACTGATGCACAAGGACCCCCAGATCCCGTCAGGAAACGTGGTGGCTCCATCTACTCACAACCCCAGTCTCCTGCCTTCTCCCAATAACCTTTGACACCCGTACTAATCAGGAATCTGTCGATATCCACTTTAAAATTCCACTCCTCCTCCCCTTTGTGCAAGCACCAACCAACACCCCTCATCTTGCACAAAGACTAGGACTGGGTGGAGATGGGAGGGTGTAATGGAGGAACATTCTCGTGCAGGAAGCCTAGCAGAGACAATCCCAAGTCTTGTCCCTGACAACCAGACCAGTGACTGGAGGCCGGATGGGGGTTCGGGTTCGCCGGGTCAACGTGGCCCAGCTTTAGAACAAGGGTTAGACACAAAATGCTGGAGTAACTCAGCGGGGCAGGCAGCAGCTCTGGAGAGAAGGAGTGGGTGATGTTTCGGGTCGAGACCCGTCTTCTTCAGACTGAGAGACAGGGGAGAGGGAGGCGAGAAATATGGAAGGGTAAGGTGTGAAGACGACAGATCAAAGCAGACGATGAACACGGCAGAGATAGATAGATTCTTGATTAGAACAGGTGTCAGAGGTTATGGGGAGAGGGCAGGAGAATGGTGTTAGGAGGGAGAGATATATCAGCCATGATTGAATGGCGGAGTAGACTTGATGGGCCGAATGGCCTAATTCTTCTCCTCTCTCTCATGACTTATAACAGGGTAGCGTGCGGAGCTGTTGGGAGACAGGGATGTTCACGGTGATCCTACCTTGAGTGCCCCGTGGGCAGGAACACTTGAAGGTGTTGGTGAGGTCGATGCAAGTGCCCCCGTTCTGGCACGGATGTGAAAGGCATTCGTTGATCTCTTCCGAACAGTTGATTCCATGATAGCCAGCGACACACTGCAAGTGATCGGATGGGAGACAGAGAGAGAGAGAGAGAGAGGCTGGTGACTAACCCACTCTGAACGGCAAGAACCACATCTGCATTATTCCAAGAAATCGGAGCAGAGACTCTCCCGTGGGATGTCGATGAAAGGAACAACTGCCTCCATAGTGCCTTGGCCACAGGACCAAGCCACAGCCAATACTGGATCATTGTGACCAACTTTCCTTGAGTATCATTGCTTTTTGCATATCTTTCATTCATTTGTCCAGTGCACCTTCTATATCTCTCGTTTACCCCTTTCCGCTGACTGTCAGTCTGAAGCCTTCAGGTCGAGCCCCTTCTTCAGACTGAGAGTCAGGGGAAAGGGAAAGGAGAGATATAGACGGTGACGTAGAGAGAGATATATGAATAAGAACATCTATTATATAGATAATTAATAAATAAATGGTTTCGTACAGAGAGCGTTGATCCAATGCACTCTGGCATTGAACCGTAATCACACTGAGCGCCTGCCCGCCCGCCCGCCCGCTCACCTCACAGGAGTAGCCGCCCAGGTAGTCCGTGCAGGTGGCTCCGTTTTGGCAGGGGTTGGGAGCGCACTCGTCCACCTGCTCCTCGCAGTAGCTCCCCGAATAGCCGGCCTGGCACTGGCAGCGGTGGGTGTTGCCGGCGTCGATGCAGAGGCCACTGTTGCGGCACAACAGGCCCGACTCCAGCCCTGGGGAGCACAAACGTCAACCAGGAACGGTGAGACAGAGGGAGGGGCAGGAGGGTGGGGACAATGGGGGGGAGGGTGACACAGGACAGGGAGGTGGGTAAAACTACCTGCGACTGGGTAGCGGTAACTGCAAACGATGGTCACTATCTGTGATGGGCGGTAACGACGGGGTTGGGCATGGTGCCGGTGACTCAAATGGTGGCAAGGTTGTTTACGATGGGGGAGGGGAACGGGCTGACGATGGGGAGGGGAACGGGTGGGACACAAAGCGGTGGGGGGGGGGGGTTGTCTACCTTGCTGTTTGGCAGCCACCTCGCAGGAGACACTGGGCACGTCGCAGTAGAGGCCGGTCCAGCTGCTCTGGCAGTCGCAGCGGTAGGTGGTGCCCGTTTGCCAGCACTTGCCGCTGTTCTTGCAGGGAGAGGAGTCGCACCAACGCACCAGGTCCTGGGGAGCAACCCGGCTCAAGGTCACCATCACATCGCACCGCACCGCACCCACCTCCCACACACTCCCAGTCCTCACACTTACTCCCACACACACACACTCACTCCCACACACATTTACACACACACACACACTCACTCACACACACACTCACTCACGCACACACACACTCACTCACACACTCACTCACACTCACTCGCACACACTCACTCACACTCACTCGCTCACTCACGCACACACTCACTCACACACTCACTCGCTCACTCACACTCACACACACACACACACACACTCACTCACACTCACTCACACTCACTCGCTCACTCACACTCACACACACGCACACACACACTCACTCACACACTCACTCACACTCACTCGCACACACTCACTCACACTCACTCGCTCACTCACACTCACACACACACACACACACACTCACTCACTCACGCACACACTCACTCACACACTCACTCACACTCACTCGCACACACTCACACACACACTCACTCGCTCACACACACACACACACTCTCACACACACACACACTCACACTCACTCACACACTCACTCACACTCACTCACACACACACACACACACTCTCACACACACACACACACACTCGCACACACTCACTCCCACACACACTCACACTCACACACTCACTCACTCACTCACACACTCACTCTCACTCCCTCCCTCACCGTCCCCATTGCCCTCTCCCACTGGCACAATGAGGTTGTCACTCCCTGGGCAGAGGGTGAGATGCCTGTTCACATGTGGGAGGTCTCGGTGCCCCTGGGTGCGGTGGGGCCAGTATGTGGGTGGTTTGGGTGGGCAGCACCTACCTGGCAGTTGACCCCAGTGTAGCCCTGGGGGCAGGTACACTTGTAGGTGCCGTAGCTGTCCTGACAGGTGCCCCCGTGGAGGCACGGCCTGGAGTCGCACTCGTTGATGTCGTGCTGGCAGTAGTTGCCGGTGAAGCCGGTGGGGCAGAGGCACGTGAAGGTGTTGATCCCATCCACACACGTCCCACCATTGAAGCAGGAGCTGGAGGGAGGAACACACTCTGAATCATGGAGCTGGAGGAGGAGGCCATTCATCCCATCGTGCCTCTGCTGGCTCACTGAAAGAATCTGTCATATTTCTAACCCCGAGTAGACGCAGAATGCTGGAGTAACGGAGGGTCAGGCAGCATCTCTGGAGAAAAGGAATAGGTGACGTTTCAAACCAAGACCCTTCTTCAGACACGACCAGAATCGTCACATATTCGTTTTCTCCAAAGATGCTGCCTGATCCTCTGAGTTACTCCAGCATTCGGTGAAATGTCACCTATCCATGTTCCCCAGAGATACTGCCTGTCCCGCTGAGTTACTCCAGCATTTTGTGTCTATCTTCGGTGTAAACCAGCATCTGCAGTTCCTTCCTACACATTCTAACCATTCGTGTTTATCTACGTCACGTTGGAAAGCGATTGCCAAATCTGCTTCTGCCACCCATTCACGCAGCAGCACAATTCACAGCCTTAACAACAATTCGCAACTTTCCTTGATCTTAAGCCAGATAATATGAACCTGTGTTCTCTAGTTACAAATTGTCCATCCCGCATATAATATCAAAACAATCTCATACTTGTGAATACTCCACGGCCCAGCCTCTTCCCCACCCCCCACTGTCCCATCCCTCTCGATGCCCACTCCTCCCACACTGGCTTTTTCACCACCCTTACCTCTCAGCCCCTCTTCCTTTAGTTTAGTCCAATTAACCTACAAACCGTGTTTGTCTTTGGGATGTGGGAGGAAACCCGGAGCACAGGGAAAACCCACACAGGTCAAGAGGAGAACGTACAAACTCCGTACAGACAGCAGCTGCAGTCAGGATCAATCCTGGGTCTCAGGCGCTGTGAGGCAACACCTCTACCGCTGCGCCCCTGTGCCGTAAAGGGCCGGTCCCACTTTCACAACCTAATTCACGACCTCTGCCGAGTTTGCCCTTGACTCATACTCGCAGCATTGTCGTCACGAGGTCGTAGGAGGTCGTAGGAGGTCGTAGGTAGGTCGTGATGCTAGTCGTAGGTACTCGTGGCATCAAGTAGGTCGGGGCGTTTTTTTCAACATGATGAAAAATGTCCACGAGTAAAAAAGGTGGTGAATTAGGTCGTGAAAGTGGGACAGGCCCTTGACTCTCCCTCCCTCTCCCAGAGAGAATCCGTCTCCCCACACTGCCTCTTCACCTCCCAACATTGCCGCCCCCTTTCTCCTGCCCCCTACGCCCCCCCCCCCCCCCTCGCCAACCTGGCCCCCTCCACCTCCGCTCCTGGCAGGCTGTCCTCACCTCTCGGTGCAGTCGGGGGCATTGTTCTCGCAGTGCATGCCACTGAAGCCCAGCGGCAGTGCAGGTGTAGCTGTTGACGCAGTCGGTGCAGTTGCCGTTGTTCCTGCACGGGGCACTGGCGCATTCGTTGATGTCCTCTTCACACTTGGGGCCGCCAAAGCCCGGCAGGCAGAGGCACAGGAAGTTGTTCACACCGTCCGAGCAGGACGCTCCGTTGTGGCACGGGTCTGTGGTTGGATAAACCATCGATTACTCCCACAGCCCACTCCTCTAACCCCCACTTCACTCTCCCCCCACTACATCCCCCCCCACTACACCCCCCCCAACACACTCCCCCCGAGACACCCTCCCCCCCACTACACCCCCCCCCACTACACCCTCCCCCCCACTACACCCCCCCCACTACACCCCCCCCAACACACTCCCCCCGAGACACCCCTCCCCCCCACTACACCCTCCCCCCCACTACACCCCCCCTACACACTCCCCCGAGACACCCCTCCTCCCCACTACACCCTCTCCCCCACTACACCCCCCCCACTACACCCCCCCCTACACACTCCCCCCGAGACACCCCTCCTCCCCACTACACCCTCCCCCCCACTACACCCTCCCCCCCACTACACCCTCCCCCCCACTACACCCTCCCCCCCAATACACCCTCCCCCCACTACACCCCCCCCTACACACTCCCCCCGAGACACCCCTCCCCCCCAATACACCCCCCCCCACTACAGCCCCCCTACACACTCCACCCGAGACACCCCTCCTCCCCACTACACCCTCTCCCCCACTACACCCCCCCCCCACTACACCCCCCCCACTACACCCCCCCTACCACACTCCCCCCGAGACACCCCTCCTCCCCACTACACCCTCCCCCCCACTACACCCTCTCCCCCACTAGACCCTCCCCCCCACTACACCCTCCCCCCCACTACACCCTCCCCCCCACTACACCCTCCCCCCCACTACACCCCCCCCCCACTACACCCTCCCAACTTAGTTTAGTTTTCTTTTAGTTTTAGAGATACAGCACGGAAACAGGCCCAGCAGGTCCACTCCGACCAGCGATCCCTGCACACCAGTGCTATCCTACACACTTGGGACAGTTTACAATCTTTACCAAAGCCAATTAACCTACCAAGCCGTACATCTTCAGCACTATACTACACACTAAGGACAATTTACAATCTTTACCGAAACCAAATAACCTCAAACCCGCAGGTCTTTGAAGTGTGGGAGGAAACCGGTGAAAACCTGCGCGGTCACGGGGAAAGGTACAAACTCCATACACTCAGCACCCATGGTCAGGATCGAACCCAGGTCTCTGGCGCTGTGAGGCAGCAAATTCTACCGCTGCGCCACCGTGCCGGCTCAAGCTTATGAACACAAGCCTGGGCCCCAAGCGCAAGCTTGGCCGCTCTGTTGAAGTGGTAGCACTGGATAGTTGGAGGGGCATCTCTCTGGGAATGGTCTGCTGTGACAGGGGCAGTTCTGGGGGCGGTTCTGCACTGGAATTGAGGCAACTACCCAAAACTCAGATGAACATAGAAAGATAGAACACAGAAAATAGGTGCAGGAGGAGGCTATTCGGCCCTTCGAGCCAGCACCGCCATTCAATATGATCATGGCCGATCATCCAAATTCAGTACCCCGTTCCTGCTTTCTCCCCATATCCCTTGATTCCATTAACCCTAGGAGCTGAATCTAACTCTATGGAGCATTGGTGGGTTATTCTGATCCACTGGAAGGTCATTGATGAAACGCCAGATTACTGCAGTGGGAATACTGAGCAAGTGCGATCTCCTTGGGTGACGTGTTCCATCCCTGCGATGGCGGGACTGTCATATGAGGAAAGATTGCAAAGACTAGGCTTGTATTCACTGGAGTTTAGAAGGATGAGGGGGGGGGGGTTATAGAAACATATAAAATTATAAAAGGACTGGACAAGCTAGATGCAGGAAAAATGTTCCCAATGTTGGGAGAGTCCAGAACCAGGGGCCACCAGTCTTAGAATAAAGGGAGATCATTTAAGACTGAGGTGAGAAAAAACTTTTTCACCCAGAGAGTTGTGAATTTATGGAATTCCCTGCCACAGAGGTAGAGCTCTAGGGGCTAGTGGAGTCAAGGGATATGGGGAGAAGGCAGGCACGGGTTATTGATAGGGACGATCAGCCATGATCACAATGAATGGCGGTGCTGGCTCGAAGGGCCGAATGGCCTCCTCCTGCACCTATTTCTATGTGTTTCTATGGCACGAATCCATCTGAACGAATCCATCGGCCCTCTCAGTTGACTGTAAAGTATCCCTGGCATCGCGGGACAAAGGGCTAATGAGCCCCCCCCCCCCCCCCCCCCGGTAGCCGGTACCAATATTTCAACAGCTGACTGCACTCTGTCAGAGTCCCTGCTTCCCCACGCGTCTCTCACTCCTGCCCCACCTCCCTCTCCCTCCGCCTCATCTCGTTCCGCCCCTCGCTCCCTCCCTCGCTCCCTCCCTCGCTCCCTCCTCGCTCGCTCCACTTACTGGGCTGGCAGTCGTCCACATCGGTCTCGCAGGTGATGCCGGTGTATCCCTGGCGACAGACGCACTGGAATCCACCCATCGAGTTCTGGCAATTGGCTCCGTTCTGGCACGGACTCTTCACGCACTCATTCACATCCTTTTCACACGTCTGGCCTGGAGATAGCGGAGATTCAGTCGTGAGCAGGCACCACATCCTGCACTGTATCTTGCCCCTTTGCTCTACCTACCCACCTACTGCACTGGAGTTTGACGATTGTATTCATGTGCAGTATTCTCTGATATGATTCGATAGGCGGGCAAACTAAAGCTTTTCACTCTGTCTCAGTACATATGACAATAATTTACATCAATATAAACTTCTGTGTTCAGCATGTTTAAGGAAGAACTGCAGATGCTGGAACAATCGAAGGTTCGTCACCTATTCCTTCTCTCCATAGATGCTGCCTCACCCGCTGAGTTTCTCCAGCATTCTTTGTCTGCCTTCTGTGTTCAGCGGACTGACTCTGCTGCAGTGTCCTGTCTTTCGTTCATTTTTTTTAGAGATACAACATGGAAACAGGCCCTTCGGCCCACTGAGTCCATGCCGGCCATTGATCACCAGTCACCCTAGTTCTATGTCAAAGTTTCATCCACCCCCTAAATGCTAGAGGCCAATTAAACTACAAGCACAACCTTTTTGGATGTTGGAAGAAGCTGGAGCACCTGGAGGAAACCCACTTGGTCACAGAGACAACGTGTGTGTGTGACATTCTGCATGACACAGTGTGTGTGTGTGTGAGACACTGTGTGTGTGTGTGTGTGCGCTGTATAGGGCTCTGTGTAGTGTGTGTGTGCAGTGCTGTACGTGACACTGCGTGTGTGGCCGTGCTGTGTGTGTGTGTGTGTTGTGTGTGTGTGTGTGTGTGTGTGTGTGTGTGTGTGTGTGTGTTTGTGTGTGTGTGTGTGTGTGTGTGTGTGTGTGTTTGTGTGTGTGTGTGTTTGTGTGTGTGTGTGTGTGTGTGTGTGTGTGTGTGTGTGTGTGTGTGTGTGTGTGTGTGTGTGTGTGTGTGTGTGTGCTGTGCGGGGCTCTCTGTGTGTGCGTGTGCTGTGCTGTGTGTGTGTGTGTGTGTGTGTGTGTGACACTGTGTGTGTGTGTGTGCTGTGCGGGGCTCTCTGTGTGTGCGTGTGCTGTGCTGTGTGTGTGTGTGTGTGTGTGTGTGTGACACTGTGTGTGTGCGCTACTGTCCGTGACACTCTGCTCCACACAGGCTGCGTTGCCGGTGACGACCACCCTGCCCGTCCGCTCACCTTGCCACCCCTCCGGACAGCCGCACGAGAAGTTTTCGTAATCCTCCGACTCATGGCAGACGCCCTGGTTTTTACACGGCTGCCTGGCGCAGGGTGCCAGCACATCCTCACAGTTCACCCCTGTACACGAGAGGAACACCATCGATGATCGTGGACAAGCAACGTACAACATGGTCAACACCGCTGGCAGTGTGCCCACCCCCGGGGTAACAGAGCCCACCCTCCCCTGGGTAACAGTGCTCCCCCACCCACAGCTAACAGTGTGTGTGTGTGTGTGTGTGTGTGTGTGTGTCGTAGGGGTCAGCAGTGTGGAGGGGCCCGGTGTGGGTCAGTCTCGCTCTGTTAGGGTTGAGCATTAATTCATAAATTCAAGGAGCAGAATTAGGCCATTCGGCCCATCAAGTCTACTCCGTCATTCAATCATGGCTGATCTATCTTCACCTCTCGACCCCATTCTCCTGCTTGTTCCCCGAACTGATCAAGAATCTTTCTATCTCTGCCTTAAAATACCCATTGACTTGGCCTCCACAGCCGCCTGTGGCAATGAGTTCCACATAAAACAGAGAGGTTACTGTGTGGAGACTCCAGCCCTGCACGGGGGGGGGGGGGGCAGGTTTAATCCGGGGGATTCCCCCAGACACAAATACTCTCTTCATGTCCCCTCGTTTGATGGTCAACCATGGGTGGACTGTTGTGCACAATGTGTCACTGCTGGTGACCACTGACCCTGCTGTCACTGCTGGTAGCAGCCGACAAGGTGACCCAGACCACCACTGGGACCACTGCGTGTGAGGTGTGGAGCTAACACCACTGGCCACGCGGGGTCAGCCAGCTCGGAGACTGACCCTTCGGACTTCCCGCCCGCGGGATCTCACTTAGTTTAGTTTGGAGTAATTCTACACAAATCCCATTATATTCTCGCTGCACTGTCATCAACTTCCCCTGGATTATCCCACTCACTGACACAGAAGGGGGCGATTCATAGCGAATAAATTAACCGACCAAACTGCATGGCATTGGGTATGGGTATGGGGGGGGGGGGTGTCACACTAGAGGAAACCCAGCTGGACAATAGACAATAGACAACAGGTGCAGGAGTAGGCCATTCAGCCCTTCGAGCCAGCACCACCATTCAATGTGATCATGGCTGATCATCCCAATCAGTACCCCGTTCCTGCCTTCTCCCCATATCCCTTGACTCCGCTATTTTTAAGAGCCCTATCTAGCTCTCTCTTGAAAGCATCCACAGAACCTGCCCCCACCGCCCTCTGAGGCAGAGAATTCCACAGACTCACCACTCTCTGTGAGAAAAAGCGTTTCCTTGTCTCCGTTCTAAATGGCTCACTCCTTATTCTTAAACTGTGGCCCCTGGTTCTGGACTCCCCCAACATCGGGAACATGTTTCCTGCCTCTAGTGTGTCCAAGCCCTCAACAATCTTATATGTTTCAATGAGATTCCCTCTCATCCTTCTAAACCCAGAGTGTACAAGCCCACCTGCTCCATTCTCTCAGCATATGACAGTCCCGCCAACCCGGGAATTAACCTTGTAGTCGCACCGCGCAGACACGCGGCTGGTGCTGTGAGGCCGCGGATTCACCAGCAGCACCACCACACCATCCACAAACTGTTCCCCAAAGAGTCAGTGGGTGTGGAACCAAGAACATGTTCCTTGCATTTGCTGCTGTGGGCAATATTTCCCTAAGGCAGCTATGTTATTGGGCTAGGAGTCCCACACACACACTGACCCTCACTGGGGTACGGGTCCCACACACACACTGACCCTCACTGGGGTACGGGTCCCACACACACACACACTGACCCTCACTTTAGCTGACCCTCCAGCAGGGGTCAGTGGTCACTGGGTTGGGAGCTGAAGCATGACCTTGTGGTTTATTTCCCCCTCAGCTTGGGACCAGAGAGAGAGAGGCTGGACCAGGGAGTCCCCACTGCCCTGGATGGGAGACAGTCCCTCATCACAGCCGGAGAAATGGACCCTTCCAATTTGATTTTAAATAAAACTGACGGGCAAAGTGTTGCTGGAACACGAATTTACAATTTGCGCTGGAACACGAATTTACAATTTGCGTTTGGGTTTGAATGTTCCTGAA
This sequence comes from Malacoraja senta, assembly GCA_038087875.1. Taxonomy (NCBI): domain Eukaryota; kingdom Metazoa; phylum Chordata; class Chondrichthyes; order Rajiformes; family Rajidae; genus Malacoraja; species Malacoraja senta. The sequence goes on from CM075987.1 coordinate 22,726,952, forward strand.
GCTGAGAGGTTCCTCGGCCTTTGTTGCGTCCTGGCCTTTGCCTTGACGAGTTTGCAGGGAAACACGGCAGAGACAGGAAGGGTGACGCCATTTCCACCAATTGTTCCCTGTGAGCAGCAGGAAGCCGGGAATCAACAGTCCCTCGGCAGGAAACCTGCGCACTGTTTTTTCCAGCTCCCACCAGACTCGACTCCCCTCCCCACCCCACACTGCAAAGCATGAAGCTTTCGGATGGCACAAAGCGTTGGGCGCACAGATGGCGGAAGCGGAGGTTGCCCTTGAACCGATTAGCTCACCAAAAACAGTGCCTCTTCAATTGTTAAATAGGAAAGACAGATATCAGTGGCGTCAGCCCTGCCGTAATCCAGCGGCCTTACATCTGGGTTCCAGCTACAGGAGATGTGCGGGGCTTTGACGGCCATTTTCCTTTTCCCAGGGTGGAGACGTCAAAGGCCACATAGAGGGCGTCGCTTTTCAGGTGAGAAGAGCAACGTTGAAAGGAGAGTAACATACTCCTTTAAAGGAAGGGTTTAAAGGAGAACTCCTTCCAAGTTTAAAGGAGGAGAAGTCTCCTTCCTCTATAAAGGAGACGCTTTGCCCCAAAGTTTAAAGGAGGGGCAATCTTTTTTTACGCAGAAAGTGGTAGAACTCGCTGCCAGGGGTGGTGGTGGAGGAGGCAGATATGACAGTGGTGTTAAATAGGCACATGGATATACAGGGATTGGAGGGATATTGGATCACGCGCAGGCAGAGGATATTAGTGTATCTTGGCATCGTCGTTCGGCACGGACTTTGTGGGCCGAAGGGCCTGTTCCTGTGCTGTACTGTTGTATGTTCTGTAACCCAGGCTGGCAAGTCTAACGGAGGTAACTGCCTGCCAGTTGAGGTTAAACTAAGACCACCCCACTCTCTCTACGTTGCACATGGATCTTTAGTCAGAGGGTGGTGAATCTGTGGATTCTTAGAATGGGGTTAGGAGGGTGAGATAGATCAGCCATGATTGAATGGCGGAGTTGGGTTGATGGGCCAAATGGCCTAATTCTGCTCCTATCACTTGTGACCTTATGACATTAAAGATCCCCTTACAGAGAAAAGACTCACCAGGATGATGCCTGGACTTTAGTTATGGGGGGAGAAACAGGGCTGCATGTTATAGAAACATAGAAAATAGGTGCAGGAGGAGGCCATTCGGCCCTTCGAGCCAGCACCACCATTCATTGTGATCATGGCTGATCGTCCCCTATCAATAACCCGTGCCTGCCTTCTCCCCATATCTCTTGACTCCACTGGCCCCTAGAGCTCTATCTAACTCGCTCTTAAATCCATCCAGTGACTTGGCCTCCACTGCCCTCTGTGGCAGGGAATTCCATAAAATCCCTGGAGTGAAGGAAGCGGATGTACTCCTGTGTGTGTACCAGGGGATGTCCCTGGTCCCAGCCCACTAACCCTTGCACGGTGTCAAGCCCCCTGCCTCTCAGCGCCTTACCTGTGTACGGCAAGATGCAGTTACACTTGTAGCCTGCCACATCATCGATGCAGCTTCCCTGATTCAGGCAGGGGTTGGACGCACACTCATTGATGTTTGTCTGACAATTTGGGCCTGAAAGAGGAACAAATGCATCAGCTCAGAAACGGAATCGTGTGAGAGGGGAGTGGGGCGGGACGGAGAGGCAGGGAGGGGAGAGTGGGGCGGGACGGAGAGGCAGGGAGGGGAGAGTGGGGCGGGACGGAGAGGCAGGGAGGGGAGAGTGGGGCGGGACGGAGAGGCAGGGAGGGGAGAGTGGGGTGGGACGGAGAGGCAGGGGAGGGGAGAGTGGGGAGGGACGGAGAGGCAGGGAGGGGAGAGTGGGGTGGGACGGAGAGGCAGGGAGGGGAGAGACGACAGTTTCTTCCTATCTTCGTTTAGCTTAGTGCAGAGATACAAGTCCTCAACGAGTCCACGGGCTCACCTCTGAACCCCGGCCGGCAGTCGCACAGGTAGGCGTTGTTCATGTCCCCGGCACGTGCCGCCGTTGGCGCATGGCTGCGACTCGCACTCGTTGACGTTCTGGTCGCAGTTGGTGCCGGCCCAGCCGGGGCTGCACTCACAGCTGTAACTGTGGGCACAGAGGGGGCAGGGTCAGTCCGAGCAAACCCACCACACTGGCAGAGCCAAGCCCCCAACACACACGCACGCACACGCACACGCACATGCACACACACGCACGCACGCACACACACACACACACCAGGGCCCGGACGCACGCACACACGCACACACACACACACACGCACATGCACACACACGCACGCACGCACACACACACACCAGGGCCTGGACGCACGCACACACGCACACACACACACACACGCACGCACGCACGCACACACGCATACACACGCACGCACACACACCAGTGCCCGGGCGCACACACAACGATATGCAGGGGGGGGGGGAGGGGGGGGCACTCCAGCAGCCGGCCCCCACCCAACATTGCCAGGGCCAAAGATAAACACAAAGACACAGCAGGACAGGCAGCATCAATTCTTCAGATTGAAGAAGGGTCTCGACCGAAATGTCACCCATTCCTTCTCTCCAGAGATGCTGTCTGTTACTGAGTTACTCCAGCACTTGGTTTAAACCAGCATCTGCAGTTCCCTTCTTACACATTGCCAGGGCCAAGCCGGCACCACTATATTGCAGAATAAACCCCCCTCTCTGTGATCCTTGCAAGCGGCGTCGCTGGTAGCTAGGGTGATCAAAACGACCGTACGGCACATTGGCCTTCACCAGTCACAGCATTGAGAATGGATGTTGGGAGGTCATGTTGCAGTTGTACAAGACACTGTTGAGGCCACATTTCGAGTATGGTGTCATGTTTGGGCACTGTGTTGCAGGAAAGACGTTGTCAAGCAAGTTGTTTGGGATTGTGGGAGGAAACCGGAGCACCCGGAGGAAACCCACGCGGTCACGAGGAGAACGTGCAAACTCCTCACAGACAGCACCTGAAACCTGGTTGGTGTCCGGGTATCTGGCTCTGGGTGGCAGCAGTTCTCCCAGCTGCGCCACCGCGCTGACCTATACTTGAAAGGTAAAACGCAGCGCCAGGAACCTGGCGACTCTTTGCGGTAGAATTTCTTACACAATAATCATCGCGCTCTTGTACTTGGGTACGATTGTGCGTATATGTAGCTGGTTGTAGGGGATAGTATGCAGAATTTCACAGTGTGGCGGGACAAGTGATAATGAAGGGCCATTGACTATTGAATAGCAGGGTTTGGATATCGAATAGAGCACCCTGCATACATCCCGTTTAAAGGTCCCCGAGGTGTGACTAACCCCCCCCCCCCCCCACCCCACCCCTCCCGGTCCCCCTCTCGCTGGGTACACACCCATTGAGGTTGTCCCTGCAGTCTCCGTGGATGCAGGGGTTGCTGTTACACTCGTTCACCTCCGAGAGGCACACCAGGTCGTGGTAGCCCTCGGGGCAGATGCAGGTGAAGCTGTTGATCGCATCCTTGCACGTCCCTCCGTTGTGACAGGGGTTCGACACACACTCGTCGATGTTAACGTTACACATGGGCCCTGCAACACACAGTCAAAACATTCATATTAACAAGGACAGCAATGAATAAATGAATATCAATCAGCCAGCGGGTGCTAAAACATCCACGTTAATCTCATTGTGGTGAATGCACGGACGCAGACATGAATATTAATAAAGGATCATCGTGGCAAATAAATGTATGGCATTAAAGAAATCAGTGCAAATCAATGCACATTTTGGGATGTGGGAATATTGTGGCACCAAGTGTCACAGAGTCCTGCAGCCACACACTGTCACATGAATGCAGCAAAGGATCAAACCCTTTTACCCAGAGAGGTCAGGTTGTCAGCTGGTGCCCGATCCGGAGCAGGGAGAGGCAGCATTCCCGACTACTGGGAGAGGCCCGGGGGCAGGGTTTGTGCGGAGGGTCTCCGGGCGCGAAGCAGGGAGGGGGAGAAGGGCAGAGAAGGACTTCGAGAGTGCCCGACACTCACAAAGACTATCGTGGTTGGCAAAGCTTTGACTATCTTGTTGCTGCTGCTGCTGCTGCTGCTGCTATAAACGAGAAGGGTGACCCTGAAATCACAGCGCAAGAAGCAGGGGGGACAGTCAGGGTGGAAATGTCAAGCAGGGTGGCGCAGCGGTAGAGTTGCTGCCTCACTCACAGCGCCAGAGACCCGGGTTCCATCCTGACTACGGAGTTTGTACCTTCTCCCCGTGACCTAGGTGGGATTCCTCCGGGATCACTGGCTTCCTCCCACACTCCAAAGACGTACAGGTTTGTAAGTGAATTGGCTTGGTATAATTGCAAGAGGTCTCAAGTGTGTGTAGGGGAGTGCCAGTGCGCAGCGATCACTGGTCGGTGTGGACGCGGTGGGCCGAAGGGCCTGTTTCCACGTGGTATCTCTAAGCTGAACTAATTTAAACGAGAGGACATAGCTTTAAGGTGAGAGGGACAAAGGTTTAAAGGAGATGTGCGGGGAAAGTTGGGTTTTTTACACGGTGTTTAAGAAGGAACTGCAGATGCTGGAAAATCGAAGGTAGACAAAAATGCTGGAGAAACTCAGCGGGTGCGGCAGCATCTATGGAGCTATTATCTAAATGGTGGCCCATTAGGAAAAGGGGAGATGCAGCGAGACCTGGGTGTCATGGTACACCAGTCATTGAAAGTAGGCATGCAGGTGCAGCAGGCAGTGAAGAAAGCGAATGGTATGTTAGCTTTCATAGCAAAAGGATTTGAGTATAGGAGCAGGGAGGTTCTACTGCAGTTGTACAGGGTCTTGGTGAGACCACACCTGGAGTATTGCGTACAGTTTTGGTCTCCAAATCTGAGGAAGGACATTATAGCCCATAGAGGGAGTGCAGAGAAGGTTCACCAGACTGATTCCTGGGATGTCAGGACTTTCATATGAAGAAAGATTGGATAGACTTGGCTTATACTGGCTAGAATTTAGGAGATTGAGAGGGGATCTTATAGAAACGTACAAAATTCTTATGGGGTTGGACAGGCTAGATGCTAGATGCAGGAAGATTGTTCCCGATGTTGGGGAAGTCCAGGACAAGGGGTCACAGCTTAAGGATAAGGGGGAAATCCTTTAAGACCGAGATGAGAAAAAACTTTTTCACACAGAGAGTGGTGAATCTCTGGAACTCTCTGCCACAGAGGGTAGTTGAGGCCAGTTCATTGGCTATATTTAAGAGGGAGTTAGATGTGGCCCTGGTGGCTAAAGGGATCAGGGGGTATGGAGAGAAGGCAGGTACAGGATACTGAGTTGGATGATCAGCCATGATCATATTGAATGGCGGTGCAGGCTCGAAGGGCCGAATGGCCTACTCCTGCACCTATTTTCTATGTATCTATGTTGCCTATTTCCTTCGCTCCATAGATGCTGCTGCACCCGCTGAGTTTCTCCAGCATTTTTGTCTACCTTTTTTTTTTAAACACGGGACATGTTAGGTGCCTGGAGCGCGCTGCCAGGGGTAGTGGTGGAGGCAGATGCAATCGTGGTGTTGTGGATAGGCACATGGATATGCAGGGAAGGGGGGGGGGGGTGTGGATCAGCTGCAGGCAGAGGAGTTTAGTTTAACCTGGCGTCATGTTCAGCATGGACATTCTGGGCCGAATGGGCCCGTTCCTTTGCTGCACTGCTCCATGTTCTTTGCGATATTATAAGAGGAGCTGGAGAGGTGAGTTGATGTGGGAGGCGATCGGCTCAGTGTGGGAGGATATTGGGACAGTGTCGGAGAGGGTCAGCCATCAGTGTGGAGGGGAATTAGTGCACGAGAGACAACAGGAACTTGTTTGTAAACTACTAGAAATATAATCCTAGTGAGGGTCAGTGTGTGTGTGTGTGTGGGGGGGACCTGTACCGCAGTGAGGGTCAGTGTGTGTGTGTGGGGGACCTGTACCCCAGTGAGGGTCAGTGTGTGTGGGGGGGGACGACCTGCACCCCAGTGAGGGTCAGTGTGTGTGTGTGTGGGGGGGACCTGTACCCCAGTGAGGGTCAGTGTGTGTGTGTTTGGGGGGGACCTGTACCCCAGTGAGGGTCAGTGTGTGTGGGGGGGACGACCTGCACCCCAGTGAGGGTCAGTGTGTGTGTGTGTGGGGGGGACCTGTACCCCAGTGAGGGTCAGTGTGTGTGGGGGGGACCTGTACCCCAGTGAGGGTCAGTGTGTGTGTGTGTGTGTGTGGGACCCGTACCCCAGTGAGGGTCAGTGTGTGTGTGACCTGTACCCCAGTGAGGGTCAGTGTGTGTGTGTGGGGGGGACCTGTACCCCAGTGAGGGTCAGTGTGTGTGTGTGGGGGGGACCTGTACCCCAGTGAGGGTCAGTGTGTGTGTGTGTGTGTGTGGGTGTGTGTGTGTGGGGGGGGGACCTGTACCCCAGTGAGGGTCAGTGTGTGTGTGTGTGTGTGTGGGTGTGTGTGTGTGTGGGGGGGGACCTGTACCCCAGTGAGGGTCAGTGTGTGTGTGTGGGGGGACCTGTACCCCAGTGAGGGTCAGTGTGTGTGTGTGTGTGTGTGGGTGTGTGTGTGTGGGGGGGACCTGTACCCCAGTGAGGGTCAGTATCTGCAGGTGGAGGAGGAGAATTCCAGAGCTAGTTACTGAAACACTATCCGTGATTCAGTGTCTCCCGTCCCGCTTCTTCCCAGTACTTCCCAACTAAAGGTCGACAACGTCGCTGCCTGATGGATTCGGGAGTGACTTGAAGTGAAGTGAACAGATTCCCTTCAGAGTTAAGTCTGTCCTGAGCACCAACACAAAAGGAGCAACATTCGAGGCCTGGGATTTCTCATGTTACGGGTTTGTCTTTTTGCTTTACCTGCCCCAGATCTTTGAAAGCATCGCGCGGAGCGGTGGCGAGGCTTGGCCCTGAAACCCAATCCGGCAGATGGGCGGCTGCAGAATAATGGGCCCATTATTGAGTCTCCCTCCTCCACGGGCTCTGTACCCCCTCCTCACAGCCCCTGGGTGCCCCGCGAGTCAGGTGCGGTGGTGAGTGTTGTGTGGAGTGGGGGGGGTGGTAGACAGGCATCCCAAATCCCCACCCCTCCACCAGTATAGCCGCTGCCTCGCAGCACCGGAGACCCGGGTTCGATCCCGACCTCGGGTGCTGTCCGCGTGGAGTCTGCACGTTCACCTTGTTTCCTCCTTCCGGGTGCTCCGGTTTTCTCCCCCAACCTAAGGATGTGCGGGGTGCCCCGGTTAATTAATTGGCCCTCTGAAAATGGCCCCTGGTGTGTAGGGAGTGGATGTAAACGTGGGACAACGTAGAACGAGCGTGAATGAGTGATCTGATGGTCGGCCTGGTCTCGGTGAACCGAAGGACCGGCTTCCATCGAAGATGGGCACAAAATGCTGGAGTAGCTCGGCGATGGTGGCAGCCTCTCTGGAGAAAAGGAATAGGGTTGAGACCCTCCTCCAGTCTGATGAAGGGTCTAGACCCTTCTCTCCTGAGACGCTCGCTGCCTGACCCGCTGGGTTACTCCACCATTTTGTGTCCATCTTTGGTATAAACCAGCGTCCGCAGTTCCTTCCCACACACGGTCTGTTTCAGCGCTGTGTCTCTGAACTACGGGAGGGGGAGCGAGGAGGTGGGAGGGGAAGCGGGAAAGGGAGAGAGAGGGAGAGAGAGTGCGCGAGTATGAGAGCGTGCACTGAGGCTGGGAGAGGGAACACGATACTCCTGAGAGTCGCCCCAGCTCTGCCTGATTGATGACAGTGGCTCTTTTCACTCCGACTCCTCCACTTACCTGCTCCCATTGACTGGGCCTGGCCACAGCCCCGGTTGCCCTGGAAACGGCAACTCAAATGCTTCTGCTCGGCCTTACGGCCTAGTAAAATTGTATTGAAGCCGCCCCATTTGTGGGCACCCACCTTAAAAGGGGGTGGGTGTGGGGCCCACTGGTGGCGTAGCTTGGTCGGGCCCAGAGACATGGGGCTCCGTCTCCCTCTGTTCGGGGGGTGGACTGTACCTCAGGGGCAAAAGTGAGGAGGCGGAATGTAGGGGTCCACGGGCGACTGATGGGAGGAAGGGGCATTTGGGGAGCGGGGTAAAATGATCAGGGAGTAGGTGTACGCTGGGCTACGTGTGGTGAGGAGAAGGCACCAGGTCAGGACTGGATAGTGCGGGTGCAGGAGGTTGAGGGATGAAGAGGAGTGAGGCAGGATGGGGTTGAGGGAACGAGGCAGGTGAGGAAAAAGGGGATGAAGGGTCCCAACCCGAAACGTGTACCACCCCTTCGCCTCCACAGATGCTGCTCAGGCCACTGTTGGTCCAGCGGTTTATTTGTTTGGCACCAGAAACCATCAGACATTGACAAATTCTAGATTAGTAAGGGTGTTGAGGGTTACGGGTTGAGGGGGAAAGATAGATCAGCCACGGTTGAATGGCGGAGTAGACCCGATGGGCCGAATGGCCTAATTTTGCTCCTATGACTTATGTACGTTGCTTGTGTCTTCACAAGATTGATGGGATTGCTCTGGACTTGATGGGCCGAATGTTGTCCTTCCAAATCATAATGGAAATATAGAAGCCAGCGTCCCCCCCCCCCCACCCACCACCCCCCCCGAGGTTCGCAGGCAGCTGTAAACTGCTGGAATTGCATTAAGATCCCATAACGTGCAGGAAAATAACACGAGGGAAAATCTCCTTCAACAAGAGTGAAACTTGGCCCTGGATTACTGCACACAAGATGCTGAAGAGAAGGGCTGGGGTTCAAGCAGAGATGGAGGGCGGGCCTTGTGTGCCTCAGGTAGGTGCAGGCAAGAGGTCAGTGATGGTGCAGGGGGGGGTAACGTCACCAGCAACGCTGGCACGGTGAGGTCAAGGTGGTGAGACAGGGCAGGATAGGTCAACGCAGCAAGGTCACACAAGGTCCCGCCACAAACACCTCGGTCAAAATGCCGCCACCTTAGGAGCGTTGTAGATCGGGACAGAGGGACAGAGGGCCGGAGAGGGACAGAGGGCCGGAGAGGTCCCGGGAGGGACAGAGGGCCGGAGAGGTCCCGGGAGGGAATTTCCAGCTCACAGCTCCTGCATCCAATGGTGCAACCCAGTAAACCAGAGAGCCAGTGAAATGCCCAGCGTTCACTGAGGTTTGGTTTGGAGACACAGCGCGGAAACAGGCCATTCGGCCCGCCGAGTTCATGCTGACCATCGATCACCTGTTCACACTAGTTCAGTGTTATCCCACTTTCTCACCGTGAGGTGGGGCATGGGGGAACACTAGGGCAAGGGAGGGATTTGGAAGGAAGGAAGAGGATGTTAATGTGGGGGGACTGCGTGGGTCAGAGGGCAGAGGTGAAGGGTGAAGGGTACCTGGTCTGAGCATGTGGCAGATAGGCAACCAGGTTTCAGGTGAGCAGAGGAAGAGGGAGGTGGGGGCTGGGAGAGTGGCTGTGGGGAGCACTGGAATAGAGTTGGCAATAGAGGCATGGGATGAAGCTACAGACCCCGGTTCAATCCTGACTACGGGTGCTGTCTGTACGGAGTTTGCACGTTCTCCCCG
>CM075987.1:22746488-22763953 GCA_038087875.1 Malacoraja senta
CATCTACACTAATCCCACCTGCCTGCTTTTGACCCATATCCACTAAACCTGTCCTATCTACGTACCTGTCTAAATGTTTCTTAACGTGTAGTCATTCCCAAACATCTCGGGCTTCTCAATTCTGATGAGAAGACCCTTTTGCAGATTTATTAAGTTACAACCCCAACCTGAACCCAAACCATCCACTACCTTGGAGACTTATACTTAATTTGACGCCTGACGCAACCCGAATCCCAAACATTGAGACAAATTTTAGGCTCGGTTGACTAACCGGGCCCCCATGTGAACTGTATGCCTAGAAGAAGGAGGAATTGCTTCCTCTGCTGCCTAACGTGGCTGGTGTGAATTGTTGGCCTGGCATGAACTATACTCCATTTTTGTGAAACCAGACCCAACCCAGACCTGCTCCATGTGGGTCCCTCTAGACGCCAATGTCTAATGCAACCTGTCCTTATTCCCCCATTATTATGTGTTATATGAGGTGCAATCTTTCAATTAAACATTCTGTACATTCGGTCTAACTGGGTCATAGAGTCATACAGCGTGGAAGCAGGACCTTCGGCCCAACTTGCCCACACCGACCAACATACCTCATCTATAGTGGGCCCAACTTGCCTGCGTTTGGCCCATATCCCATGAAACCTACCCTATTCCATGTACCTGTCTAAATGTGTCTTAAACGTAGCGATCCTTCCTGCCTCAACTACATCGTCTGGCAGCTCGTTCCATACACCCACCACCCTTTGTGTGAAACAGTTCCCCCCTCAGGCTCCTACTGAATCTTCCCCCCCCCCCCCCCCTCACCTTAAACCTCTGTCGTCTGCTCCTCTGGGTGATTGTTGTAAATCAGAGAGAGCAGTGATCCTCATCGCGACCCCTGACCTATTGCACTCCCCGCGACGCCTATTGCACACCCCGCGTCCCACCACTACTCCCGGCCCCTCCTGTCATAAGGAATAGGAGTAGAATTAGGCCATTTGGCCCATCTAGTCTACTCCACCAATTCAATCACGGCTGATCTATCTCTCCTAATCCCACTCTCCTGCCTTCTCCCCGTAACCTCTGACACCCAAGAATCTATCTCTCTCTGCCTTAAAAATATCCACTGACTTTGCCCCTTTCAGCCGTCTGTGGCAAAGAATTCCACAGATTCACCACCCTCCGACTAAAGAAATTCCTCCTCATCTCCTTGCTAAAGGAACGCCCTGACGGATGGCTCCTCCATTACCGGGGGCTTCTGCACCTACCGGCCATGCAAATGCACTGGAACTTCCAATCAGGTCGAGGCAGGTGGCATCGTTCTGACAGGGGACTGGACATGCACTCGTTGAAGTCCAGCTCACACCGAGGCCCATGGTACCCGGACAGACACTGGCACATGAAGGAGCCCAGCGTGTTGATGCACTTCCCCGGGTGTTCGCAGGGATTGGAGCCTGTGGAAGATCGCCAGGGAAAGGAGTTTTTAAAAACAAGTTTCCTGTCAGCCCCTTCCCCTGCCTTCCGCTCCCCACCCCCCACCCCCCCCATTATTGCTCCATCAACCCCGCCCCTCCCTCAGCCACCCCTCTGTGAGTCAAAACATGAGCGGGTAAATCAACGGCTGGAATTTCTCTCCCTCTTCCCACCATCGATCCCGGTTGCAGTTAAAGAGGGCAGGATGGTGGGGGGTAGGGGGAAAAGAGGGAGGTTGGGGGGGGGGTTGGGACAACAGGAGAAAGAGGTAGACACAAGGAACTGGCAGATGTTGGGATCCTGCGTAAAACGCAAGTGCTGCAGGACCTCAGCAATCTTTGGAGGACATGGACACTTGATGACTAGGACTGGACCCTTCTTCAGTCTCACGGATAGGCAACATATGGGGTCGGGACCCTTCTTCACACTCCATGCAGTCAGAAGGACAGAAGGAACCCTTCTTCATTCTGCTGGGTAGGTGACGTTGCCGGGGTCGGGACCCTTCTGCAGATTGATGATTTGGGTGCCATTTCGGGTCGAGACCCGTCCCCATGTCCTCCAGAGATGCTGCCTGACCCACTGAGTGACTCCAGGACTGTGTTCTCAGGCAGAGAGAGGCATGGAGGAGCGTAGGGTCGGGGGGGGGGTTTCCTTCCTCACCGAGGAACACTCGTCATCATCTTGCTTGCAGGCGGTCCCGGAGAAGCCAGCCGGGCACATGCAGATGGCCTTGCCATTGACGGGGTTGGTGCTGCAGTTGGCTTCCTCGTGGCACGGGTTACTGATACACGCGTCGTCCAGGTGGCACAACAGGCCTAGGGTGCAGGCACAGGGGAAAGCATCAGCAGGGAGAACATACCACAAGCAAACAGGCCGTTCAGCCCGTCCAGTCAGTGGGCGGTAACCCAAATTCCTGCACACCCATCAATCATCCATCCAAACCTCCCCTGAAAGATTGGCCTAGACATTAGACTCTAGAGATACAAGTGTGGAAACTGGCCCTGGTCGGCCCACCGGGTCCGCGCCAACCCGCAATCATCCGGACACACTATGGACAATTCTACAACTTAACAAAGCCACATGAACTCACAAACGTGTACTTCTTTGGAGTGTGGGAGGAAACTAGAGCACCTGGAGAAAACCCACGCGGTCACGGGGAGAACGTACACACTCCATACGGACAGCACCCGTGGTCAGGATCGAACCCGGGTCTCTGCCTGATGCTGCAAGGCAGCAACTCTACCGCTGCGCCACCCAGCCACCCTTTCATTAACATGTTATAGCATGGACATACCGTTCTGCCCAGCTGCTCCATGCTGTTATTTAAGTTGAACAAAAGCCTTATCCCATCTCGTGTCATCGACGATCCTTCTCTACCCTTCCTCCATCAGTTCTTCAAGTGTAGCTTCTTTCTGAAAGTCATCTTAAGGACTCCTGGAAGAAGTGAGCTCCACACTCTGTGTACATGAGATCACCTTGTGAGCTTTGCTAGATGTATTAGATTCTCCCTTCCATAAGGGGAACACACCATCCCCACCATCTGCCCTTCATTTGTTTAAATTATCAGGTCCCCTTGTATCCTTCTCCTTTCCAGAAAACTGAGCCATAACCTCCCTGATGGTTGAACTCTGACAGTTCTGCTGTCATCCTTGTAAATATTTTGCTTGCATCATCTACAGGTCTTCTGACTACCTTTGCCAGTCCTATAGTCGTACAGTGATGAAATACAGAAATGGGGCCTTTCAGTCCAAGTCCCCACCAACCACTCTGATAACTGGGGGGGGGGGGGGGGGGGGCCGAATTGTCAAAAATGGCATCTGAGAAAACAAGAGGTCAGAGATGTTGCCAGGTCCAGAGGCAGGGAGAGGTCAAAGGTTATACCAGGCCCAGAGGAAGGGAGAGGTCAGAGGTGATGCCGGGTCAGATGGGGAGAGGTCAGGGGTGATACCAGGTCCAGAGGCAGGGAGAGGTCAAAGGTGATACCAGGTCCAGAGGCAGGGAGAGGTCAAAGGTGATACCAGGTCCAGAGGCAGGGAGAGGTCAAAGGTGATGCCAGGTCCAAAGGCAGGGAGAGGTCAAAGGTGACACCCGGTCCGGAGGAAGGGGGAGGTCAAAGGTGATACCAGGTCCAGAGGCAGGGAGAGGTCAAAGGTGATACCAGGTCCAGAGGCTGGGAGAGGTCAGAGGTGATGCCAGGTCCAGAGGAAGGGAGAGGTCAGGAGTGCCACGGGTCAGAGACGGAGAGATCAACGTGCCACATGAAGACATGCGTGTGGTACCTGTCTTGCCATGGGGACACTCGCAGTAGAAGGAGGCGACGCGATCGTGGCAGGTGGCCCCAGCGTGGCAGGCAGCATTGGCACAGTCATCAATGTTCTCGCTGCAGTCGTCCCCAGTCCAGCCGTTGACGCACACACAGTTGTAGCCTCCGTTGTTGTTGTGGCAGGTGCCCCCGTTCTGGCAAGCATTGGGCTGCAGCTGACACTCATCCACATCCTCCATACAGTGCTGGCCTGTAGGGAGAGGGGTTGGGGTGGGGGGAAGGAAAGGGGAAACCTCTCAGTAAACCAGTAAGTGACCACCCCCTGACCTGAAACCCTGAGGCCGAGGGAGGCTGCCTGGTGGTCTTCACCTCAAACCCCAGGGTTCTGGAGCGGGCAAGGTGCGGGGGCTCCTCAAACAGTGGACACCTCCCCTCAGCTGGAGAAGGTGAGAAGCAAGGTGTGGACCAGACAGAGTTCGTGCTCCTACGGGGATGGCTCCTGCCCTCCTGAGCAGATGTCAGGTGAGGAGTGTGACTTACTCCATGTTGAACGTGCCATAGTTGGCCACTATTTGGGAAGGGGGTGGAGTCTCAATTGGAAGTCATTCCTAATGACCTCCTTTTCCAAGAGGTCTCTTTTATAGACTAAAAGAGAAGAGGCCGAGAGGGTCAGTGTGTGTGTGTGTGACCCGGACATCAGTGTGGGTCAGTGTGTGTGTGTGTGTGGGTGGGACCTGTACCCCAGTGAGGGTCAGTGTGTGTGACCCGTACCCCAGTGTGGGTCAGTGTGTGTGTGTGGGACCTGTACCCCAGTGAGGGTCAGTGTGTGTGTGTGTGTGTGGGACCTGTACCCCAGTGAGGGTCAGTGTGGGTCAGTGTGTGCGTGTGGGGCTTGTACCCCAGTGAGGGTCAGTGTGTGTGTGTGTGTGTGTGTGGGGCTTGTACCCCAGTGAGGGTCAGTGTGTGTGTGTGGGACCTGTACCCCAGTGAGGGTCAGTGTGTGTGTGTGGGACCTGTACCCCAGTGAGGGTCAGTGTGTGTGTGTGTGTGTGGGACCTGTACCCCAGTGAGGGTCAGTGTGGGTCAGTGCGTGCGTGTGGGGCTTGTACCCCAGTGAGAGTCAGTGGGAAGAGAGGTTTTGGGACAGGATTTCCAGAGCCCGACATCAGGTCAGGTGAAGGTGCGACTTTCAATGCTGGAGTGATTAAACGCAAAGACACTCGAGGAGTTTGGCAGTGCTTTATCATCAAAGGAGCCATGGCCCAAGTAGCCCCAATTCCTGCAGCGAGACTTTGAATAAAAGCGGAAGAGCTGCAATGACAGTCAGCCCAGCGGGCCTGACCTCCGGCATTATGTGGGAGCACTTACCTGTCCACTCCGGGGGGCACTGGCAGTTGTAGGTGTTCACCCCGTCCACACACAGACCGCCGTGATTGCACTGGTGCTCCGGGCAGTCGTCCACATTTACCTCGCAGTGCTGGCCAGAGAAACCTACAATCCCCAAAGGAGAGGACAGTCAGCAACGCTGAGAGAAACAGGCCTCAGGCGCAAGATGCCTCCAGCGGCTGCCGCCCCCTTGACAAGAGTTTCCGATATGTAACTGGTCTTGAAATTCAATTACACAGGACGACGTGGTGGCTGCCAAGATAGTTTGATGCTTCTGACCAACTGCTGTAACTATTGTCTTCCTGCTTCAGCTGATGCCACGTGCTGGGGTGACAGGGAGCTGGTGGCATCAGTGGGTGAAGGTAAGTCATTGGCCTACCTGGCTGGCAGCACTGGGTAGACCACCTTGACCCAGGAGTGCCCTATGTCGGGCACTGCCCACCCAGTGCTGTGCCACATCCCATGCAATAAAGGGGTCCCCCGGTTACAGAAAAACTGACATGAATATCGAACTCTAGGCAAGTTCCCCCGGATTCTGCTGTAATACGTGTATTCTTTACTTGGAAACAAGAGATCACCCACGGAAAGAGCCAATGCCCTCCCCCACTCTCCTTCTGGTGGAATCAGTCGTTCACAGCCCCGTACCACCTCTTGTTCACACGCACGCACACACTCACACTCACACTTACACTCACACTCACACTTACACTCACACACACACTGACACACACAGACACACACACAGACTGGCGCATGCACACACTCACACACACACTCACACACACACTGACACACACACACACACACACTGACACACACACACACGGACTGGCACACATTGACACACACACACACACACACACACACACACATACACACACACTCGCCCACACACACACTGACACCCACACCCACACACACACTGACACACACACACACACACACACCCACACACACACTGACACACACACACACACACACACACACACCCACACACACACACACACACACCCACACACACACTGGCGCATACATACACACACACACACCCACACACACACTGACACACACACACTCACACACTGGCACATACATACACACACACACCCACACACACACACTGACACACACACACCCACACCCACACAGACACACACACACACACACACACACAGACTGGCACACATTGACACACACACACACTGACACATACAAACACACATACACTCACACACACACTGACACACCCACACACACACTGACACACACACACTTACACACTGGCGCATACATACACACACACTCGCCCACACACACACAAACACAAAGTCACACTCACACACACACAGGCACACACACACACAGACACACAATCACACGCGCGCACACACACACTCACACACACACTGACACACACACCCTCACACACTGACACACGTGCGCTGCTAGTAACATCCTCACTGCTCAGCACATCAGCCCCTGGTCACTCCGTCTGTGCGACATGTAGACAAATCTCTGGCAGCATTCCCTCGCTGGTAACAACTCCTGCCATGCTGACCTTCCCCATGGCTCTCTGCAAATCAGTCCCAAGAACCATCAAGGCTAAATATTTCACGTTACAGTTTTGGAGAAAATAGTCTGTTTCCGAGTAATGATCAGTTTACGGGACAATTGTCAGGAAGGGAATCCTTACGTAACCAAGGAATCGCTGGACTTCAAAAGGACCATTTCTCTGACAATAACGTATTAGCGTCGAGATCACAAAAGAAACGGAAGGTCAGATGTTCCACAGAGACGTTAAACAGCCTCTCTCATTTTAGAGAACATAGGGGGCAAATAATGTTCCTTAAGGGAAGGAAATTTGGGTTAGCGAATGTGCTGGACAAGCCATTGGAGAAGCAGCTGGAGTCAGGGACATGGGTTCAAATCCCCCCATGGGAGCTGGAGGATCGGTAAGTTCATAAATCGTTAGGGTAGACAGTCTAGTGGGGCAATCTGGGAGGGCAAAGTTGAAGATGTGCGGGACATGTCTTTTTCCACATAGAGGTTGGTAGGTGTATGGAACGAGCTGCCAGAGGACGTAGTTGAGGCGGGTACTATAACAACATTTATAAAATACATTTGGGCGGGTACATGGATGGGAAAGAGGAATATGGGCCAAACGTGGGCAGGTTGGACTAGTATAGAGGGGGCATCTTGGTCGGCAAGGACAAGTTGGGCCGAAGGGCCTGTTTCCGTGCTGAATGACTCCATGACACTATGACTCTACACAAGGAGTGGTTAGTGCCTGGAACGCACGGCCAGGGGTGGTGGTGGAGGCAATGCAGGGGCTGGAGGGATATGGGTCACTTGCAGGCAGAGGAGCTGAGCTGACAGGGAACAGTTAAGTTGCATCTATAGGAATGGACTAATGTTGACCTTTCCTGCAACACCCATTTCCTGTGGTTGAATTAATAAAAAGACTTTGACAAAAGAACGTCGTTTGTGGTCAAACATTCTGTTGCCCAGTTTTAACGTCATTTGTCCCTTTCTGTTTCAGAATATCTTGTGTGGTTCAGGAATCTGCTGGGTGTTTGTGTTGTATCGTGTGCATGTGGATATGTGTCCGTATGCATCTACATGCGAGAGAGTGTGTCGACCTCCGTGTAATGCTGTGTGTGTCAGCGTGTGTGTATGTGTGTCAGTGTGTGCGTGTGTGTCAGTGTGTGTATGTGTGTCAGTGTGTATGTGTTTGTGTGTGTGCATGTGTGTCAGTGTGTGTGTATGTGTGTCAGTGTGTGTGTATGTCAGTGTGTGTGTGTCAGTGTGTGTATAGGTGTGTCAGTGTGTGTGTGCATGTGTGTCAGTGTGTGTGTCAGTGTGTATGTGTGTGTGTGTGTGTGTGTGTCAGTGTGTGTGTGTGTGTCAGTGTGTGTGTGTGTCAGTGTGTGTGTGTGTCAGTGTGTGTGTGTGTCAGTGTGTGTGTGTCAGTGTGTGTATAGGTGTGTCAGTGTGTGTGTGCATGTGTGTCAGTGTGTGTGTCAGTGTGTATGTGTGTGTGTGTGTGTGTGTGTCAGTGTGTGTGTAGGTGTGTCAGTGTGTGTGTGTGTATGTGTGTGTGTGTGTGAGTGAGTGAGTGAGTGAGTGAGTGAGTCTGTGTGTGTCAGTGTGTGTGTGTGTCAGTGTGTGTGTCAGTGTGTATGTGTGTGTGTGTGTGTCAGTGTGTGTGTGCATGTGTGTCAGTGTGTGTGTCAGTGTGTATGTGTGTGTGTGTGTGTCAGTGTGTGTGTGTCAGTGTGTGTGTGTGTGTCAGTGTGTGTGTGTGTCAGTGTGTGTGTAGGTGTGTCAGTGTGTGTGTGTGTGTGTATGTGTGTGTGTGTGTGAGTGAGTGAGTGAGTGAGTGAGTGAGTGAGTGAGTCTGTGTGTGTCAGTGTGTGTGCGTTTATGTGTGTGTCAGTGTGTATGTGTGTGTGTGTGTCTGTCAGTGTGTGTGTGCGTGTGTGTCAGTGTGAGTGTCAGTGTGTGTGTGTTAATGTGTATGTGTGTGTGTGTGTCTGTCAGTGTGTGTGTGTGCGTGTGTGCCAGTGTGTGCCAGTGTGTGAGTCAGTGTGAGCCAGTGTGTGCCAGTGTGTGCGTGTGTGCGTGTGTGCCAGTGTGTGAGTGAGTGTGAGCCAGTGTGTGAGTCAGTGTGAGCCAGTGTGTGAGTGTGTGCGTGTGTGTGCCAGTGTGAGAGTCAGTGTGAGCCAGTGTGTGCCAGTGTGTGCGTGTGTGCGTGTGTGTGCCAGTGTGTGAGTGAGTGTGAGCCAGTGTGTGCCAGTGTGAGCCAGTGTGTGTGTGTGTGCGTGTGTGCCAGTGTGTGCCAGTGTGTGAGTCAGTGTGAGCCAGTGTGTGCCAGTGTGTGTGTGTGCGTGTGTGTGCCAGTGTGAGAGTCAGTGTGAGCCAGTGTGTGCCAGTGTGAGCCAGTGTGTGAGTGAGACAATCCCATACAAAACACAAAGATTAAGATATAATAAGAGAATGGAAGAAAACAATAATTTGTGCCTCTCACCACAAAACAGGAAACTGCACTCGACCGAGCTGAGAAACAGGAAGTTAACTTATCAAAGCCCAACTTTGGCTGGCGTTTCGGGTCGGGACACTTTTTCAGGCTAAAGGTAGAGGGGAGGGAACTGGAGGTAAGCAAAATCCAGATAAAAGCAGGGGCGGCAACAGATGACCAAGGAAGTGTGGAGCCCACAATGGTCCATTGTTGGCTGGGGAAGAGGTGATTACGAAGGGATGTGAACAGTGGAACTCGTTGGCTGACCAGCGAGAAGCTTCGCATCTCCTCGGTTTCTCCTTCACTGTTTGGCCCTCCGCTCCCTGCAACAGTAGGAGGAGCACTTTCACCAGAAGGACTGCCACTGTTCAAGATGGCTCAGCATCACCTTCTTAAAGGCAATTAGGGATGGATGATTAAAGGGATGGGTCCGAAGAAGGGTCCTGACTCGAAACGTCACCTATCCATGTTCTCCGTGGATGTTGCCTGACCCGCCTAGTTACTCCAGCACTTTGCGTCCTTTTTTAAAATGGTTAATTGATGTTGGGTTTGCCAGCAATATTTCCATTTTATGAATCATCTGTGCCCGATCCCTTTTATTTATGAGTATTGGTCCTATTCATTAGTTCCAGACTCGTAAGGAGGACGCCTGCGATTCTGCCTGCTTGGTTTATGATTGTAATCAGACTGGGTGGCTATGGCTCCCACAGTCAAAGATCTAGTAGCTAGTCAATATAGAGATGAGTCAGATCAGCAGCTTCCAACTTCAGGGCTGAGCTTCACAAAAGAGTTAGGAGAACACAAACCAGGACACATTGCTAGCTTGCAGGCGGGAAATAGGAAAGGATTTCAGAAAAAATTATGGAGCGTTTGATCGGAGTCAATATGAGGGGGCTCGGCAGAAGGCTTAGAGACCACCGAGCCCAGGTGTGACAAGCAAAAGGACCCAGGAGCAACATAAGAAGGATTGCCAGGATGGTGCCTGAATTGGAGGGTATTAGCCACAAGGAGAGGTCAGAAAAACTGGGATTGTTCACTCTCCCGATGCCGGAGTTTGAGGGGAGATCGGATCGGATTTGACTGCTGTGTGGTGTCTTTTAAATTGCTGTTTCTTCTTTTCTTTCCTTCTCTCCCACAAATATGTAATTACTGATTCTGTTCTGTTCTGGTTTGTAGTATTTTTGCACAAATCCGCGAGCATTGCCACTTTTCATTTCACTGCACAGCTCGTATGCGTATGTGACGAATAAACTTGACTTGACTTGACTATATATATATATATATATAAAGCTATGACAGACAAAGATAGGGGAGACAGTTTTTTTCCCAGGTTATTAATGTCAAAGATTAGAGAGCACAGCTTTAAGTTGAGAGAGGCAAAATTTAGCGGAGACGTGCGGGGCAAGATTTTGGAGCGAAACGTTGCCTCTTTCCTTCATTACCAGCGGTGGCAGTGGAAGCAGATAGGGGCATTTAAGAGGTTTTTAGACAGGCACACGGAAATGAAGGGAAGACAGGGGAATGGATCACTTGCAGGCAGAGGAGATTAGTTTATCTTGTCTGGCACAGAGGGCCATTGTGGGCCAAAGGGCCTGTTCCCGTGCTGTAATGTTCTCTGTAAGAAAAAAGTGATTCTATTCCGTGTGTGTTGATCTACAGCAGGCTGCTTCTGTTATGGTGGAAGCAAGTGGAACAAGAACAATGGGATTGTGTAAATATTAGGATGGGGACAGAATTGTGCCGGAAAAAGGCAGAGTGGTTGCGATGAATGAACCCGGTGGGTGAAGTGAGAGGATGGGTCCAAAAATGAAAAAGGGTCTTAACCCGAAACGTCACCCATGCCTTCGCTCCAGAGTTGCTGCCTGTCCCGCTGAATTATTATGGCATTTTGTGTCGATCTTCGATGTAAAATAAATGCTTAATTTGTACATAAGCTGCTTCTTGGCCGTTCAGAGTGATGCGAGGCAGAGAAATATTTCCCAAACTCCAGCTTCCAAAATAAGGAAGGGAGATATCCTTTCCTGATTTCCGGAGTCCACACAAAACAGTTGGACTCGATGACCACCGAATTTTCATCAGGGCTTGAACCCAAGGTGGAGGAGGGGGGGGAGTGGGGGGGGGGAAATGAGAGGGGGAGAGTGGGAGTGGATGGGCGAGCGGGGCCGATAGGCATTCCCTCCGCTCGCCCATCTCGTGCCCATCCACGTCTGTCTGCCTGCAGCTGGAGGCGCGACAGGAAGCTGCCACCCAGATGTTTCCTGCCAGATTAGCGGCTTCAGTCACAGCACTGTGGGAAGAGTGACACAATGAGCCCCTCTTGTCCCCACCCCACCCCCGTCCCCTCCCCCACACGTCTCACTTGCAACACGACAGAGTCTTCAATATCAAACCTTTTCCCAGCCCTCAGTCTCTGTGCTAATTATAATCCCCCTGCAGCCTGGAACTCACTCCCAGAGTGGAGACTTGGCCAGGTTTGACACGGAGATCCCGAGAAAATGTTATCCCATAATGTGACAGGTGGCTGTCGATCATGGTGGGGCAGCGGTAGAGTTGCTGCCTTACAGCGAATGCAGCGCCGGAGACCCGGGTTCCATCCCGACTACGGGTGCTGTCTGTGCGGAGTTTGTACGTTCCTCCCCATGACCTGTGTGGGTTTTCTCCGAGATTGTCGGATTCCTCCCACATTCCAAAGACGTACAGGGTTGTAGGTCAATTGGCTCGGTATATGTAAAAATGGTCCCTAGTGGGTGTAGGATGGTGTAAATGTGTGGGGATTGCTGGTCGGCACGGACGCGATGGGCCGAAGGGCCTGTTTCCGCGCTGTATTTCTAAACTAAACTAGACTAGACTAAACTAGCAATTTTTCATCGACTTGACAGAAATGCTTTGTGTGACGGCTGTTTACTTTGTACTAGTTTGTACCTTCTCCCTGTGACCGTGTGGGTTTTCTCCAGCAGCTCTGGTCTCCTGCCACATTCCAAAGACATGCAGGTTTGTAGGTGAATTGGCTTCAGTAAATAGTTGCTAGTGTGTAGGATAGAACCAGTGTAAGAGGTGAACGTGGGTCAGCACAGACTTGGTGGGCTGAAGGGCCTCTTTCCATGCTGTTCATGAGTTCTAGGAGCAAAATTGGGCAATTCGGCCCATCAAGTCTACTCCATCGTTCAATCATGACTGATCTATCTTTCCCTCTCGATCCCATTCTCCTGCCTTCTCCCCATAACCCAACACCCGTACTAATCAACAATCTGTCAATCTCCGCCTTAAAAATATCCATTGACTTGGCCTCCACAGATGTCTGTGGCAATGAATTCCACCCATTCGCCACCCTCTGACTAAAGAAATTCCTCCTCATCTCCTTTCTAAAGGTACTTCCTTTTATTCCCAGACTGTGGCCTCTGGTCCTAGACTCTCCCACGTGTGGAAACTTCCTCTGCACATCCACCCTATCCAGGCCTTTCAGTATTCGGTGTTTCCATGAGGCCCCCCATCATCCTTGTGAAAGGAGGATTTTACAAGCTGTGTCTGTGAACCAGACTAACGCTGGGCAGGGAGGGCAACACTTACCGGGCAGGCAGGTGCAGTCGTAGTGGGCATCCCCCAGGGGTCGGCAGGTGCCTCCATTCTGACAGGGCGAGGGGGCGCAGGGCACGTAGCGGTCCTCACAGCGACGGCCGGTGTACTCGGGAGGGCAGGTGCACTGGTAGGAGCCGATCTCGTTCAGGCAGGTGCCGCCATTGCCGCAGGGCGACGGCGAGATGCCGCACTCGTTGACGTCCTGCTTGCAGATGGGCCCGTGGAATCCCGAGGTGCACATGCAGATGTAGTAGTCTTCGAACGCCACGCACTGCCCTCCGTTGGCGCAGGGGTTGGAGGCGCACGTGTCCGCCTGCTGGCACTGCTTGCCTGGGCACCGGAGCAAAGCAAGCACTTAGAGTCACAAACAGCGTGGAGACTGGCCCCATCGGCTCAACTAGCCCACACCCGCCAACGTGTCCCAGCTGCACTAATCCAACCAGCCTGCCTTTGGTCCACATCCCTCCAAACCTGTCCGATCCATGTACCTGCCTACCTGTTTCTTAAACGTTGGGATAGTCCCAGCCTCAACTACCTCCTCTGGCAGCTCGTTCCATACACCCACCACCCTTTGTGTGAAAAAGTCAGATTCCTATTCAATCTTTTCCCCCGAGTTAGACACAAAACGCTGGAGTAACTCAGCGGGACAGGCAGCATCTCTGGAGAGAAGGAATGGGTGACGTTTCGGGTGGAGACCCTTCTTCAGACTGAAAGGTCACCCATTCCTTCTCCCAAGATATGCTGCCTGTCCCACTGAGTTACTCCAGTATTTTGTGTCTATCTTCGGTTTAAACCAGCATCTGCTGTTCCTTCCTACACAATCTTTTCCCTTCCACCTTTAGTTCAACACCAGGCCAAGAGTCCACTTCCATCTCCTGGCTCAAGTACACTCTTCACCATCTGAGACTCCATCCACACACTGAATCCCCTATCAGTATCTCTGCTCAGCCACTGAACCTCCCCCACTCCCCACAGCCCATCAATTTGGTAAATTATCAAATCCTCCTGGGGCCAGTAAGACCGTCGAGCCCATTGAGACCATGACAGCTTTTAATTCCACCATTGTCCCAAATAGGTCCATTCATCAATAAGGCCATTGTTAGGCCATTCGGCCCATCAACTATACTCCGCCATTCAATCATGGCTGATCTACCTTTCCCTCTGAACCCCATTCTCCTGCCTTCTTCCCATAACCCCTAACACCCGTACCAATCTCTGCCTTAAAATATCCATTGACTTGGCCTCCACAGCCTTCTGTGGCGATGAATTCCACAGGTTCACCACCCACTGACTAAAGTAATTTCTCTTTATCCCCTTTCTAAAAGTACGTCCTTTAATTCTGAGGCTACGGCCTTTGGTGCTAGACACTCCCACAAGTGGGAACATCCTCGCCACATCCACTCTATCCAGACCTTTCACTATTTGGCAAGTTTCAATGAGGTCCCCCCCCGCATCCTTGGAAACTCCAGCGAGTTGAAGCCCCGTTCCGTATGTTCACCCAAACATTCCCGGCATCATTCCCGTCAACCTCCGCTCGACCCTCCCCAACTCTCCAAGTTCCAGAACTCTTCAGACAATCCCTTAGCAGTGAGGGTTGGTGTGTGTGTGTGTGGGACCTGTGCCCCAGTGAGGGTCAGTGTGTGTGTGTGGGGCGTATCAGGCACGTACCTGCCCATCCAGGGGGGCAGCGACACTTGTACTCCTGGCGGCTGGTTGTCAGCTGGCAGCTGCCCCCGTTGCGGCAGGGATGGCTGAGGCAGGCGTTGTCCTGGGGGGTGAGGCAGAGGCGGTCGGTGAACCCCAGCCGGCAGCTGCAGGTGTAGTCGACGGTCTGGCCCTGGACAACGGGGCTGCAGGTCCCCTCGTTCTTGCAGGGCGAGCTGAGGCAGGGATCGTGGAACTGACACCGATCTCCCAGATACCCTGGGCTGCAGCTGCAGGTGAAGATCAGACCACGGCGTCAAGAGCCAAGTGTCATATGTACTGACAATGGAGCAAAGAAATCGTAGAGAAATAGAAAATAGGTGAAGGAGTAGGCCATTCGGCCCTTCGAGCCAGCACCGCCATTCAATATGATCATGGCTGATCACCCTTATCCCTTGATTCCATTAGCCCGAAGAGCTCTATCTAACTCTCTCTTGAAAACATCCAGTGAATTGGCCTCCACTGCCTTCTGTGGCAGAGAATTCCACAGAATTCCTTACTCAATGCAGCATAACAGGCCTGTGGACACAATACATACACATAAGGGCGACATGGTGGAGCAGCGGTTAGAGTTGCTGCCTCAATACACATGGAACACGACAGAGCAGGAGTAGGCCCTAATGTCCATGAGCCAAACCAAACTAATCTCACCTGCCTCCACATCCCTCCATTCCTGCATATCCACGTGCTGGCCCGATGGGCTGAAGTACCCGTGACCGTGCTGTATCTCTCTCTGTCCTCTGTCAGACAGTGCGATCCTCCAACCACACCTTCTCTCGCCTACTAATTGAATTAGCGACGATTAAATGTGATTAAACCAGCATCTGCGGTTCCATCCAGTCCTGGGCCCGGTACTTAGCAACAAGCTTCTCCTCCCCAAGGGAAGGGTGAGATAAAACAATTTAAGGAGCAAATGCTTCCAAAGTTTTTTCCACAACCTCCATTGGAGCGGGAGATCAGAAATCATGTCCATTAAAACAGCTCCGCCTCATGCTTGCTCCGACACACGCACACACGGGTAGGAAGCAGAGATTCCCAACGCCAAAAGCCAACCTTGCTGGCCCATTCAATGAAAACAAGCCCATTTGGTGACCCTCCCCCCCTCCCCTTCCTCCTCCCCTCCCACCCAACCACCCACCGCCCCAACCCTGCAACATTCACACATGGCCCACGGCTTATGGTTTGAGCACAGACTTCAAGAGAAACAATAAACATGTTGGGAGCTGGGTGTGAACCTCGTCAAACCATCTGCTACCAAAGGGAAGCGGAATGCAGCTCATTGGCTGCCCGTGGTGGACAAAAGGACAATTAAGGCAGGGACATCTTCAATTGACCTGACCAGTTTACGACTGTTTGCTTTACATAGTTGCCAGAGAGTTAGTGGGTGAGGAGAAAGTCTGATGGACAGAGAGGGAAGAGAGAGAGAGAGAGAGAGACAAAGAGAGGAGAGCAAGAAAGAGAGATGAGAAGAGAGAGAGGGAGAGAGAAGGGAGGAGAGAGGAAGAGCAAGAGGGAAAGAGGGGATAGAAGAATAAAAGAGAGAGAGAGAGGAGTGAGAGAGAGAGAGAGGGAGAGGAGTGAGAGAGAGAGAGAGGGAGAGGAGAGAGAGGGGAGAGAGCGAGAGAGAGAGAGAGACAAAGAGAGGAGAGCAAGAAAGAGAGATGAGAAGAGAGAGAGGAGAGAGAGAGAGAGAGAGAGAGAGAGAGGGAGAGACAGAGAGGGAGAGAGAGAGAGAGAGAGAGAGAGAGAGAGAGGGAGAGGAGAGAAGAGGGAGAGAGAGAGAGAGAGAGAGAGAGGAGAGAGAGAGAGGGAGAGAGAGAGGGGAGAGAGAGAGAGTGAGAGAGTGAGAGAGAGAGAGAGAGGGAGAGATAGAGGCGTGAGGGAGGAGGGGAGAGGGAGAGAGAGCGAGAGAGAGGAGGAGCAAAAGAGAGATGAGAGTAGTGAGAGACAGAGATAGAGTGATAGAGAGATAGGTGAGAAGAGAGAGAGAGAGAGAGAGAGAGAGGAGAGAGATGGAGAGGGAGCGAGAGAGAGGGAGAGCGCGAGAGAGAGATGGGAGAGGAGAGCGAGAGAGGAGGGGGAGAGAGAGAGGAGAGAGGATGGCGAGCAAGTGAGAGAAGCAAGAGTGGAGAAGAGGCAATGGAGAAACAGACATACAGACAGACAGACAAAAGACAGAGACAACAAAGAGCGCTGTTGAGGTCACTGTTCACCAAGGAAGCTGAAGCCATCAGTGTCTTTCACATGATGTTACTTCAAACTCCTGAAGTGATTAAAATCCCTCCCACTTCCCTCTCCCGTCTCGTGCTCTGCGATTGAAAACTCTGTCGGGATATTCTCCTAGGAAGCAGGACTTACACAGTCACCCCGGCTGGAAGGGGGAGGCATTAACAACTCTCTCCCCACCTCCTCTGCCAGACTCCAGACACTTGAGCCACAGACCTGTGGAATGTGGAAATATGGCAACCAATTCAAGCAACACCCAGCCAGGTAATGTATCCGAGCACAGAACACAGCACCACACAGGAACAGGCCATTCGGCCCACAATGTCTGTGCTGAACACGATGCCACGATAGATTAATCTCATCAGCCTGCACATGATCCATTTCAATAGACAATAGACAACAGGTGCAGGAGTAGGCCATTCGGCCCTTCGAGCCAGCACCGCCATTCATTGTGATCATGGCTGATCATCCCCAATCAGTACCCCGTTCCTGCCTTCTCCCCATATCCCCTGACTCCGCTATATTTTAAGAGCCCTATCTAGTTCTCTCTTGAAAGCATTTCCTTCCATTCCCTGCATATCTATTTGTTATCTAAACGCCTGCAAAATGCCACTATGGTATCTGGCTCCATCGCCATCCCTGACAGCACATTCCAGGCACCCAACAGCCTCTGTGTAAACAACTTGCCCCGCACATGTCCTTTAAACTTTGCCCCTCTCACCTTAAAGCTGCGCCCTTTAGTCTTTGACATTTCCACATCTGGGAAACAGTTGCCAGTTCCAACTTGAAACATCATCTGCATCACACTGTCCTGATTTTCTGTTTTTTCTCTTTTTTTTT
>CM075987.1:22764153-22800905 GCA_038087875.1 Malacoraja senta
CACAACAGACTGATGTTGTGACTCAAGCATCATCATATTTTCCTGTGTCTAAATTGGATTATACTTAGGAAATGTTTGAGAAACTGCGATTTTTAGACAATGCTTTTCAATACACTTGGATGAACAAAATGCTTTCTAGCCAATTAACTATTTTAAGGAGACACGCGGGGCTGCAGAATCTGGAATCGTGCGCAGAACGTATCTCTAAAACTAAACTGTACTAAACACCAAGCGTTGGAGTAACCCGGTGACTCAACTGGGGAAAGAACTGCAGATGCTGCAACAGCACCTTGGGTAGCTTACACCCCAACGGTATGAATATTGACTTCTCGAACTTCAAATAGCCCTCTTTCTCTCCACCCCTTCTCCCATCTCAGTTCTCCCACCAGTGTTACTGTCCCCGACCACATTCTATCTCTGTCCTCCCCACTCCCCTGACATCAGTCTGAAGAAGGGTCTCGACCCCAAACCTCACCCATTCCTTCTAACCAGAGATGCTGCTGCTTGTCCCGCTGAGTTACTCCAGCATTTTGTGTCTAAAACTCAGTGACTCAGGCAGCATCTCTGGAGGACATGGACAGGCGGTGCTTCGGGTCAGGACCCTTCAAACTGCAACTCAAGTACTGCGATAGAGGAAACACTATTTCCAATTAATACACAACGTTCCCAGAGCACCAACATGTCGTTTTTCAGATACCCCGCTTTTAGTGCCATTTGTCCTGATATAATTTCCAAACTACCAGGAAATTATTTTTAGGGCCTGTCCCATTTTCACGACCTAATTCACGACCTCTGCCGAGTTTGCCCTTGACATACTCGCAGCATGGCCGTCACGAGGTCGTAGGAGGTCGTGGATGGGTCATGATGTTAGTCGTGGGTAATCGCGGCATCAAGTAGATCGGTAGGCTGTTTCCCTATCCCATGACTCTGTCCGAAGAAAGGTCTCGACTCGAAACGTCACCTATTCCTTCTCTCCAGAGACGCTGAGTTACTCCAGCTTTTTGTGTCTATCTTCGGTGTAAACCAGCATCTGCAGTTCCTTCCTACTCCTAACCGGAGGTGAGAGAGTGCGCCACCGAAACACAGTTGACACATTCAGACGATTTCTTTATGAGGGCGAAGAAATTCCTTATGTAAATATTAAAACAAGGACAGAGTGTGATATTACAACGAGGGCCGGGTGTCGCATTTGCACCCAGATCTCGTTACCCCACCCGCTAAACCCACTTGGAGTAAATTTAGTCGGATTGAGATCCCTGCTTTTATATTTGGGCCCCTTTGACAGTTCCATGGGAAGATGGTGTTGAAGAAGCTTATGAGAGGAAAAAGACCCAGTACTCTGAACTGGCGACCGAAGCTGCCCAGAATGGCTGGAAGACCAAGATTTTCCCTGTCGAAGTGGGATGCAGGGGATTTGTTGCTACATCTATGACCAGGCTATTAAAGAAAATGGGGGTGAGGGGTCGCTCCCTCCAACAAGCAATCAAATCATTATCAAATTCTGCGGGAAAAAAAGCAGCAATTGGATTTGGATCAAAAGGAGAGACAACAATTGGGCTGCAAGATGAAGACAGGAGGGTATGGAATTGAGGGAGGGGGGGTGTAACTGGGACGCCAGGTATCACCGTTGGAGATGTTGTGGGCTTATCAATGAAACTTCAAAGAAGGAGGGTGCCCACCTGATGACCTCGATGACGTACCTACCCTACCTTTCACCACTCCAATCCCACTGCAAATAGCAAGAGTGCCGACTTACTACAGGGATTGAAACACCAAGTCCTAGCTCGACTCTACTATCAGCAATAGCCTGCAAACGGGGCGGGCGTGAGTGAGGCATTTTACTCGCCTCCTACGAATCTCTCGGCCACTTTACTCGCCAATTTCCCATTCTCTATGACGATTCAAAAACCCTGTCAGTAATTCTCGGACTGCGTTTAGTCCATGTGGTCTGTCTTATTTTTTTACTATTAAAAAATAAACTTTATTTGATATATATATATATATATACACATACATAGAGAGAGATAATTTGCGCGCTTTTTGTATTATATATACATATGACAAATACGGCGCAAATGTCCCCATATATTCGGGTAGAGTGGCGCAGCGGTAGAACTGCTGCCTAATAGCGCCAGAGACCCAGATTCCATCCTGACCTCGGGTGCTGTCTGCGTGGAGTTTGCAGGTTCTCCCTGTGTCCGCGTGGGTTTCCTCCGGGTGCTCCGGCTTCCTCCTACAGCCAAAGGCGCGCGGGTTTGTAGGTTAATTGGTCTCTGTAAATCGCCCCATAGTGTGTGGGCAGTGGACGGGAAAGTGGGATAACGTGGTACTAGTGTGGACTTGTGATCGATGGTCAGGGTGGTGTCGATGGGCCGAAGCGTCTATTCCACGTGTTTAGTTTAGTTCATTGTCACGTGCACCGAGGTACAGTGAAACGTTTTTGATGCTGTATCTTTCAATCAATAAATCAATACAATTCAATATTGCCAGTGTTTTACCCAATAGAGTTCACACCTGAATTGGCACTGTGCTGGAGTAACTCAGCGGTCAGGCAGCATCTCTGGAGAACATGGATAGGCAATGTTTCGGATCGGGACCCTTCTTCAGATTCTACCTGACCCGCTGATTACTCCAGCACTTTTTTTTTGATGTTTCTATTTGGTAAAGCAGCATCTGCAGTTCCTCGTGTCGAGAGTGCACACCGGTCTTTACACAACCCTTCCCCCAATTACCACTTGTGTGGCCTCCCTGGGGTGACATCCCTTCCCTTGTTTGAGGGTTACTCTGGCGCTCAATGTCGGGCAGAGGAAAGACCCAGGTCTGTGGTCGTTCCCCCCCCTACAGAGAGCCCTCAAGTCGGCGGCTGCACCCACCCCCAGCACACACACACACGCCCTCCTGCAGTCTGGGACGTTGCTCTTTCTCTGCCGGCCCACCTTCCTCAAGCCAGGGACATTATTGAACCACCCACCGGTCAGTGAAATGTGTCTCCTGCGGCTGCCGGGTTCCCTCACCGCCCTGCGTGGATTCCACCGCCCCATTGTTGCAGCAAGCCGATGCTTCATGTCAGCTGTTGTTTGGTCGTGCGGCGAGGCTCAGGGAGCTCAGCTGTAACACACATGCTCAGCTGTAACACACATGCTCAGCTGTAACACACATGCATGCATGTCACCCTTGTTGTAAACATGCCCCGAACCTGAGTTTATTAAAATCATTCCTACATGAAAACATGCTGCCACGTTGTCCCCAGTGTAACAGCAATAACGTTGCAAACATGTCCTTCTTTGTACACCAAGTTTTGGGGGAGTCTGGAGTCTGTCTGAAGAAGGGTCTCGACCTGTAACCTCACCTATTTCTTTTCTCCAGCGATGTAGTCTGACCCAGCTGGATGTTGTTACTCCAGCTTCGTGCGTGTTTTCTTGCAGTTAGTTTAGTTTTGCTTAGAGATACCGCGCGGAAACGGCACCTTGTCCGAGACGACCCCGTACGTTGACACTATCCTACACGTTAGGGACAATATATTTTTTTTTAACCAAAGCCAATTAAGCTATAATCAGTACGTTTTTGGAGTGTGGGAAGAGACCGGAGCTCCCGGAGAAAACCCAGGAGAACGTACAAAGTCCACACAGACACAGCACCCGTGGTCAGGATCGAACCCGGGTATCTGGCGCTGGAAAAGGCAGCAACTCTATATCGCTGCCGCCCTAAGGTTATGGGAGAGGCAGAGCACGTCTCCTTGTAGTTCCCAGACCTGCAACTGGATTGTGATTTCCCCCCCCCCCCCCCCCCATAGTGGAGAGAAAAATCCCTCCAGGGTTTCTCCGGACTGCCCCCTGACTGCCCAATGTGTGTGTGTGTGTGTATGTGTGTGTGTGTGTTGGCCGGAGAGGTGGGGAATGCACCCGAGGTTCTATAACCGGGCCACTCCACACAGCCAACATTTACACAGTCAGTGCAAGTTGTAAAATTAAAACGGCAGCCCCACCCTCCCTGTGTAACCAAACTCTGGCAAGAGTCAGCAAAAAGCAGCTCGGGGGGGAAACAGAGGGGGAGATTGTTTTGTTTTGAAAGGCTGTGATTGCAGCGTGCTTATTTATCATGCCCGCACTTGTTGCTGGTGGCACCGCCGATGACTGGAGGGGTCGAGAGATCACAGCGAGTTCTTGCAGGCTCGGATTGTCATCGGGATAATTAGCTCAGGTACTTGAGGCTTACACCTGTGTGTGGGGGCGTGTGTGTGTGTGCGCTGTTACCCAAGTGTTGCACGATGGTGGTCCCTACTAAGCCCCCCCCCCCCCCCCTAATCCTAAAATTGAGTTCAAATCCTAAAGTGGGGTGTGTGCGGATTTTAAGTCAGTCATTTATAACAGAGAACGATAGACACAAAATGCTGGAGTAGCTCAGGCAGCATCTCTGGAGAGACGGAATAGGTCTGAAGAAGGGTCTCGACCCGAAACGTCACCCATTCCTTCCCTCCAGAGATGCTGCCTGTCCCACTGAGTTACTCCAGCATTTTGAGTCTGGCTCCGGTAAATCAGCATCTGCAGTTCCTTCCTACATATTTTTTAAAGAGCCTGGGTTGTACAAAACTAACCACGATTGCCATAA
Organism: Malacoraja senta; assembly: GCA_038087875.1. Classification (NCBI taxonomy): domain Eukaryota; kingdom Metazoa; phylum Chordata; class Chondrichthyes; order Rajiformes; family Rajidae; genus Malacoraja; species Malacoraja senta. The sequence goes on from CM075987.1 coordinate 22,768,762, forward strand.
TCCAAGCAGTTAAGTAACTTTCAGTCCTTTAGGGAAGGGTTTTTATTAAATACCTGCTCGGTTTTCAAGATGTGGCAATATTTACCAGAATGCTGCCTGGATTAGAGGTATTAATAAGGAGAGGTTGGACAGACGCCCTGTGGAATGTGAGTGATTGAGGTTGAGGAGACCTAGAAAAACATAGACATAGAAAACATAGAAAATAGGTGCAGGAGGAGGCCATTCGGCCCTTCGAGCCAGCACCACCATTCATTGCAATCATGGCTGATCGTCCCCAATCAATAACCTGTGCCTGCCTTCTCCCCATATCCCTTGACTCCACTAGCCCCCAGAGCTCTATCTAACTCTCTCTTAAATCCACCCAGTGACTTGGCCTCCACTGCCCTCCGTGGCAGGGAATTCCACAAATTCACAACTCTCTGGGTGAAAACGTTTTTTCTCACCTCAGTCTTAAATGACCTCCCCTTTATTCATATGATAGAGGTATATAAAAACTATGAGGCATAGATAGTGTAGGCAGTCAGATTATTTTTCACAGATGGAAATGTCAAAGATCAGAGGGCAGAGCTTTAAGGTGAGAGGGGCAATGTTGGGGGGACAAGTTTTTGTTTTTCCATATTCAGAGTGGTGGGAGCCTGAATCATGCTGCCAGGGGTAGTGGAGACAGATATGATAGTGGTGTTTAATAGGATTTTACATGGGCACATGGAAGACTTTAGACTTTAGACTTTAGAGCAACTGTGCAGAAATAGGCCATTCGGCCTACCAAGTCGGCAACTTGGTTCGGCAACTTGAGCGGCCTGGAGAGGAAAAGACTACAAAAAGTAGTAAACACTGCCCAGTCCATCATCGGCTCTGACCTCCCTTCCATCGAGGGGATCTATCACAGTCGCTGCCTCAAAAAGGCTGGCAGTATCATCAAGGACCCACACCATCCTGGCCACACACTCATCTCCCTACTACCTTCAGGTAGAAGGTACAGGAGCCTGAAGACTGCAACGACCAGGTTCAGGAATAGCTACTTCCCCACAGCCATCAGGCTATTAAACCTGGCTCGGACAAAACACTGAACTTTAGTAGCCAATTAACTGTTATTTGCACTTTATCAGTATATTGATTCATGTGTGTATATATTTATAGAATGCCTTGTAGTCAATGCCTACTATGTTCTGTTGTGCTGAAGCAAAGCAAGAATTTCATTGTCCTATCAGGGACACATGACAATAAACTCACTTGACTTGAAGTCCGTGCCGACCAGCGATCATCCCGTACACTAGCACTGTCTCACAAACTAGGGAGAATTTCCAATTTTATCGAAGCCAATTAACCTACAAACCTATACTTTTTTTTTGGAGTGTGGGAGGAAGCCAGAGCACCCAGAGAAACCCCACACGGTCACAAGGAGAACATACAAATTCGTACAGACAGCACCCGTAGTCAGATCCAAACCCATCTCTCTGGCACTGTATGGTAGCAACTCTCCTGCTGTGCCACCGTGCCGTCCCCTAAGTGAAGGGAATGGAGGGATACGGACCGGGTACAAGCAGAGCGGATTAGTTTAATTTGGCACAAACATTGTGGGCCGAAGGGCCTGATCCTGTGCTGTACAGTTCTATGCCAGCATCTATCATCTATCCTTAATTGCCCTAACAGAGAAGAACAGGAGTGGTGATTGAGACAGGTATTATTGTGGCATTTAAGAGACTTCAGTTCAGAGAATGGAGGGGTATGGAATAAGTGCAGACAGAGAAGAGTTGGGCTTGGCACAGACATTGCGGGCTGAAGGGCCAGTTTCTTGCACTGTACTGTTCTGAGACCCCCTATGGCAATGAAGGGGAGACAATAGATGCTGGCCTCTCCAGCAGCAACTACACCTTAAAGAAATATCTCTTAGCAATAAGTGCCAGAAGGGGAGTGCAAATGCACTTTACGGCACGACTGCCCGTTCAAGGTCCTGGGTCACAGTACGAACCTGCTCTAGGAAAGGCACGGTGGTGTAGTGGTAGAGCTGCTGCCTCACAGCGCCAGAGACCCGGGTTCGACCCTGACTACGGGTGCTGGCTGTACAGAGTTTGTACCTTCTCCCCGTGTCACCTGCCTGGGTTTTCTCCGTGACCTTCAGTTTCCTTCCACACTCCAAAGACGTACAGGTTTGGCTTGGTATAAAATTTGTAAAACTGTCCCTAGTGTGTGTAGGGTGGTGTTAATGTGCAGGGATCGCTGGTCGGTGTGGACTCGGTGGGCCGTCGAAGCGCTTGTTTCAGCGCCGTATCTCTAAACTAATCTAAAGGAGGACAAATGGTGGAGGATGGAACCTGGGAAGAATAGATTACAGGGAAAATGAGTGGAGAGAGGGTCTGCTCTCTAACCGGCACAGACTCAATGGGCCACATGGCTCCCGTCTATGTCAGAAGGGAATATGAAAATATAGAATCAGGGGGAGGGTGTGTTTAACGTCTGTTTTAACTCATGTTTCGATCTTCTAATTCTGACGTTAAACATCTCCTCTGTTGACATTTGATTAACTTCAAAGACAATTAAAACAATTCCTGCTTAGTTCTCTAATGAAAGCAAAAGCTTTTTGGTGACTCTTTGAACAAGGGTGTATTCTGTTGATAATCTTGCCAGACCACAATCAGACTGCCATTGGAGGCAAATATGTAGCAGCGATGGGATCACCTACAGCTAAAGTTCAACTTAAAGTTCTATAAATCAACACCATCTTTGATCAATGTGTTTACATACTACAAAGCAAACATCACAAAGAACCGCAGTGTATTTTTGAAGTGTAATCACTGAAGCAATTTAGGGAAACTCAATACCAATTTGCAGTATCGGTATGATCCAGATCTTTCAGGGGTACTCTTGGTCTGGAAAGAATTTTAGCTCCAGAACACGGTAGAGATTCAAGGCACGAGTCACGATCTGTCCTGAACCCAGCACAATAATGTAATCATAAAGTAAGCACATCAACGCCTCTACCTCCTTAGAAGATTGAGGAGATTCGGTATGTTTACTCTCAACTGGTTGAGAGGAATATAGAAACATAGAAAATAGTGCTGGAGTAGGTAGGCCATTCAGCCTTTTGAGCCAGCACCGCCATTTAATATGGTCACTGCTCGCTGGACACCACCACCACCACCCAGAAATGGCCAGCAAACGAGGTTGTGCTGTGGGAAACTACCCATGGAAGACCTGACCCGGGACGGCCAACCAAGACGATGCTGAAGATGTTGATGGAAGACGCACGTGCAGAGACAAAAGAGGAGCTTGCCAGCTGCATGGAGGACGGAGATGTGAGGTGCATCCGTCACCGTGCCCGTCGGAAACCAGCACCACTGCGTCGCTAATGTTTTTAACCGAGGATGATCATACAATATAAGTAGCCCGTTCCTGCTTTCTCCCCATTCCCCTTGATCCCGTTAGCCCTAAGAGCTAACTCTCTCTTGAATAATCTAAAAGCCTTGTCCCACAGTACGAGTTCATTCCAAGAGCTCTCCCAGATTTAAAAAAATCAAACCCCTGGGAAGCACGGAGAATTAACATAGCGGGTACGTCGGAGCTCGGGGACGTCTCTTAGCGGCTCGTAACGCTAACGGCAGGTACTCGGGAAGACTCGCTAACGGCAGGTAAGCTCGGGAAAATGTCCACGAGAGCCCCGAGTACCGACGAGTGGCCATTACCTTAAATCTCCGAGTTCGAATCAGGGCAACTCAGCAGAGCTCTTGGAATGAACTCGTACCGTGGGACAGGGCTTTAACTCACTCTTAAATACATTACGGCCTGGTTCGCCCAGGAACAAAGGAGATTTACAAAAAGTAGTGGACTTCGGAAGAAGGATCTTGACCCAAAACGCACCCATTCCTTCTCTCCAGGGATGCTGCCTGTCCTGCTGAGTTACTCCACAATGTGGGAAGGATGTAGAGGTTTTGTAGTGGGTGAGAAACAGGTTCACTCGGACGTTACTTGGATTAGGGTGTATTATCTAGAAGGACAATTTGGGCGCTTGGATTGTTTACTCTGCAGTTTTGGAGTCTGAGGGGAGATATGATTGAAGTATATAAAATGATGAGAGGAACAGATTGGATAGAATCTTTTTCCAGGGTGTGAGTTTGAAGTGAGAGTGGAGAACTTTAAGGAGATTTGTGAGGCAAACTTTAATTTTTACACAGAGATAGTTGCCTGGAACATGCCGCCAGGGGAATGGTAGAAATGGATATGATAACAACATTTAAGAGGCATTTTGGGGGCACATACTGTTAACACGCAGGAATAGAGGCATATAGACCACATGCAGGCAGGTGGAAATCATTGGATCGGCACCATGGTCTGCACACACACGGTGGGCCGAATGGCCTGTTCTTGTGCTGTGCCGTGGTGTGTTCTATGATGTTTCCTCACTTTGACCTCGGCACAGTGGCACAGCGGTAGAGTTGCTGCCTCACAGCGCCAGAGACCTGGGTTCCATTCTGACCACGGGTGCTGTCTGTGTGGAGTCTGCACGTTCTCCCCGTGACCGCGTGGGTTTTCTCCGGGTGCTCCTGTTTCCTCCCACATTTCAAAGACTTGTGGTTTTGTAGGATAATTGGCTTCTGTGAATTGTCCCTAGTGTGTAGGGTAGTGTTACTGTATGGGGACGATCGCTGGTCGGCACGGACTCGGTGGGCTGAAGGGCTGGATAGACTGGATAGACTCGGCTTGCACTCGCTAGAATTTAGAAGATTGAGGGGGGGATCTTATAGAAACTTACAAAATTCTTAAGGGGTTGGACAGGCTAGATGCAGGAAGATTGTTCCCGATGTTGGGGAAGTCCAGAACACGGGGTCACAGTTTAAGGATAAGGGGGAAGTCTTTTAGGACCGAGATGAGGAAAACATTTTTCACACAGAGAGTGGTGAATCTGTGGAGTTCTCTGCCACAGAGGGTAGTTGAGGCCAGTTCATTGGCTATATTTAAGAGGGAGTTAGATGTGGCCCTTGTGGCTAAAGGGATCAGGGGGTATGGAGAGAAAGCAGGTACGGGATACTGAGTTGGATGATCAGCCATGATCATATTGAATGGCGGTGCAGGATCGAAGGGCCGAATGGCCTACTCCTGCACCTATTTTCTATGTTTCTATGTTTCCACGCTGTATCTCTAAACTAAACTAAACCTCACTTTTGATCCTCTCTCCTGATGTGAGACAGTCTCTAATTATAGTGTGAATGTACTCTGGTGCAGCCCCACTTTACCTTCTAGAAGGTGCTATATCAAAGCATGCTGACCCACTCTTGTCCTTTCACTCCTGTGTCAGTCAGCTATTTGGAGATAGCAACTGAGGAAGGTAGTTAACATCCACTGGAACACAACGTGATTCAACACTCCTCTTCACTGTTAAATACAGGGCTGGAAACTTGACTTAGGCTGGACTCCCAGCACACTGTGTTTTTAATCAGCAAACAATACCTATTTGAACAGGGCCCAATGCAAGCAATCTACAGGGTCCATTTAAACAGAGCCTCTGTGAAGTGCATTTTGACTGGCATTGACTGACTCCAGGCCCAGCCCAGGGTCACATGAGTTGCAGGAGTATAAGGATACATGCAATATATACACAAATTAATCTATAGACAATGCGAATGTCGGAAGAGTTTTTTGCACAGCTCTTTCATTTGTATCTATCATTTATTCTGAATAATAAAGTTTATTTTTGGGAAACAAAATGCCACCGTTTTAAAGTATCCATCCTTGTTTTCAATTCCTCCACAGCCTTTTTTTTTATTATTATTATTTTTTTTTAAAATTTCTTATGATATAAATTTTTATTAGAAGCAAACATATTACAATGTAGAGTAACATATTATAATAGAAGAAAAAACTTTTCATATACATCAATCACTCATACATTATTAAATTTGTCAATTGTCAGTTAATTCTGCTTCTAGTGTTTTTTTTTATATAGAAGATAGAAAAAGAAAAATAGAGAGAAAGAAGAAAGAAGAGAGAGAAAGAAGAATTACAATATCAAAAAAGAAAAAGAGGTGGAATGAATAACTTATAATACGTCATAGGAGATAAGTTCGTAGGTTATGAAATATAATTACATCTAATCCTGAGTTCAAGCTACAGTCGGGCTTTCGCGCTGGGCCACTCTATCCCTTCAAATAGGCAATGAATGGAGCCCAAAGGCTGACGAAAGGTCATCAACCCGAAACAATGATCATTTTTGTCCCCACGTGCTGCCTGACCTGCTGAGTGCTTCTACCATCCTCTGCTATTTTTCACTTAAATACGTTTTATCCCATTTACTCAAGATACTATAGCAGAGATGCATATAACCCAGTTTTAAAAAAAAGTCTTGCCATCAACAGCAACAAAACTCATATCTAACCCTGCATCAAACTCTTGATAAAAGCCGGGTAATATCACCAGCTGCACATGAAGCGGGCTGTAATTATATTATACACATCATTAGTTCCAGTGGCCTGCAGAATGCTGTCTCGTGCCAGGTTCGGTGATGTTAGACATGCAATCCCTTTTATAAATACAGTGAAAGATGCCAAGTGCTAGTATTTCATTCGAGCACAAAGTGCTGGAGTAACTCAATGGGTCATGCAGCATCTCTGGAGGACATGGATAGGCGACGCTTCGGGTCGGGACTCTCCTTCAGAGTTCCTTGCATCTCTATTTTACTGCTTCACTGCGAGTCTGAAGAAGGGTCATGACATGAGACGTTGTCCATCCATGTATTCCGCAGATGCTGCCTGACCTGCTGAGTTACTCCGTCACTTTGTGTTCTAAGCAAGATTCCAGCATCTGCAGTTCCTTGTGTCACCATGATATTTCACTTCCTAATTAAGAGGCGCGCTCTCAAGTAGTTATTTCTTTCCTCGACAAACCTCAGCCATTCTTAAAGCGCCAGCACAATTTGTAGCTACTCACATAGAGTCAAAGAATCATTGGGTCATACAGTGTGGAAACCAGGCCTTTGGCCCAACTTGCCCACAATTGCCCACATGTCCCATCTACACTAGTCCCACTTGCCTGCATTTGGCCCACATCCCTCTAATCCTGTCCTATCCATATACCTGCCTAATTGCTTCTTAAACGTTGCAATAGTCCCTGCGTGGGACTATTCCTCTACGTGGAGTGCTTTTTCTGCTGGGGGTAAGTCTTCTATTCTGTTGGGCAATGACATTAACCGGAGAGACTCACCATTCGGACGACAGGCCGTGGTGATCAAGACCAACTTGGCTGGAGTCTGCTGTCTTGGTGTCACCTGTAGGACCCCTCTTGATCCTTGGTTTGATGGAAGAGATGCTCACCTGGGGCTTCCATTCCTTACCATTCTCCGGTGGCAGCCTGCGGTGAAACAGAGTGTCGTGCACGTTAGGGGAGGACAGGAATGGGCTTGCTACATCACTGTAAGTCGACACAGTCTAGACCTTTCACTCCGTCAGTGGTTTGGCGATACCACCCCAGGCAAGCAACTAAGGGGCTGATGTTCAACACATATGATTCAATGTTCTTTATTAAATGTCAAATACTAACGACAACCCAGAAGTGATGTGGGAAACTGGAGCAGCTGGAGGAAAAGCTCATAGTTGCAGGTGTAACATGTGGACAGACTCCACACACACACACACACACACACACACACACGCACACAGCGCCCGAGGCCAGGCTCGGGACTCCAGGGCTGTGAAGCAGCAGCTCATAAGTTCATAAGTGATAGGAGCAGAATTAGGCCATTCGGCCCATCAAGTCTACTCTGCCATTCAATTTAAGCGGATCTATCTTTCCTTCTTAACCCCATTCTCCTGCTTTCTCCCCATAACCCTGGACACCTGCAACAGGGTTGATTGGTCTCTGTAATTGCCCCGAGTGTGTAGGGAGTGAATGCGTAAGTGGGATAACATAGAACTAGTGTGAATGGGCGTTGATGGTCAGCACGTGCTCGGTGAACCTGTTTCCATGCTGTATCTTTCAATAGGACTGCAGCAGTTCAACAAAGTTGCCCCCCACCACTATCCCAAGGACAATTAGGCCAGGGGTTGCCAATGACACCAAGATTACAAAAATGAGTAATTAATAACGATGAACGGATTACTGATGGCTTCTGTGGGCTGGGGAGCAGATCAAGGGATAATGTCGGAGCCCATGCGATGGATATTGGCCCAGTGGCACTGACGGAGCCCGTCAATGGAGGAATGAGCCTGGCATGGTGAAGACAGGCACAGGCTGGGGAGACCTGCAATAATGGAGAGATGTAGGGATTAGGGCAATGTAATGGTGGGGTCTAGAGGTGGGGTCTAGAGGTGGGGTCTAGAGGTGGGGTCTAGAAGGGTCTAGAGGTGGGGTCTAGAGGTGGGGTCTCAAGGTGGGGTCTAGAGGTGGGGTCTAGAGGTGGGGTCTAGAGGTGGGGTCTAGAGGTGGGGTCTAGAGGTGGGGTCTAGAGGTGGGGTCTAGAAGGGTCTAGAGGTGGGGACTAGAGGTGGGGTCTAGAGGTGGGGTCTAGAGGTGGGGTCTAGAGGTGGGGTCTAGAGGTGGGGTTTAGAGGTGGGGTCTAGAGGTGGGGTCTAGAGGGGTCTAGAGGTGGGGTCTAGAGGTGGGGTCTAGAGGTGGGGTCTAGAGGTGGGGTCTAGAGGGGTCTAGAGGTGGGGTCTAGAGGTGGGGTCTAGAGTTGGGGTCTAGAGGGGTCTAGAGGTGGGGTCTAGAGGTGGGGTCTAGAGGTGGGGTCTCAAGGTGGGGTCTAGAGGGGTCTAGAGGTGGGGACTAGTGGGGACCGCGGATCAGGCAGATCTCTTGGTGCAGGTGGAGTTGCACAACTGCTTAGCATTTTCTGATTCTCCAGAATACATTTCTTTTATACATCAATAATAACAATGAGAATCATGGTATCCTTAAGCTAAGATAACACCACAGGACAGTTAGCAAAGAGAAAGTTATAGTGAAGTGCCGAAGGGGCAACTGGGCAGAGAACCAGGAGATTGGTCAATGAGGTAGTTTTAAGGAGAGAAGAGAAAGGTGGAGAGCAGGGAGGCAGCGGGGATTAAGGAGGGAATTTTGCCAGCGAATGTCACTGAAGCCACTGTGCTACTAGGAGAGTAACTAATACCAAAAGCATTAAATAGGCACGAAAAGAAGGAATGCAGAGATCCCAGAGGGTTATCTGGCTGTGGGTGGCTACGGAGATAAGGAGGGTTGCAGGGAACAGAAATTGGGGGGTGTGGTACCCTGGAGGGATTTCAGATTAAAGATGAGATATTTAAATCTGATCCATGGAAGTAAGTGTAAGTCAGGTAGCACAGGGCTAGCGAGCAAATTGGGCTTGGTATGAATCTGGAATTAAAGAATATTAATAGTACCAATACAAAATGGATGACTGCAGACTGGAGATGTCCTGCAATAGGAAAGGGTTGCTCACTCTGTGGGTGACTTCAGAGGATTAAAGTGAGCAATATCATGTGAGACTATGTATGTGTAGCCATGGTGTGTCAGTCTATGCTTCAGCTCTACGCTGTGGGTGCTTGGGCCCTGTGGAGCAGGGTTTGCACTGAGCCCCAAAAACTGGGGCAGCACGAACTGACCTCGGGCAGGCCAAGGTGGGCAAGGGAATAAAATCAGGGAGAGGCGCCAGTGAGAAGGCACAGTTGCGCCCTGTAACCCAGCAAGTTCTTTTGCTGTTCGACAAATAGCTGCCAATGCTTAGGAAGGAACTGCAGATGCTGGTTAAAACTGAAGATAGACACAAAATGCTGGTGTAATTCCGCGGGACAGGAGAGAAAGAATGGGTGACGTTTCGGGTCAAGACGCAGAAGGTTCTGAAGAAGGGTCTGGACCTGAAGCGTCACCCATTCCTTCTCTCCAGAGATGTTGCCTGTCCCGCTGAGTTACTCCAGCAGTTTGTGTTAAGAAACATAAGGTGGTGGAGTTACTCAGTGGGTCAGGCAGCATCATTGGAGGACATGGATAGGCGATGTTTCAGGTTGGGTGATTGTAGACTGATTGTATTAGGGGGGAGAAGGCTGCAAATAGGTGGGGACAGGACAAAGCCTGGCCCGTAACGTTACCTATCCATGTCCTCCAGAGATGCTGCCAGCTTTCAATGGTTCGAGGTACAGTGAAATGCCTTTTTTTGCATACAGTTCAGTAAAGTATTACTGTGCATAAACACAATGTTAGATAAGTACAAGTGTCTCGGAATAGTACATTGAGACAGCATACAAGAGTCGCCATGTTTTGGCGCCATCTTTGAAGATTCAAGTGTGAAAGTTGGTACAAATGTAACAGCAGAGGCATCTCCCACACCACTTAATCCAAGCGTGCTGATCCCATCCTTTCTATTCCTTCCTCCTTCATATACTTCCCTAAATCCTACATTTAAAGTTACCGGTGGAGGCAATTGAATCCTTTAAGTCTGTTCTGCAGGGACAGTTTCTTCCCAGCTGTTATCAGGCAGCGGAACCATCCTACCACAACCTGAGAGCAGTGCTGACCTACTATCTCCCACGTTGGTGACCCTCGGACTATCCTTGATCGGACTTTGCTGGCTTTACCTTGCACTAAACGTTATTCCCTTATCATGCATCTATACCCTGTAAATGACACGATAGTAATCATATGTTGTCTTTCCGCTGACTGGATAGCACGCAGCAAAAGCTTTTCACTGCACCTCGGTACATGTGACGATAAATTAAACTGTAACTAACATATTGGCCACATACTGGTCGTGGATTTCATTTCTTTTTGCGCTGGAAGTTGAGACGGGGCTTTTTTTTGGTCACGAGTTCATAACCTCTCCATAGATTAGAGCATAGAATCCAGGATGCCTTGCACAACGCACTAGCATTCTCAGTATGTGGACCTAATGGGTGGTATCTGAAGGAGAGCACAACAGTTCGCCTCAGCATCCAGGCCAACGTTTATACTTCAGCCAGCATGACTAATATAGAAAGAGGATGTGGTCAAGGTCACATTATTATTCGGGGGAGGCTGGCGTGTGCAAACTGTCTCATGTCGGACATGAGTAAAGTGACTAGACTTCAAAGAGCACTTCATTGGTTGCACCGTACCCACTGTGACAACATTCAAGTCTTGAGATGGATAGCAAGGAGGTTAAAGGTTACCGTGGTATTCAGGAATGCACAATTAAGGTGACAATCAGATCAACCACAATGGTGGAGCAGGCTTGAGAGAGCGACTGGCCTTACTTTCACTCCTAATGGGGCGGCATGGTGGCACAGCTGGTAGAGCTGCTGCCTCACGGCATCAGAGACCATGGGTTCGATCCTAACCCCAGCTGCTGTCTGTGTGGAGTTTTCTACCTGAGACCATGTGGATTTCCTTGCTTCCCACATCCCAAACACGTGCAGGTTTGTGGGTTAATTGGCCTCTGTAAATTGCCCCGAATGTGTAGGGAGTGGATGAGAAGTGAATCACATGGCACTGGTGTGAATGGGGCACCGATGGTGGGTGTGGATCGAAGGGCCTATTTCCACGCTGCATCTCTAAACTAAACGTGCATTCAGAATTTTGTGACTTCATCAGAAGCTGTTGATTGGATTGAGGGGGGTTTTATTGTTTAGTTTAGTTCAGAGATACGGAGTGGAAACAGGTCCTTGGGCCCACCGAATGCACGACAACCAGCAATACCTGCACACCGACACGATCGTAGACACACTAGGCAATTTACAATTATTCCGAAGTCAGTTAACCTACAACCCAATGCGCCTTTGGAGTGTGGGAGGAAAGTGGAGCACCCGGAGAAAAGCTCCGCAGGTCACGTGGAGAATGTACAAACTCAGTACAGACAGCACCCGTGATCAGGATCAAACCCGGGTCTCTGGCGCTGTGAGGCAGCAACTCTACCGCTGCGCCCGGGTATAGAACATCACTCAGGTGGTGGGAAGTTGGCGTCAGGGAGGGACTAACTGGAAAGTGTCCCAGTTACTTGCCCCAAACCACTCCTGTTACCAGGACAGCATCCTTCCCTTCACCACACTCTCTCAAGCCCACTGAAACACTGCCACTATTACCATGGCAACGGCATGGACGTGTCGGGCCTAGCTTTTTCCTAACAGTTTTCCCTCAGCAAAAACTAGGTTGCTTGATATTTGTTGTAGGAAAAACATGAATCAGCCCGGAGTAAGCCGCACATTTGTTTGCAGGGCCGGTTTACATCAACTTGAATCAGCTTTTTAAACTCTGGCTGCGAGGTTAAAAGGACAATCTCCCACATCCTGTTACTGAAATAGATCACTGTACACACAGGAAAAAGGTGGCGGGATCTCACAACCATTTTATTTTTAGGTTAATTCATCCCTTTTATTTCGTGCTGATTTATGATGTTCCTTTCCACTTCACTATCAATGAATTTGTTTCCCTCTGTGAGCTTCGACAAAGCTAAGGCAGGCCGGATGGGGTCTGGACTTCATTTACACTCAGTAAGGATGGATGCAGGCCTTGATTTAGTTTTAATTTAGTTTAGTTTAGAGATACAGCGCGGAAACAGGCCCTTCGGCCCATCGAGTCCGCACCAGCCACCGATCCCCGCACACTGACACTATCCTACACATACTAGGGACAATTTTATATTTATACAATTATACCAAGCCAATTAACCTACAAACCTGAAGGTACACAAAAATGCTGGAGAAACTCAGCGGGTGCAGCAGCATCTATGGAGCGAAGGAAATAGGTAACGTTTCGGGCCGAAACCCTTCTTCAGGCCCGAAACTTTACCTATTTCCTTCGCTCCATAGATGCTGCTGCACCCGCTGAGTTTCTCCAGCATTTTTGTGTACCTTCGATTTTCCAGCATCTGCAGTTCCTTCTTTAACACAACCTACAAACCTGTACGTCGTTGTAGTGTGGCAGGAAACCGAAGCACCCGGAGACAACCCACGCAGGTCACGGGGAGAACGTAAACACTTTGTACAGACAGCTCCCGCAGTCAGGATCGAACCCGGGTCTCTTTAGCACTGTAAGGCAGCTACACTACTGCTGCGCCACCGTGGCGCTGTTAGGTTGGTTGTGCTGCACAGGTAGGCAAAGGGATTTGGGAGAGTAAGAGGGTGAACAGGAGAGAGGGATGGAAATAGAGATGAGGAAGAGTAAAAGGGAACTCTTACGAGTGGCACAGTGATGCAGCTGGTGGAGCTTCTGCCTCACCGTGTGCGGACGTGGCGACGACGGACAAGAAGCCGAAGCAAAGAACGGAATGGAAACGAGGCCGAAACGACAGTAAACCGAATGAGTCCGAAGACGAAACTCCTACTAACCGAAAGGATGGGACGCCTAAATACAAACTTTGGGATTTAGTTGTCCCGCCCTTTCGGTTAGTTTGCATTTAGGCGTCCCATCCTTTCGGTTAGTAGGAGTTTCGTCTTCGGACTCTTTCGGTTTATTGGCGTTTCGGCCTCGTTTCCATTCCGTTCTTTGGCTTTGACTTCTTTGCTTCGGCTTCTTGTCTGTCGGCACCACGTCCGGGTACCCTGCCTCACAGCCCCAGAGAACCGGATTCGATGCTGACATCTGGTGCTCATGTTCATACGTTAAAGGCGCATTTGGCCCATCAAGAGTTTCGACCCGAAACATCACCTATTGTTTTTCTCACAGGTGAAAGTAACACTGTATTTATTCTGAATATTTTCACAGGATCTTTCACATTAGAATGAAGATTATATTGAATGGAGTTTTAGGCCTTGGGATAGAGGATAGACCCCATGTTATTCTGAGCCACAATGGCGGTACAAATCGCAGAGCAGACACTGACAGCTGATCCATGCACTGCAAACACGGCCTTGCCTCACAGCTTGGTGTGCTATCCCCAGGTCTTGCACATCACTTTTTTTTTTCAAAATATACTTTATTCGAGAAATAAATATATACAATACATGATCCTTACAAAACTCCATCCGACATTCTTTAAGGCTGTACATACATTCAATACTCCTTACACAAATTACACACATTTATCCCCCACCCTTGCCACTCGTGTGGCCCACTGGCTTGGAATCCCTTCCCTTATTTTGAGGGGCGTATCCACCACACCCTGCCCCCCATGTCCAGCAGCGGAAGGACCCTAGACAATGGAGGCCAATGGAGTCTTACTGGTCAGTCTATCACTGACCCAGCAGGTCCTGACACCCAACCCAGCGGAGCCACCGTGGCTCAGTTAATAGAGCTGCTGCCTCGCAGCTCCAGCAACCCAGGTTCAATCCTGACACCCAGTGCTGACTATGTTGTCCCTAGAGAGGGAACACGTGGTGTCCACGGGGACTGTGGAGGTCTTCTGTGAACGCTGGTCACCGCAGGAGGTTGAATATATTATAGATAAAAATGTTAATATTTTAATTTGATAGTTTTGTGTAAATGTTTTTTAAATTGTGTGAGCTTTCTACCCTTCCTTGTAAATTGTACATTTGTTTAAAAATCTAATAAAAAAACATTTACAGTAAAAAAAATTAAAACAAAAGAAGAAAAAAAAAGTGCTGACTATGTGGAGTTTGCACGTTCTCCCAGTGGGAGAAAAAGGGTGGGTTTTCCCTCTAAAAAAAATATTACAAGCTAAAATTATTATTAACAATAATATTTACAGTACAAAATAAAAGAAAACAAAACCCACCCCGATAATACATGTCAAACAACCTATACAACTAAATTACAATCCTTGTTCAGGAAAACTTCCACCATACGTGTTGCCCAGCGGTCCAGGAAATCCCCCAGGGCGCCCGTGGACAGTGCGTAGTCCCCCTCGTGCCACCCAGGCGCGGACGTAACCCCGGAAGTGGGTTTCCCCTTGGTGTGCTGGTTTCCTTCCACATCTCAAGGGAGTGCAGAATGATAGGTTAATTCACTACTGTACCTTGTGTGTGGATGAGTGTTGGCATTTGGGGAGTGTTAATGGGAATATGGGGAGAATTAAATGGGATGGGGGCAAAGTTGTGCACTGAATGGTTAGTGTGTAATCAGTGGATTGAAAGGGCTGTTTCTGTGCTGTATTTCTCTGGACTCTTGCTACATAACCAGTGAGGGTCCGTGTGTGTGTGTGTGTGTGTGTGTGTGGGACCTGTACCCCAGTGAGGGTCCGTGTGTGTGTGTGTGTGTGTGTGTGTGTGGGACCTGTACCCCAGTGAGGGTCAGTGTGTGTATGGGGCCCGTACCCCAGTGAGGGTCAGTGTATGTATGGGGCCTGTACCCCAGTGAGGGTCAGTGTGTGTGTGTGTGTGTGGGGGACCCGTACCCCAGTGAGGGTCAGTGTGTGTGTGTGTGTGTGGGACCCGTACCCCAGTGAGGGTCAGTGTGTGAGTGTGGGACCTGTACCCCAGTGAGGGTCAGTGTGTGTGTGGGGGACCTGTACCCCAGTGAGGGTCAGTGTGTGTGTGGGTGTGTGAGGGACCTGTACCCCAGTGAGGGTCAGTGTGTGTGTTTGTGTGTGGGACCTGTACCCCAGTGAGGGTCAGTGTGTGTGTGTGTGTGTGTGTGTGTGTGTGTGTGTGCAGGACCCGTACCCCAGTGAGGGTCCGTGTGTGTGTGTATGTGTGTGTGGGACCTGTATCCCAGTGAGGGTCAGTGTGTGTGTGGGTGTGTGAGGGACCTGTACCCCAGTGAGGGTCAGTGTGTGTGTGTGTGTGTGTGTGTGTTTAGGACCCGTACCCCAGTGAGGGGCAGTGTGTGTGTGTGTGCAGGACCTGTATCCCAGTGAGGGTCAGTGTGTGTGTGGGTGTGTGGGGGACCTGTACCCCAGTGAGGGGCAGTGTGTGTGTGTGTGTGTGTGTAGGACCCGTACCCCAGTGAGTGGAGAAAGGGATTTGGAACCAAGCAGTGAAGGTGATGTTAGACCTGTATACAGAATGGTTTTCCGCCCCATTGATGTGTTAATAGCACGGTGATGTTAATGACTGGTTAGGATGTAATCGAGTGTGAGAGTGAAAGACAACAGGTAGCTTTGAAGGTGGAATTTGGGCACCAGGTGTGGGGAACTGTTTAAACGCAGAATAAATGAGGGGATCAAACAAGGTGACAACAACACCCAGCGGTCGGTAGCATCAAACACCTCTGAGGTTATAAATCCCAGTGTCAAAAGTAAATTGGAAGGACAGAGGACAAAATAAAACGGCCAGCTGTTTCATCTCAGTTTCCTCTCCAGAGCGCTGGGGCTCCATGGACTGTGAATTCCTCAGTACCTGCGGATCTGAGCATCGCTCCAATACCCAAGACCGGTCAAAGGTGTAGAAGCTTGGAAGAGCACACCACAACACTCGGCATCAGCTTCTTAGTTTAGTTTAGTGATACAGCGCGGAAACAGGCCCTTCGGCCCACCGGGTCCGCGCCGCCCGGCGATCCCCGCACATTAACACTATCCTACACACACTAGGGACAATTTTTTTTACATTTACCAGCCAATTAACCTACACACCTGCACGTCTTTGGAGTGTGGGAGGAAACCGGAGATCTCGGACAAAACCCACGCAGGTCACGGGGAGAACATACAAACTCCGTACAGGCAGCACCCGTGGTCGGGATCGAACCCGGGTCTCTGGCGCTGCAAGCACTGCAAGGCAGCAACTCTACCGCTGCGCCACCGTGACCGCCTTCTTCCCCTGTGATATCATTCTTCAGAACGGTCCTTCCATAAGCTACGGTACTTACTGTCCGAGTCACCTCCACCCCATTGCGGACATTGGACTTTGGAACTCTGGGTCTTTGGAACTGTTGCGCTAAAATGCTGAGAACTATATTCATAATTTCTAGGAGCAGTTATTAGGCCATTCGGCCCATCAAGTCTACTCCGCCATTCAATCATGGCTGATCTATCTCTCCCTCCCAACTCCATTCTCCTGCCTTCTCCCCATAACCTCTGACACCCGCACTAATCAAAAATGTGTCTAGCTCCGCCATAAAAATATCCATTGACTTGGTCTCCACAGCCATCTGTAGCAATGAATTCCACAGATGTACCACCCCCTGATTGAAGAAATTCCTTCTCATCTCCTTTCTAAAGGTCCGGCCTTTCATTCTGAGGCTATTCTGCTCTCTGCATATTTCTCTTCCCGCGAAACCTATTATACTTGATTTTGACTTAATTGTATTTATATTTAATATGTTGATGGCATAGCCTGCAAAACAATGTTTTTCACTGTACTTTGGTAATACTAAAGCTTAACCTACACCTGAAGATTTTTTTTTTAAAATTATTTATTAGAAGTACATTACATTACAACCACATACATTAGTACTCGTCACTTATGTCTTCTTACAATTAATGTACTCCATTTGTTTTTTACACTAGTAAAAGGAAAGGATAAGATTGAAAGAAAGAAGAAAGTGAAGGAAAAAGTGAGAGTGTAGAAAATGTGACAACAAAAAAGGACGAAGACCCTATAAGAACAAAATTAAAAACAAAAGAAAAAGAGTTAAGAAATAGACCCTAGAAAAGAAGGAGAAAGAGAAAGAGGAAAAAGAGAGAAACAAATATTTTTTATGAGCATTACGCAAATGGGACATACCAACTCTTCAACTATCATCCCCCCTTACCTGCTACACCTGAAGATTAAGTACCGTGATGCATAGCCCAGTATATTGACTACTTTACCTGAGAACAATCTTAGTGCATTCTATACTGTACCAATGTACCATACATGCCCCCATTCCCCCACTATCCTCCAGCACTCTGACACTCATTACAATAATCAAACTTAGGAACAAGATTTTTTAATTGTCGTGTGTACAAACAACAGAACAATTACATTTGTATAGGAAGGAACTGATGTTATTACTTTCGGCAGCATAACAGGCCCATGAACACAATACACACAAAATAATGAGTCCGGATTTTTTTAATTCAACAATTTTCTGCAATCCTTGTTCAGACGTGGGTTTAAAATTAAATCCTGACAGTTAGATGTAGTTTTACTATTTTAACAAGAACAACAAATTGCATTTGCTTAGCACCTTCAACATCGCAAAATAACCCAGCGTCGTTTTTATCAAATAAAAATGAACATCTGCTGTAACCACATGAGATGTTACGGTTGATCTAAAATGACTGGTCAAAGAGGCAGATTTAAAATCTTTGAACAATCTTTTTCCTTGGGTGGAAATGTCCAATACTAGAGGGCATAGCTGTAAGGTGAGAGGGGTAAGTTGAAAGGAGACGTCAGGGTTAAGGCTTTTTTACATAGAGAGTGGTGGGGGCCTGGAACTCACTCGCCCGGGATGGTGGTGGAGGCAGATACAATTGTGCCGTTTAAGAGGCTACTGGATAGGCACATGGAAGTGCAGGGAATAGAGGGATATAGATGATGTACAGGAGGACAAAGTCAGCATCATAGATGGACACAAAATGCCGGACTAGCTCAGCGGGACAGGCAGCATCTCTGGAGAAAAGGAATGGGTGACGTTTTGTGTCGAGACCCTTCTTCCGACTGAGAGTCAGGGGAGAGGGAATGGAAGGGTAAGGCGTGAAAACACAGGTCAAAGGGAACGATGATCAAGGAAAATGTAGAATGGTTCATTGTTGGCTGAGGGGAAGGTGACAACGAGGCATACAATCAGTAAAATTTAAGCAGGAGGACAGTCAAACTAGTTGGAGAACTAGAATGGGCATCTTGTTCGGCACAAACATTGTGGGCCGAAGGGCCAGTTCCTGTGCTGTACTGTTCTATGTTTGATCCTTGGTCAAGTGTCGATCAACTTTCTGGTCAAGTGTCGTTTGACTTCCTTCGAGGCACAATACAAATGCAAACTACTGACGGTGGCGTTGCAGGGTGATTTAGTGACATTAGCATTATTTAGGAAGCGGCATCCTTTCCTCCAATCTGCACATTTTAATGGGAGTTCAAAGAGGTGATGGATTCCCACGAGTTCTGGCTCCTGCGGAACAACACAGAAGTACAGAAGCAGAGAGAAACTAAATGGAGTGAAATACAACGATAAATGCATTCAGCGCCGGAGCAAAGGCCATTGTTCTGCTAATTTTCTATTGTTTCAGCTGTCTTGAATCCACTTCCGATACTCTCATGGGCTGTGTCTCAAATCAACAAATTCTCAGGGAATTGTTTATTGATAGTCAAGAAAGGACGTTACAGCTATTTAAAAAAAACCTCTGTGCCAATCCCCATGCCTCCCGGCCTCCTTGTTACCTCAAGCTTGCCCCCAGCAATTCAATAAGTTGTTGAGGTCGTGGCGGATCCATGTTTGTGTAGGTGGTTTAAACCGAAGACAGACCCAAAAGGCTGGAGTAACTCAGTGGGTCAGGCAGCATCTCTGGAGAAAAGGAATAGGCAACGTTTTGGGTCGAGACGCTTTTTCATGGATGTCTCGACTCGAAACGTCACCTATTCCTTTTCTCCAGAGATGCTGCCTGACCCACTGAGTTACTACATCAGTGTACATCTGTCTGCGGATTCATGTTTGCTCCCCGCCCCCCCCCCCCACCCCCCACACACACACACACACAAAATTGAATCCGTCTCAGAGCTGCAAGGCTCTATGCATTACATACAAGTCTGTTTTGGGTTTGCTAAATAATGTTTAGAAGCCCTCTTACATCTGTTCCATCGCCCGCACGCTGTTTTACTATTTGCCTGGTTTGTGGATCTGAAACAGAGCCCTGCCCAGGGAAGATAAACAAAGGCCGTGAATGATGACAAATTAAACAACAGCTATGAAAGCAGTCAAGAGTCTCAGAGTGCACTGTCGACGGCAGAGGGGAAATTTAATTAATTTTCAGCCTGTGCCTCTTTCAATCCGAGGCACGTTTTTTACCGACGGCATAACACAGTGAAATGCCTCCCACGTGGGATTTGGGAATCCTGCTGATTTCAATCGGATACATAAATAACAGCATCCTTTCCAGAAACAGGCTGGAAACAGGCCTCAGCAGATGGCTCCTGGAGTAGCGGGGCTATGGGGAAGCCACTGGCAGTGAGCAACAGATGGGCAGTAGTGGGGCATGTGATAGGCCCAGAGTAACAAGAGCAGTTTGATATTCTGTCTTGTGTGGGGCTTCTTGTCTCAGCGAGACAATGACCCTCCTCGGCTGATAGTCCCTTCAGCTGCCGACGCCGAACGCTGAACAATCGGGCACAGGATGTGGGCTCACTCCCCCGCCCCCTGCCTTTGTGCTTTGCCAATTAGCCGCTCAGTTGCCCGATTTAACAATTGCCATGGCAATCTCTCACATACACACGCATCTCTGGGAATACTGATACACCAGGAACGGAGCGGGGAATGCTCGGTAGTGGACAAGCAACAAGTGGGTAGAGAGACAGAGACACACACACTCATGGACACACAGACAACATATACAAAGCTGGTACAAAACACATACTGGTTAGAATGCGACAAAAGATTTTCACCGCACCTTGCTGCACGTGACAATACACTCAACTAAACTAACACACACACGCACACGCGCGCACACACACACACACAACCCCACGTGTAAACAGACATTGAGAGAGGGTAATTGAGACAGAGTTGTGGGAGAGATGGCATGAAAACAAACAAGGGAGATGGAAGGAGGGAATGAAAGAAAGGAGTAATAGAGAAAAAGAGAGCAAACAAATGACAAAAGGAAAGCATGCGAGGCAAATGGGGAAAAAGGAGGAATGGAAAGGAAGGCAAAATGAGTTGGGAGATAGAATGATCCAGGACAATATAGTGATACAAAGAGATGGGGATAGTGAAGGATAGAACAGAGCAACAAAGAGAGGGACTCACATAGAAAGACTGAGAATGAAACAGAGATACTGATAGAGACTGAGATAGATATAGACACAAATATACACATACATAGATGAACATAAATATACCTTCATACATAACGCAAAGTTTTCTCTGTAACTAATAGTGATTATGTATAAATAGGTGAAGGAATGTTGATCCAGAACGGTTTCCACAACTCATGTGGAACTAAGGCAGGGGTCCGAGCTTCGATTGCAGCAAGACTGGTGTCAGACTAGTAGCTAAACAAGTAACTGGGTCACTTAAAGGGTCGTGCATGAATATACTAAAGATTATACCCAAGTTACTTCATAAATTAAAGCGGGTTGTTTTCTGAACGATTCTTCAACCATACACGTTTCATCGCAAGTCACATCAAGGACAGGACGGGCACTGCCAAGAACTTCCATTTGTCCAATTCTCCAGCTTTTAATTGTCCCGTCACTGGCCGCTGTTCTTGGCAATGGCTGAATCGGGAGAATGTAAGAACATAAGATGCAGGAGGAAGCCAATTAGCCTGTCAAGCCTACTCAGCCACTCAATAAGATTGCGGCTGATCCAAATCGTGGCTTCATCGCCACTTTCCCGCTCTCTCCCCATACTCTCTGACTCTCTTGAAGCTGAAATGTGTGTTGCAGAGAAACAGGCCATTTGGTACATTGAGGCTACACTGGCCCTCAAATACTCATTATCACTGAGAGGAATAGATAGGGTAAACGCACAGGCTTTTGCCCAGAGTATGGGAATCTAGAACCATAGGTTTAAGGTAAGGGGGGGTGGGCGATTTAATTAGGGGTAACTTTTCTTTTTACACAAAGGGTGCTGGGTGTATGGAATAAGCTGCCAGAGGAGGTAGTTGAGGCTGGTACAATCGCAACATTTAAGAAGCATTTAAACATGTACAGTACATGGATAGGACATGTGGGGGAAGGAACTGCAGATGCTGGTTTAAATGGAAGATAGACACAAAATGCTGGAGTAACCCAGCGGGACAGGCAGCATCTCTGGAGAGAAGGAATGGGTGACGTTTTGGGGCGAAGAAGGATCAGTCTGAAGAAGGATCTCGACCCGAAACGTCACCCATTCCTTCTCTCCAGAGATGCTGCCTGTCCCGCTGAGTTACTCCAGCATTTGTGTCCACACGGATAGGATCGTTTTGGAGGGTTATGGTACCAACGCAGGCAAGTGGGACTAGTGTAGATGGGGCATGTTGGTCGGCATGGGCAAGTTGGGCCGAAGGGCCTGTTCCAACATGGTAAGACTCTATGATATTAATTCCATTTTATTCTCCCCACATTCCCCTCAATCTGTGCCTTGAACATGTCGAGTGCCTCCAATTCCACAGATCACTGGGTAAAGAATCAAGCTGCTGGGAGAATAATTTCCTCCTCATGTCTGTTTTGGACGAACGACCCATATTCTGAAACTATGCAGAAGTTCCAGATACCCTCACTCTTTTCCCTGTCAACACCCCCCCCCCCCCCCCCCAAGACTCAGAATCTTGGGTCAGCTAAGATCACCTCTCATTTTTCTAACATCCAATGGTTTAGGTTCAACTTGTGCTCAAACATCAATCCCTTCATCCTGCAAACCCACCTCTGCTTCCCTGCGATGCAACTATATCCCTCCTCAAATGTGAAGACCAAAACTATGCACACTAATCCAGGTACAATTTCACCAGCACTTTCCTTAAAACTAAACCAAACCAAGTCTCTAAACTAAACGACCCTACGCTTACATTCCTCACCTCCTGCAATAAAACCAACATTCCACTAGCCCTTCTACAGTCATTATCTGCCTGCCAAACGGGTTTATGGCTCATGTACTAAAATATGGCCCTAATCCATTTGTTACACTCGTATCTCAGAGTTAGAAGCTCGTGGGTTTAAATCCCACCGTGGAGATTTCAATACAAAAAAAACCCCTCTAGTTTTCAAATTCCCCCACTCTCCCAGCCCCTATTTACTGAATCCCATTATCCTTCACTTTTAATCATCGCTTTAAGGTGAGAGGACCCAATTTTAAAGGGCAATGTGTGTGGGGCAAGTGTTTCAACACAGAGAGTGGTGGGGGCCTGAAACACACTGCCAGGGAGGTGGTGGAGGCAGATACGATAATGGCATTTAAGGAGCTGTTAGTTAGACTCGTGGATGTGCAGGGAATGAGGGATATGGGTCACATCCAGGCAGAGGAGATCAAATTTAACGGCATCATGTTCGGCCTGGACATTGTGGTCTGGTGGACCTGTTCCTGTACTGTACTGTTCTATGTTCGCTTGCCAGCCCAGGTTTATCCCCGTCCGCCAACCCCCATTCATTTTATATCCCACCATGCCATCTCTCTTCAACTCCCAAACTCATCCCCACTCACACATTAGTCTCCAATCCCCAGTCCTCTCCTCACCTGCCCCAATTTCCCACTCTCTCTGTCCTCACTTCCACAAGTATCCTCGTGCCCTCTCATCCCATCTCCTGGAAATCTCATTCCCCATACCATCATGTAATCCGTGTCTCTTTTCCTCATTCCTTGGGCACTGTTTTTCCCCTCAGGTCCCTTCGGTCCTCCAAAGCACATTTGAGGTGCTGCCTCTAAAAGCAGCCAGTATCTTCAAAGACCCAAGATAGACACAAAGTGCTGGAATAAATAACTCAGCGGGTCAGGCAGCACCTCTGGAGAGAAGGAATAGGTGACGTTTCAGGTCGAGACTGAGAATCGGGAGAGGGAAACTAGAGGTATGAAAAAGTACGAAAGAGTTAGCAGCGGGCACCGATGACTCAAGAAATGTGAAGCCCCCAATGGTCCATTGTCGCCTGTGGAAGAGGTGATAACGAAGGGATACAAACAGCATTCATTAACAAAAGACCCACACCACTCTGGCCATTGTCTCATTTCACCCCTACCATCGGGAAGGTGGTACAGGGGTCTGAAAACCGTGACCACCAGGTTCAAGAAGGAACTGCAGATGCTGGAAAACCGAAGGTAGACAAAAAATTCTGGAGAAACTCAGCGGGTGAGGCAGCATCTATGGAGCGAAGGAAATAGGCAACGTTTCGGGTCGAAACCCTTGGGTTTCGACCCGAAACGTTGCCTGTTTCCTTCGCTCCATAGATGCTGCCTCACCTGCTGTGTTTCTCCAGCATTTTTGTCTACCACCAGGTTCAAGAACAGTTTCTTCCCAACAACCATCAGACTCCTAAACACTTGTTGCGCTAGTATTGGGGTTATTAGTTTATTGACTTTTTGTTTATTATCTAGGTGTATTGTGTTTCCAAGCCTGTTATGCTGCTGCAAGAAAGGATATTTTTGCTCATATTTCAATGAAACAAACTTGCGATTACTAAACACAAATCTACCCGAATCTTCATTCTTGACCCCTCTTTCCCTAATCCTCATGTCCCATTCTCCCTCTTCCCCAGACCCCTATATTCCCTATATTCGGAATTCCCTTTCCCTGCCTGTGCCTCTAGCGCCTTGTCTGAAGCAGCTGCTAACTAAGGTGGGGAAAATACAGAGAAGCTGAGGGAGTACATTAAATGACCTCTCTGATTACTTCACCATCGCGCTGTCTCCAGATTTCAAAGCCCGGAGGCTCATTTTCACTCGAAACTCAACCACAAATCAATTGTGTTTAAAAAAAAACATTTTAATGCACGAAGCCAGGGATTTGAAACTTTGTCATGGGAAACGCTTGCAACGTGGCTTCCACCTGTCCCTTCCTGCCCGTTCTTGTCTAGTTTCAACCATCAATTTTCATCTGTTTGCTTCTATCTGCTCAACCCCACTCAAGCAGTTACTTAAGACCATGACCTTATGTATAAAAAAACTTCAGCATCTAATCAAATCCCAGTGGTGGACTGGTTTACTACTAGTAAATATTCACCTTTAATACAGTAAATTATTCTATAGCAATAATACAGCAATATCCAAGGCCCTTCCTGCCAATGCAAATCAATAATACTTGATACCCTGAGATTGTAAAGTGTGACCCTCAACTTGATCACTGAGGCAGATTGCAAAGTTCAACATATCGAAAGGCGTAGGATGGGAATTCCAGACCATTGACTCAAAGCAGAGGCTTTCAAATGCCCCCCCCCCCCCCACCTGTATCCACCTATCACTTGCCAGGCTTTGTCCCACTCCCATCTCTGTTCCCGTTTTCTCTCCCCTACGACAATGAGTCTGAGGAAGTGTCCCGACCTGCAACGTCGCCTATCCGTGTGTAGGACGGAACTGCAGATGCTGGTTTAAACCGAAGATAGGCACAAAATGCTGGAGTACCTCAGCGGGGCAGGCAGCATCTCTGGAGAGAAGGAACGGGTGACGTTTCGGGTCGGGTCCGAAGAAGGGTCTCGACCCGAAACATCACCCATTCCTTCTCTCCAGGGATGCTGCCTGTCCCGCTGAGTTACTCCAGCAAGTGGTGCCTTTTTGTAAACCAGCATCTGCAGTTCTTCGTGGCTCTATCTGAGAGCAGAGTTGTCCCTGGTGGAAGAAGGAAAATCAGGAGAAGTACGAAAGAGGCGATTAGAAGGACTAATTGTGGGAACGTCGAGCAGACACACGACAAGGGCAGCGGTGTCTGTGGCAGCGCGAGAGGAAGCTGGAGCAAATATTTGAAGTGTAATCGGTCGTGACTGAGTGGTGCGCACACTTGGCCCTGATCCAACAGGTCACTCCAGAGTTTCCAGCCCATGATCCAACAGGTCACTCCAGAGTTTCCAGCCCCCTGATCCAACAGGTCACTCCAGAGTTTCCAGCCCCTGATCCAACTGGTCACTCCAGAGTTTCCAGCCCCCTGATCCAACAGGTCACTCCAGAGTTTCCAGCCCATGATCCAACAGGTCACTCCAGAGTTTCCAGCCCCTGATCCAACAGGTCACTCCAGAGTTTCCAGCCCCTGATCCAACAGGTCACTCCAGAGTTTCCAGCCCATGATGCCGCTGACACGCGCAGCACACTGAATAATGAGTGCTGCTCTGTCACAAGTGCACGTGGGTGCCCACAGTGGCGCAGCGGAAGAGTTGCTGCATTATGCCCCTGTCCCACTTAGGAAACATGAACGGAAACCTCTGGAGACTTTGCGGCCCACCCAAGGTTTCTGTGCGGTTCCCGGAGGTTTTTGTCAGTCTCCCTAATGGTCGAAAGTGGTTTCCGCTTCTTCTATGTTCCGGCGATTATTTCAAAGAATTCAAAACCGGCCGCGACTACAAATAGGTTGCCGTTTTAAAAATCGGTAATTTTTTAGTCGAAGACGGTTGTGATGCTAGTTGAAGGTGGTTGCCGGAGGTTGCAGGTAGTGGAAGGTAAGACCCTTTTTTATCACCCAGTTTTATTCCGCAGGGAGGTCTTACCTTCCACCACCTGCAACC
Source organism: Malacoraja senta (assembly GCA_038087875.1). Taxonomy (NCBI): domain Eukaryota; kingdom Metazoa; phylum Chordata; class Chondrichthyes; order Rajiformes; family Rajidae; genus Malacoraja; species Malacoraja senta. Next base: position 22,794,843 of record CM075987.1, read on the forward strand.
TACTGCAACCACCTTCAACTAGCATCGCAACCGGCTTCAACTAAAAAATCACCAATTTTTAAAACGGCAACCTATTTTTAGTCGCGGCCGGTTTTGAATTTTTTAAAATAATCGCCGGAACATAGAAGAAGCGGAAACCACTTTCGACCATTAGGGAGACTGACAAAAACCTCCGGGAACCGCACGGAAACCTTGGGTGGGGGCGCAAAGTCTCCAGAGGTTTCCGTTCAGGTTTCCTAAGTGGGACAGGGGGCATTACAGCTCTTGCTGCGCCGGAGACCCGGGTTCGATCCTGACTACGGGGGCTGTCTGTACGGAGTTTGTACATTCACCCCGTGACCGCGTGGGTTTTCTCCGAGATCTTCGGAGACATACATATCTGTACGTACCTCCAAAGACATACAGGTATGTAGGTTAATTGATTCGGTGTTTGTAAATTGTCCCTAGCGTGTGTGTGTGTAGGATAGTGTTGATTGGTGTGCGGGGATGGCTGGTCGGTGCGGACTCGGTGGGCCGAAGGGCCTGTTTCCGCGCTGTATCTCTAAACTAAACTAAGTGTTAATTGTCAGACGAGACAGTGATCCCGGCCCCACCTGCGCTGGGGGAGGGAAAGAGGAGAAAAGATGAGCAATTTACAAGAGATATTATTTTACAAAAGGAGCAGGGGATTTGACCACCTGGAGTGTCAGCCAACGTTTACACACACCACTAAAAACAAATGATTAACCAGTCGTTACTGTTAGTGGGATCCTGCTCTGCATAAAGTGGCTGCCACGTTTCCACTGTTACATTTCATCATGTTCGGCAGGGACATTGTGGGCCGAAGGGCCTGTCCCTGTGCTGTACTCTCTCCTGGTCTGTTAGGGCAGCACAGTGATGCTGCGGGACAGTTGCTGCCTTACAGCCGGCTTCACCCGGCTTCAATCCTGACTGCGGGTGCTGTCTGTACGGAGACTGTACGTTCTCCCTGTGACCACGTGGGTTTTCCTCCGGGCGCTCCGGTTTCCTCCCACACTCCAAAGACGTGCAGCTTTGTAGGATAAATCGGCTTCCGCAAATTGTAAAATTGTCCCTGGTGCGTGTAGGATAGTGCACGTGTGTACGGCGTGATCGCTGGTGGGCGCGGACTCAGTGGGCCGAAGGGCCCGTTTCCGTGCCGTCCAGCAGCTGAGAGAGTAGTTGACTGCCTGCGGAGCGCCGGGGGATGCGTGGTGTCCACGTGCGGCGCTGGCTCGCCTGCGTTGTCGTGCGCCCAGCCGCGAGGGCGGTGACAGCCACTCCTGTCTCGGCGCCTGTCTGCGGCGTGAGCTGCCCGATGCCACTCGTGTGCGAGTGTGCTGTCAGCCCTCGTGCTGAAGTACGCAGCAGTGACGGAAGACCTGAGGTCTGGCACTTCACACAAGGCAGCCTGTGCACAGGTGACAGGACGGCGGGGGGGGGGAGGCAAGTCCGCGCCTGCTGCTGTGGGAGGCAGACAGCCCCAGGGACAGGCGCACAGGGGCAGGGTGGGACCGCCGAGTTGGAATACTTACTCATGAGTGTCCAACATGTCAGGGCTCAACCAGCCACACTCAAGCATAAACACGAAACCTCAACAAAACACACAGGGCTCATGTGAAAGTCACATTTTCACACGGTCGGAGCAACCTGCCCCAGAAAATCCCTGGCAGGCAGAGGTTTCTGACGAGCCTGTCAAACACCAGGGGAAAAGCAGAGTGCCAGAAAGTTGAGGGTGGAGCCCTTGCTCTGAACTCTCACTCCTTGTACTCTAGACACAAGATACAACACATGCCACATTAGTCAGAGTTTCAGGCGCCCACTGGTTTACATTGGTCACCGTTGATCCCCAACACTTCTGTTCAGTTTCGTTTAGAGATGCAGCACGGAAACAGGCTCTTCGGCCCAGCGAGTCCAGGCCGACCAGCCATCCCCTAACACTAGGACACATGTTCCCGATGTTGGGGGAGTCCTGAACCAGGGGCCACAGTTTAAGAAGAATAATAATAATAGATTTTATTTTAAGGGCGCCTAATACCGAGGTCTCTAGGACACCTTACAATTTAAGAAACATATAAACATATAAACATATAATCAGAGTAAAATAAGTTATAAAGACATCACCATTACATAAATTAAAAACAGAAATTTGATCCAAAAAAGACAACAACAACATTCAGAAAACACAGCATGAAGGGAGAGCAGCGGCCGTTTAGAACAGAGACGAGGAAAGACTTTTTCTCACAGAGAGTGGTGAGTCTGCGGAAATTCTCTGCCTCAGAGGGCGGTGGAGGCAGGTTCTCTGGATGCTTTCAAGAGAGAGCTAGATAGAGCTCTTAAAAAATAGCGGAGTCAAGGGATATGGGGAGAAGGCAGGAACGGGGTACTGATTGGGGATGATCAGCCATGATCACATTGAATGGCGGTGCTGGCTCGAAGGGCCGAATGGCCTACTCCTGCACCTATTGTCTATTGTCTATTGACTATCCTACACACACTAGGGACAATTAACCTACAAACCTGTGCGCCTTTGCTGTGTAGGAGGAAACCGAAGATCTCGGAGAAAACCCACGCAGGTGACGGGGAGAACGTACAAACTCCGTACAGACAGCACCCGTAGTTGGGATCGAACCCGGGTCGCTGGCACTGTAAGCGCTGTAAGGCAGCAACTCTACCGCTGCGCCACCGTGCCGCCTGTAAACAGAGGATTCTCTGACTTGCGGGCATTCCCCATGGGCGTATCAGGAGACAGATATCACGCATTGCTGGAAGACCGTCGGCCCAAGACTTGTCGGTCTCCCAGCACAGCCAGATGTCCCTCAGGGAATATTGTCCACTGGCCCGCTCCAGACTGCAGGAGTAGGTGCTGAGGGACGCACTGAAACTCGGTGCAGCCAATGCCAAGGCTCTGCGGGGGAGGTCCACAGACTAAGACCCTTCCTCCGCTAGACATTGAGGGCCAGGGTCCTGTGGGGAACAACCCACAAACAAATATCACAACAGTGGGCCGCATGAGTGTTGTGTTTCAAGTTAGGTGCGAACACTAACAAGCATGACACGTGTAGGAAGGAACTGCAGATGCTAGTTTAAACCCAAGATAGACACAAAATGCTGGAGTAACTCAGCGGGACAGGCAGCATCTCTGGGGAGAAGGAATGGGTGACGTTTCGGGTCGAGGCCCTTCTTCAGACAAGAAGGGTCTCGACCCAATAGACAATAGACAATAGACAATAGGTGCAGGAGTAGGCCATTCGGCCCTTCGAGCCAGCACAGCCATTCAATGTGATCATGGCTGATCATCCCCAATCAGTACCCCGTTCCTGCCTTCTCCCCATATCCCCTGACTCTGCTATTTTTAAGAGCCCTATCTATCTCTCTCTTGAAAGCATCCAGAGAACCTGCCTCCACCGCGTAGAGAATTCCACAGACTCACCACTCTCTGTGAGAAAAACTGTTTCCTCGTCTCCGTTCTAAATGGCTTACTCCTTATTCTTAAACTGTGGCCCCTGGTTCTGGACTCCCCCAACAACGGGAACATGTTTCCTGCCTCTAGCGTGTCCAAGCCCTTAACAATCTTATATGTTTCAATGAGATTCCCTCTCATCCTTCTAAACTCCAGAGTGTACAAGCCCAGCTGCTCCATTCTCTCAGCATATGACAGTCCCGCCATCCCGGGAATTAACCTTGTAAACCTACGCTGCACTCCCTCAATAGCAAGAATGTCCTTCCTCAAATTAGGGGACCAAAACTGCACACAATACTCCAGGTGTGGTCTCACTAGGGTTCTGTACAACTGCAGAAGGACCCAAAACGCCACCCATTCCTTCTCTCCAGAGATGATGCCTGTCCCGCTGAGTGACTCCAGCTTTTAGTGTCTCACTGAGCATGACACTATTGAATGCACGCAGGCAATAACAGATACCCAGGAGTGAGTTGCAGGCTACATTGAAATAAATGGCACAGAGCTCATGGGTCATAGAAACATAGAAACATAGAAAATAGGTGCAGGAGTAGGCCATTCGGCCCTCCGAGCCTGCACCGCCATTCAATATGATCATGGCTGATCATGCAACTCAGTATCCTGTACCTGCCTTCTCTCCATACCCCCTGACCCCTTTAGCCACAAGGGCCACATCTTACTCCCTCTTAAATATAGCCAATGAACTGGCCTCAACTACCTTCTGTGCAGAGAATTCCACAGATTCACCACTCTCTGTGTGAAAAAAGATTTTCTCATCTCGGTCCTAAAAGACTTCCCCCTTATCCTTAAACTGTGACCCCTTGTTCTGGACTTCCCCAACATCGGGAACAATCTTCCTGCATCTAGCCTGTCCAACCCCTTAAGAATTTTGTAAGTTTCCATAAGATCCCCCCTCAATCTTCTAAATTATAGCGAGTACATAGAAACATAGAAACATAGAAATTAGGTGCAGGAGTAGGCCATTCGGCCCTTCGAGCCTGCACCGCCATTCAATATGATCATGGCTGATCATCCAACTCAGTATCCCGTACCTGCCTTCTCTCCATACCCTCTGATCCCTTTAGCCACAAGGGCCACATCTAGCTCCCTCTTAAATATAGCCAATGAACTGGCCTCGACTACCCTCTGTGGCAGAGAGTTCCAGAGATTCACCACTCTCTGTGTGAAAAAGTTCTTCTCATCTCGGTTTTAAAGGATTTCCCCCTTATCCTTAAGCTGTGACCCCTTGTCCTGGACTTCCCCAACATCGGGAGCAATCTTCCTGCATCTAGCCTGTCCAACCCCTTAAGAATTTTGTAAGTTTCTATAAGATCCCCTCTCAATCTCCTAAATTCTAGAGAGTATAAACCAAGTCTATCCAGTCTTTCTTCATAAGACAGTCCTGACATACCAGGAATCAGTCTGGTGAACCTTCTCTGTACTCCCTCTATGGCAAGAATGTCTTTCCTCAGATTAGGAGACCAAAACTGTACGCAATACTCCAGGTGTGGCCTCACCAAGACCCTGTACAACTGCAGTAGAACCTCCCTGCTCTTATACTCAAATCCTTTTGCTATGAATGCTAACATACCATTCGCTTTCTTCACTGCCTGCTGCACCTGCATGCCTACTTTCAATGACTGGTGCAATCACCAGACCCTTGTCCTTCTGTCTGCTTCTGAGACAGGGACACCTCAAACCACTGTGGAGATATCATCACCGCTGTGTCCACAAATCCACTGGCACGGAGAAGCAAACTAGCGTCAAATGTCCAATATAATTCAACCAGCTCCCACGGGCAAACCGCATCATTTCCATGTGGAGCTTTGTCGCGCTGAAAGACGATCACGTTTATCAGAGAAATTATTCAAGGATTATTGCCAAGGGCTTCTTGATAAAGTCAAACATCTCCACTTGCTGCTGCTCTTCCCACTCAAGGAGAAGGTAGACAAAAGTGCTGGAGAAACTCAGCGGGTGCGGCAGCACCCGGTGAGTTTCTCCAGCACTTTTGTCTACCTTCGATTTTCCAGCATCTGCCGTTCCTTCTTGAACAAGGAGAAGGTATGTCTGGGCAATGATGTTGGGGACCTCATCCCCACCCCCTCTCCTCATTCACCCCCTCCCTCTTCACTGCTATAGATATGTAAAAAGGAAGAGATGAGTGAAGACAAATGTAGGTCCCTTACAATCAGAGACAGGTGAATTTATAATGGGAAACGCGGAAATGACAGAACAGTTAAACAAGTACTTTGGTTCTGTCTTCACTAAGGAAGACACAAACAATCTCCCAGAAATACTAGGTGACCGAGGACCCATTGGGAGGGAAGAACTGAAGGGAATCCACATTAGTCAGGAAATGGTGTTAGGTAAACTGTTGGGACTGAAGGCAGATAAATCCCCAGGGCCTGATGGTCTGCATCCCAGAGTGCTCAAGGAGGTGGCCCTAGAAATCGTGGATGCATTGGTGATCATTTTCCAATGGTCTCTTGACTCTGGATCAGCTCCTGTGGACTGGAGGGTAGCCAATGTAACCCCACTTTTTAAGAAAGGAGGGGAGAGAGAAAACGGGGAATTATAGACCAGTTAGCCTTACAATCTGTAATTGG
>CM075987.1:22801105-22816105 GCA_038087875.1 Malacoraja senta
TCTCCACTTCCCCTCACTGTACTGATCGAACTGATGGCAATTAGCATTTTAACTCCCCCCCCCCCCCCCATTCCCACACTGACCTTTCTGTCCTGGCCTCCTCCATTGTCAAAGTGAGGCCCAACTCAAATTGGAGGAACAGCATCTCATATTTCGCTTGGGCAGATTACAACCCAGCGCTATGAATATTGATTTCTCTAACTTCAAGTAACCATTGGTTTCCCTCTCTCTCCCTCTCCCTCCCCCACCCTAGTTCTCTGACTAGTTCTACTATCCTCCTGATTAAAGATTACTGATTGTATGCCGAGTTGTCACCTTCCCTCAGCTAACAATGAACCATTCTACATTTCCTTTAACATCATCTGCTTTGATCTGTCATTTTCACGCGTTACCCTTCCATATCTCGACACTCCCTCTCCCCTGACTCTCAGTCTGAGGAAGGGTCTCAACCCGAAATGTCACCGTTCCTTCTCTCCAGAGATGCTGCCTGACCCGCTGAGTTACTCCAGCATTTTGCGTCTATGTTCGGTGTTAACCAGCATCTGCAGTTTCTCCCTCCGCAACTTAGCGAGTGGGTGGCCGGGAGTGAGGTGCGATTTGTCTCACTTCCTGCCAGGTTAGTGAGAGGAGGAACGACAAGCCTGAGACTGGGGCTCTGAATGCAGAGTTCGTGCAGAGACCCATTGCTTTGATGAGGGGCAGGAATTCTCTCAGACGATGCACACGTGATGAAAGCCTGGATTCTCTTCACATCGAACTGTTCATTGAGTATCTGCAGCTCCCTGATTCAGAATTATGTTGATGGACAAGGTTGTTGGTTTTTGGTGACACAGTAGCTAGTAGAGTTGCTATCCCACAGCGCCAGAGACCCGGGCTCAATTCTGACCTCGGGTGCTGCCTGGGTGGAGTTTGCACGTTCCCCTGTGACCGCATGGGATTTCACCGGCTGCTCAAATTCTCCTCACATCCCAAAGACGTGCGGGTTGGTAGGTTAATTGGCCTGGATAACATTGCCCCAAGTGGAGGGTGGTTGAGAAAGTGGGATAACATAGAACGAGTATGAATGGGTGATTGAAGGTGGACACCAAGTTCTGGAGTAACTCAGCGGGACTGGCAGCATCTCTGGAGAGAAGATAGATTGATGATGGATGTGGACTCAGTGGGCCGAAGAGCCTCTTTCCATGCCTTATCTCTAAACTAAACCAAGTGGGCCCACCTTGCCTCTTTCTATGCCCTGGGCTTCCTGCATTATGATCAGTTTCTGTATTATATGTAACTATGTTTGTGGGTTTGTAGGAATAAACCTTCACAGTGAACTGCAACCCTCGACCTCTTGGTTAATGGGACAAATTGCTAATCCACAAGATGGGGATTACTTCTATCTGGGCATTGGGAGGATTACTGGGCCGACGCAATCCTGATTCCAGCCTGGTATTTCCCGGCAGGTGGCCTGTCCTCTCCTTGGGAGTGAAGGGCGGCTCAGCTGGGAGGAGGGAAGATCAAGTGTCGGGTGGAGGCAGCTGCAAACGCTGGAGACCCAAGATCAGCCCGTGGCCCAACTAGCTGACCAATATAAAAAGCACCAGGGCTGCCTTTCAGCAGCACATTCCACAACCCCTGGCAGCCCCAAGGAGGGGTTACTACCAATGAAGTGTGAAGTGTTATCACTGTTGTGGTGTAGGAAACATAACAGAGCGTTTACACACAGACATCCACAGACACCAATGCCACTTAGAGATGATGATTAACAATTATCACGGAGAAATCCCCAGCTGCTCTTCAAAAACACAGTGGTGGGATTTTAACCAGAGGGCTGATAGGATCATAGATTAATAAGTGCAGCGCTCCCTCAGTACCAAAGATGCCTCTCTGACAGTGCGGCACTCCCTCAGAACTGAGAATTTAGCAGATCCCAGATTGTCATAACTGCCTTATTTTCACAGACATAAAGCCTCATATTGTCTACGGTGGGATTCCTTTTCCAAGACATTATTCCAGTTTATAGAGTCACGACACTTTACTTAAATAAACTAAAAACATCTATAATTTAAAAAAAGAGTCTGGTTGTGGAAGATGAAATCCGTTCCGCAGTGAGGATCAGTGTGTGCGTGAGACCCGGACCCCAGTGAGGATCAGTGTGTGCGTGGGACCCGGACCCCAGTGAGGGTCAGTGTGTGTGTGGGACCCGGACCCCAGTGAGGGTCAGTGTGTGCGTGAGACCCGGACCCCAGTGAGGGTCAGTGTGTGTGTGGGACCCGGACCCCAGTGTGTATGGGACCCATGCCCCAGTGAGGGTCAGTGTGTGTGTGAGATCCGGACCCCAGTGAGGGTCAGTGTTGTGTGGGACCCGGACCCCAGTGTGTATGGGACCCATGCCCCAGTGAGGGTCAGTGTGTGTGTGAGATCCGGACCCCAGTGAGGGTCAGTGTGTGCGTGGGACTCGGACCCCAGTGAGGGTCAGTGTGTGTATGGGACCCATGCCCCAGTGAGGATCAGTGTGTGCGTGAGACCCGGACCCCAGTGAGGGTCAGTGTGTGTGTGAGACCCGGACCCCAGTGAGGGTCAGTGTGTGTGGGACCCGGACCCCAGTGAGGGTCAGTGTGTGCGTGAGACCCGGACCCCAGTGAGGGTCAGTGTGTGTGTGGGACCCGGACCCCAGTGAGGGTCAGTGTGTGCGTGAGACCCGGACCCCAGTGAGGGTCAGTGTGTGTGTGGGACCCGGACCCCAGTGTGTATGGGACCCATGCCCCAGTGAGGGTCAGTGTGTGTGTGGGACCCGGACCCCAGTGTTTATAGGACCCATGCCCCAGTGAGGGTTCAGTGTGTGTGTGGGACCCGGACCCCAGTGAGGGTCAGTGTGTGTGTGGGACCCGGACCCCAGTGTGTGTGGGACCCATTGCCCCAGTGAGGGTCAGTGTGTGTGTGGGGCCCGGACCCCAGTGTGTATGGGACCCATGCCCCAGTGAGGGTCAGTGTGTGTGTGGGGACCCATGCCCCAGTGAGGGTCAGTGTGTGCGTGGGACCCGGACCCCAGTGACGGTCAGTGTGTGTGTGGGACCCGGACCCCAGTGTGTGTGGGACCCGGACCCCAGTGAGGGTCAGTGTGTGTGTGGGACCCGGACCCCAGTGTGTGTGGGACCCATGCCCCAGTGAGGGTCAGTGTGTGTGTGGGGCCCGGACCCCAGTGTGTATGGGACCCATGCCCCAGTGAGGGTCAGTGTGTGCGTGGGACCCGGACCCCAGTGACGGTCAGTGTGTGTGGGGACCCGGACCCCAGTGTGGGACCCATGCCCCAGTGAGGGTCAGTGTGTGTGTGGGGCCCGGACCCCAGTGTGTATGGGACCCATGCCCCAGTGAGGGTCAGTGTGTGTGTGGGACCCATGCCCCAGTGAGGGTCAGTGTGTGCGTGGGACCCGGACCCCAGTGACGGTCAGTGTGTGTGTGGGACCCGGACCCCAGTGAGGGTCAGTGTGTGTGTGGGACCCGGACCCCAGTGTGTGTGGGACCCATGCCCCAGTGAGGGTCAGTGTGTGTGTGGGGCCCGGACCCCAGTGTGTATGGGACCCATGCCCCAGTGAGGGTCAGTGTGTGCGTGGGACCCGGACCCCAGTGACGGTCAGTGTGTGTGTGGGACCCGGACCCCAGTGTGTGTGGGACCCGGACCCCAGTGACGGTCAGTGTGTGTGTGGGACCCGGACCCCAGTGTGTGTGGGACCCATGCCCCAGTGAGGGTCAGTGTGTGTGTGAGACCCGGACCCCAGTGAGGGTCAGTGTGTGTATGGGACCCATGCCCCAGTGAGGGTCAGTGTGTGTGGGGTTGTTCAGTGAGCAGGGTGTGAGCTGTTGGTCAGGCAGAGAGCTGGAAACTGGAGGCTCAGGATTCTGCTGTCAATGGTTCCCAGTTGTTTGCTGACAAAGTGATGATTGGAGTGGACGGTGAAGCGGAGAATGTGGCGGAAACTTTATCCACACTCATTCGGAAGCTAGCTATTTGCAGCAGGGCTGTCTGCTGCTTCTGAGGTTATGCTGAGCTGGCAGCACCTAGTTAGGGGTCGGGGGGGGGGGGGCGGGGCGGGGGGGGAAGGGGGTAGCTCTAACGGAGCTCGGTGACGGAGGGGTAGAGAGAGACAGTGGACCACGGCGTGCAGGAGAGGAGCAGAGATGAGTCTGGTGGCTCTGTGGAATTATCACCCCAGTTGGCCAATGGAGACGGGGTCACTGAGGGTTCAATGGTGCCACTGCTTCTTCCGTATGGCGTGCACAGCCTAAAGTTGGAGGACAACTTGTTCTATTTGATCTTATTTGATTGTGCACGCCAGGTTGATTGCATTCGTTGAAACAGTGCGGACCACGTGAAGGTTTCAATCTCCCACCCCTCCAATGGTGCTGCGCTTGCCACAGTGAAATTCTCTTTGCATGTATTACACATGCGGGCAGCGCCATGCTTTGACACAAGTTCCAAAGTCCAAAGTGCTGTCGGCCCGCATGCTCGATGTACTGGAACTGTTCCCACGTCCCTCCCCTCCCCTCCCCTCTCCTCTCCTCGCCCGGCCACCCTTGTGTCCCGGGGGCAGCTCCAGCAGCCAATCTTGAAGGTGCTGGCTTCACCCTCCTACCAGCCCTTGCTCCTCTGGTCCAACCTCTCCAGCTCCCTCCTGCTTCCGCCGTCCGATGAGACTTTTGAGGCAGGTTCCAGTCCCGCCGCCGATGAGCTTTAAGGTCTCCTGGGCGGGCAGATATTTAGTCACTAAGGGAAATAAGGTGTTGGTGCTGGAACCTGACGCTGGGACCCACTGTAATCTTCCTGCATGGAGGAGCAGCACAAGAGGCTGAATACCCACTCACTCCTGCTCCCGTTTCCCTCTCTTCCTGCGTCCTCAAGACAGCACCATCCCACCATCCTCTGATATCGGCACAGTGGTGCGGAGGGTACAGCTGCTGCCTCACGGTGCCAGAGACCCTGGTTCCATCCTGACTTCTGCTGCTGTTCGTGTGGAATTTGCAAGTTCCCCTGTGACCTGCATGGGTTTCCTCCGGCTGCTCCGGTTTCCTGCCACACTCCAAAGACGTGTAGGTTTGTAGGTTAATTGGCTTTGGTAAAAATTGTCGATTGTCCCTAATGTGCGCAGGATGGTGTCAGTGTAAGGCACGAACTCGGTGGGCCAAAGGGCCTGTTTCCGCACTGTATCCCTCAACTAAACTGCGTGAGATACCTCCAGGTGCTCTGGTTTCCTCCCACATCCCAAAGACGTGCGGGTTTGTAAGTTAATTGGCCTCTGTACTGTAAATAGCCTCTAGTATGTAGGGGGGGACAAGAAAGTGGACGGGTGATGGATGGTCAGCGAGGACTCGGTGGGCTGAAGGGCCTGTTTCTTTGCTGTATCTCTGAACTATTGAGCTGTGCTCTCTTTGGGAAGTGGCCCAGACACTACGTCAAAGAGGAGGCGCAGCCCCCTGGAGGAGCAGAGCATTAGAAATGACTGGGACACAATGGCTCCGCAGACTTGCAGGTGATGTTGCCGAGTCAGATCTTTCTGCGCATTTTCTGCAGAAGGTACCGAAGCGGAAATGATTATCCGCGCAAAACGCAGCCCGCGACAGATATGGGAAACCCACAGCAATCCGGGACAATGCAGCTGGGTTTGGCAAGGAGAGGGGAACCAGGATGCAGCCGCAGAGAGGAGAGAAGAGACAGAGGAAGTGGGGAACAACAAACGACAGAACAAGGACAGCATACAAAGAGGTGGAATTCGACAGGGTGAGAAATGTGAAGAGTGCGTTATAACAAAGCAATGCAGAAAGGACACGTTGGCACCTGGGATGAGATTATAACTACCACTCTAATTAGTGGGCAAAATTAGAGCACATGGTATTGGGGGTAGGGTATTGACATGGATAGAGAACTGGTTGGCAGACAGGAAGCAAAGAGTAGGGATTAACGGGTCCTTTTCGGAACGGCAGGCAGTGACGAGTGGGGTGCCACAAGGCTCGATGCTGGGACCCCAGTTATTTACAATATATATTAATGAATTAGACGAAGTGTAACATCTCCAAGCTTGTGGACGACACAAAGCTGGGTGGCAGTGTGAGCTGCGAGGAGGATGCTATGAGGCTGCAGGGTGGGTAGCTTGGATAGGTTGGGTGAGTGGGCAGATGCATGGCAGATGCAGTATCATGTGGATAAATGTGAGGTTATCCATTTTGGTGGCAAGAACAAGAAGGCAGATTATTATCTGAATGGTGTCAGATTAGGAAAAGGGGGGGGTACAACGAGACCTGGGTGTGCTTGTACATCAGGCAGTGATGAAAGCTAATGACATTATGGACTTCATTGTGAGAGGATTTGAATTTAGGAGCAAGGAGGTCCTACTGCAGTTGGACAAGACCCAGGTGAGACCGCACCTGGAGTATTGTGTGCAATTTTGGTCCGCTGGTTTGGTCTCTTGTTATTGAGGGAGTGCAGTGTAGGTTCACCAGGTTAATTCCCGGGATGGCGGGACTGACATATGATGAAAGGTTGGATCGACTGGGCTTGTATTCACTGGAATTTAGAAGGATGAGAGGGTATCTTATGGGAACATGTAAAATTATTAAGGGATTGGACAGGCTAGATGCAGAATTTTTTTTCCTGATGTTGGGGGAGTCCAGAACCAGGGGTCAGCGTTTAAGAATAAGGGTAGGCCATTTAGGACTGAGATGAGGAAAATCTTTTTCAGCCAGGGAGTTGTGAATCTGTGGAATTCTCTGCCTCAGAAGGCAGTGGAGGCCAATTCACTGGATGTTTTCAAGAGAGCTAGCTATAGCTCTTAGGACTAATGGAATCAGGAGATATGGGGCCAAAACAAGAACAGAGTACTGATTTAGGATGATCAGCCATGATCATATTGAATGACGATGCTGGCTCATAGGGCCGAATGGCCTACTCCTGCACCTATTTTCTATATTTCTCATCTGACTTGAATATAGTTAGGAATGGGAAGTAAATGGGCAAAGTTACAAAGTATGTGAAAGAAGACTTAAAACACTGGACAACATGGATAGGTGACCTTTCCAGTCGGGACTTGTCCATGTTCTCCAGAGATGCTGCCTGACCCGCTGAGTTACTCCAGCACCTTGTGCCTTTTCTGGTAAACCAGCATCTGCAGTTACATTCATCTCCATGTATTCAGAGGGATAGGATAGGAAAAAGAAGAGGGCTGTGGAGTTGGTAGTGAAGGTAAGCACAAAAAGCTGGAGTAACTCAGCGGGACAGGCAGCATCTCTGGAGAAAAGGAATGGGTGACGTTTCGGGTCGAGACCTCTCTTCAGATAGTGATCTTGCTTTGATGAAGCCTCTGTTGTGCTGCCTGGTCCCTGGCCTTGGGATACTGACGGTACTGTATAAATAAGTTGTTTTTGTTGTTATTGGGTAAGACAGCGGAGAATAAATCAATTGGAGTTCTCTTGCAGATCATCAGCCGGAGAGCCAAACAGGAAAATGCATGTGTGGATGGGACCAAAGGTCAGTTCTCTGCATAGAGTCTTTGTTGGTGTTAAAGAACAAGTAACATTCCTATTCCTTCATTGTTTATAACATCACCCTAATATGAAGGAGATGGAGGATTATATCAGGGGGAATGTACAAATGATATTGCTGCAATGGAAGAGGTTTATAGTCCAGAGCAAAATGACTGAGGCATTGTTACATCAGAGGAGACAGCACCTCACGTGTGGAAGACCGATAGAGTTGATGCCTCACAGCGCCAGAGACCCGAGTTCGATCCTGACTACGGGTGCTGTCTGTACGGGAATTGTAAGTTCTCACCGTGACTGCGTGGGTTTTCTCCAGGAGCTCCAGTTTCCTCCCACATCCAAAGATGTACAGATTTGTAGGTTAATTGGCGTGGTATAAATGTCAATTGTTCCTTAGTGTGTGTAGGGTAGTGTTTTGTGTGCGGGGATCGCTGGTCGACGTACACTCGGTGGGCCGAAGGGACTGTTTGCATGCTGACTCGGTGTCGAAAAGAAACTGTTTGGAAAAAACGCACAAACTGAGAAACTGCTATTTTCCCAACGTGCCAATACTTTTCCCAGAGCGACAGGACAAGGTGTAAATTCCGATGGCCCAGGACTCCAGGCTAATCCAGGAGTTATTGGATACTCCGACTGGGGTGGAGGTGGATAGAGCAACCCTCTGACTAACCTCACTGGGCGACCCCTGCTCTCTCCCTGAAATATAACGAGAGACCCTGATACAGCAGAGAAATGCCACGTCTGGAATGCAGAGTCACTTCCCCTCAACCCGGTTCCCAACCACTCATGTTTCTCTCACCCCAATATATCGAGAGTTATTATTACAGTACTCTGCTTTAAGTCTTCCGTGACGACAAGTGACACCCAGGTCACTGGGTTTACCGGAGTTCCCAGGGTGTTCCATCAATGGACGGATTCCAACCTTGCCACCAGCACATCCTTACCCCAGCACCAGAGGGTGCTTGCTCACATAAGTGATAGAACCAGAATTAGGCCATTCAGCCCATCAAGTCTACTCCGCCATTCAATCATGGCCGATCTATCTTTCCCTCTCATAGAAACATAGAAAAATAGGTGCAGGAGTAGGCCATTCGGCCCTTCGAGCCAGCACCGCCATTCAATATGATCATGGCTGATCATCTAAAATCAGTACCCCATTCCTGCCTTTTCCCAAATATCCCTTGATTCCTGTCGCCCTAAGAGCTAAATCTAACTCTCTCTCTCTCTCAACCCCAATCTCATGCTTTCTCCTCATACCCCTCACCACTAACTCTCCTATACCTCATAGACTCATACCTCAGATACTTTCACAATTCCACCATCCCATCCCTGAGGGCCAAACATTTAACTTCCAAGGTCACAACATATTTTCCTAAGCCACGGCCAATCTCGCAACCTGAGAACTGATCACTAAAATCCTTCCTTGATGAAGCTGTTCCCACCCTGACTTTGGGATGCTGACCGTGTGGTATTAATTTACTTTAGTTTTAAGAGATACAGCATGGAAATAGGCCCTTCGGCCCACCAAGTCCGTGCCAACCAGTACTTTAGTTTTTATCCTACACACTAGGGGCAATTTACAGAAGCCAATTAACCTACAAACGTACGTCTTTGAGATGTGGGAAGAAACCGGAGCACCCAGAGAAAACCCACGCGGTCCACAGGGTGAACGTACAAACTCCGTACAGACAGCACCCATAGTCAGGATTGAACCCGGGCCTCTGGCGCTGGAAGGCAGCAACTCTACCGCAGCGCCACCGTTCCGCCCCCAAGTGTTCTTGATGTTATTGAGGGGCAAAGGGCAGAAGAATCAATCAGTTTAACAAACACACAAAGCGCTGGAGTAACTCAGTGGGTCGGGCAGTATCCCTGGAGGACATGGATTGGTGACGTTTCGGATCAGAAGAAGGTTCCTCCACAGATGCTGCCCAACCCGCTGAGTTACTCCAGCACTTTGCGTCTATTTGCAAACCAGCTTCTGCATTTCATTGTGTCTACTAGAATCAATCGGAAATTCCCTTCTAAATCTCCAGCCCAAGGGCAGAGCAGGAAAGTGAGTAAGTGGGGAAAAAAACAAGCTCAGTTCTCTTTCCCATTTAAATCGAAGAATGATTAGTGCTGATGTGATCCTGATCAATAATCCCGCAGATGTGAGTAGAAACAACACCACTGCATTTGGAGAACCTGGGTTCTATTCAACAAATAATATGGATGTAAAAATCTAGGATCAGTAGATCATAAGATCATAAGTGATAGGAGCAGAATTAGGCCATTCGGCCCATCGTCCACTCCGCCATTCAATCATGGCTGATCTATCTCTCCCTCCTAACCCCATTCTCCTGCCTTCTCCCAACACCTCTGACATCCGAACTAGTCTGGACATTCAGTGAGTGTGTGGGACCTGTATCCCAGTGAGGGTCAGTGTGTGGGGGACCTGTACCCAGTGAGTGTCAGTGTGTGTGGGACCCGTACCCCTGTGAGGGTCAGTGTGTGTGGGACCTGTACCCCAGTGGGGGTCAGTGTGTGTGGGACCCGTACCCCAATGAGGGTCAGTGTGTGTGGGACCTGTACCCCAGTGAGTGTCAGTGTGTGTGGGACCTGTACCCCAGTGAGGGTCAGTGTGTGTGGGGGTTGTACCCCAGTGAGGGTCAGTGTGGGGGGGACCTGTACCCCAGTGAGGGTCAGTGTGTGTGTGGGACGTGTACCCCAGTGAGGGTCAGTGTGTGTGGACTGTACCCCAGTGAGGGTCAGTGTGTGGGGGACCTGTTCCCCAGTGAGGGTCAGTGTGTGGGGGACCTGTTCCCCAGTGAGGGTCAGTGTGTGTGGGACCCGTACCCCAGTGAGGGTCAGTGTGTGGGGGACCCGTACCCCAGTGAGGGTCAGTGTGTGGGGGACCTGTACCCCAGTGAAGGTCAGTGTGTGTGGGACCTGTACCCCAGTGAAGGTCAGTGTGTGTGGGACATACCCCAGTGAGGGTCAGTGTGTGTGGGACTTGTACCCCAGTGAAGGTCAGTGTGTGTGGGACATACCCCAGTGAGGGTCAGTGTGTGGGGGACCTGTACCCCAGTGAAGGTCAGTGTGTGTGGGACATACCCCAGTGAGGGTCAGTGTGTGTGGGACTTGTACCCCAGTGAAGGTCAGTGTGTGTGGGACATACCCCAGTGAGGGTCAGTGTGTGGGGGACCTTTACCCCAGTGAGGGTCAGTGTGTGTGGGACCTGTACCCCAGTGAGGGTCAGTGTGTGGGGGACCTGTACCCCAGTGAGGGTCATTGTGTGTGGGGGACCTGTACCCCAGTGAGGGTCAGTGTGTGTGGGACATACCCCAGTGAGGGTCAGTGTGTGTGGGACATGTACCCCAGTGAGGGTCAGTGTGTGTGGGGACCTGTACCCCAGTGAGGGTCAGTGTGTGTGGGGGACCTGTACCCCAGTGAGGGTCATTGTGTGTGGGACCCGTACCCCAGTGAGGGTCAGTGTGTGGGGGACCTGTACCCCAGTGAGGATCAGTATGTGTGTGTGTGGGGGACCTGTACCCCAGTGAGGGTCAGTGTGTGTGGAGTGGAGAGAAAGCAGAGACTCAGCCTAAGATATGGTGCAGCAAATTGCTCCGAACATGATGGCTGGGACAGATGGAATGTGTAGGAAGGAACTGCAGATGCTGGTTTACAGCGAAGATAGACATAAAATGCTGGAGTAACTCAGCGGGGCGGGCAGCATCTGTGGAGAGAAGGAGTGGGTGACGTTTCTGGTCGGGACCCTGGGTGTGATCCAACAGGATTCTACGCGGTGGAGGTACATTGGCTGGAGTTTGCTCAATTGACATTTTGTTTACTTCCCGCGGGCACCAGTCAATTCTCTGCGATATCTGCATCTGTGCCCTCAAGACCCTCGAAGGATCAAGGACGGCAGCAGAGAGGTTTAGAAACATAGAAAATAGGTGAAGGAGCAGGCCATTCGGCCCTTCGAGCCAGCACCGCCATTCAATATGATCAAGGCTGATCATCCTAAATCAGTACCATTCATTTCACTTGCACTTTATGTTCAATATGACGAATAAAACCGTATTGTATTGTACCCCGTTCCTGCTTTCTCCCCGTATCCTTGATTCCGTTAGCCCTGAGAGCTAAATCTAACTCTCTCTTGAAAACATCCAGTGAATTGCCCTCCACTGCCTTCTGTGGCAGAGAATTCCACAGATTCATAACTCTCTGGGTGAAAAGGTTTGTCCTCAGGTTTGTGAGCAACAAGTGGACAGAACGGCTGTGGGCTGGAGTGGAACAATGTTGGCTCACGGGGTCTGAGCGTTTGGGCAGCGAGCCTGTTATCACAGGTGCTTCACAGATACGTGCAGGTGGGGGGGGACCGCTCTGAATCCCGCCCCAGCTGCCAGCCACAGACAGCAGAGGTGAGAGGGATGTCTGGGCCCTGGCAAGGCCAGTGTGGAACATTTAAGCCCCTCCATTCTCTTGTCATCGAACAAAACAAATCAAAATATTAAATGATTAAAAGTACAAGCTGTCGCCGTGGGAACCGTGGGGTCACTGACTCCCTTTCATTCAACGTCTGACATTGGCACAAACCTAGAAACAGGTGTCCCTGGTCCAGACAAAACCAATTGCCAGTCAATTTATCACCTCTTTAATTGTGCACACTGCTCTGTAAGCTGCGGCACTAAGGCCCGGGTCCCCCACACACTCACCCTCACTGGGGGTACGGGTCCCACACACACACTGACCCTCACTGGGGTACAGGTCCCACACACACACATGACCCTCACTGGGGTACAGGTCCCACACACACACTGACCCTCACTGGGGTACGGGTCCCACACACACACTGACCCTCACTGGGGTACGGGTCCCACACACACACTGACCCTCACTGGGGTACAGGTCCCACACACACACTGACCCTCACTGGGGTACAGGTCCCACACACACACACTGACCCTCACTGGGGTACAGGTCCCACACACACACACTGACCCTCACTGGGGTACAGGTCCCACACACACACACTGACCCTCACTGGGGTACAGGTCCCACACACACACTGACCCTCACTGGGGTACAAGTCCCACACACACACTGACCCACACTGCGGCCCGGGTCCCACACACACACTGACCCTCACTGGGGTACAGGTCCCACACACACACACACTGACCCTCACTGGGGTACAGGTCCCACACACACACACTGACCCTCACTGGGGTACAGGTCCCACACACACACTGACCCTCACTGGGGTACAGGTCCCACACACACTGACCCTCACTGGGATACAGGTCCCACACACACTGACCCTCACTGGGATACAGGTCCCACACACACACTGACCCCTCACTGGGGTACAGGTCCCACACACACTGACCCTCACTGGGATACAGGTCCCACACACACTGACCCTCACTGGGATACAGGTCCCACACACACTGACCCTCACTGGGGTACAGGTCCCACACACACTGACCCTCACTGGGGTACAGGTCCCACACACACTGACCCTCACTGGGGTACAGGTCCCACACACACTGACCCTCACTGGGGCACGGGTCCCACACACACACACACTGACCCTCACTGGGGCACGGGTCCCACACACACACACACTGACCCTCACTGGGGCACGGGTCCCACACACACACTGACCCTCACTGGGGCACGGGTCCCACACACACACACACTGACCCTCACTGGGGCACGGGTCCCACACACACACTGACCCTCACTGGGGCACGGGTCCCACACACACACACACTGACCCTCACTGGGGCACGGGTCCCACACACACACACACTGACCCTCACTGGGGCACGGGTCCCACACACACACACTGATCCTCACACACTTACGGGTGTATATAGAATGTATTAAACTGATACGGTGCCACAATGCTAAACAGGAAATAATGAGTTATTTTTACACAATTGTTTATTAATTCGTGTGTTCACATCACAGCATTGTCTGGAGTCTGAAGAAGGCTCTCGACCCAAAATGTCGGCTGTCCATGTCCTTTAGAGATGCTCCCTGACCATCTGAGTTTCTACAGCACTTTGGTTGTTTTTTTTTGTTGCAAACCAGCATTTCAATTCCTGGTGCCTGCATCGCCTTAATCTTGTTGTGATAAATGTATAAAACTGCAGCAGTGAAAGAGTCAGGCCCATTTATGGCTTGCATCTGGCTTCTTACACATCGGGCCAAGAGTATTTAATTGTCATATGAGCCGTCAATAGAAGAATGAAAATCTTACTTGCAGCAGTCTAACAAGAAGTTACACACGGGTAAATATGTAATAGCCACCAATACAATAAATGTATACCCTTATTACTAGGTGACCACAATAGTGCAATCATTTTAGTCGCTAGTGCAACCAAAGATACAGTCCAAGCAGATCCTTGTTGGTGTACAGCTCCAGACACAACACACCACAATGAGCAACTACAGCTGGGAAACAGCAACCTTGCTGACTCCAATCTCTCAGTTCCTTTTATTATACTAGTTCCTTCTTCCAAGCGCTAACTGACTTTTGTACCACATCAAATGTCAATACGTGGAGTGAAACATAGAAAATATGTGCAGGAGGAGGCCATTCGGCCCTTCGAGCCAGCACCGCCATTCATTGTGATCATGGCTGATTGTCCCCTATCAATAACCCGTGCCTGCCTTCTCCCCGTATCCCTTGACTCCACTAGCCCTTAGAGCTCTATCTAACTCTCTCTTAAATCCATCCAGTGACTTGGCCTCCACTGCCCACTGTGGCAGGGAATTCCATAAATTCACAACTCTCTGGGTGAAAAGGTTTTATCTCACCTCAGTCTTAAATGACCTCCCCTTTATTCTAAGACTGTGACCCCTGGTTCTGGACTCGCCCAACATTGGGAACATTTTTCCTGCATCTAGCTTGTCCAGTCCTTTTATAATTTTATATGTTTCTATAAGATCACCCCTCATCCTTCCAGGGATTCTGGTCTGTGTTATGGACTGGGCCACATCTACAACTGAGCTGGTTCCAGACCAAGCTGTGATGCAATCCGACAGTATGCTTTCTATGCTTCAGATGTCTGTAAGAGTTATTGGAGACATTCCACATTTCCTCATTCTGAGAAAGTAAAGGCATTACTACGCTGTTTTGGCAGTCTCTTCAATATGGTTGGTCCACCACTGATCATGGGTTGTATTTAGGCCTTGGAACTTGAAACTCTCAACCAGTTCCGCTTTGGCACCGTTGATGCTGATTGGGGCATGTACTCCACCACGCCTCCTGAAGTCAATAGTGTTTAAGAAGGAACTGCAGATGCTGGAAAATCCCAGGTACACAAAACTGCTGGAGAAACTCAGCGGGTGCAGCAGCATCTATGGAGCGAAGGAAATAGGCAACGTTTCGGGCCGAACCTCGTTGCCTATTTCCTTCGCTCCATAGATGCTGCTGCACCCGCTGAGTTTCTCCAGCATTTCTGTGTCCTGATGCCAATAACTAGCTCCTTTGTC
>CM075987.1:22821105-22833605 GCA_038087875.1 Malacoraja senta
TAATATACATACTAATACACACATTAACATGCATGCACACAGAATGGTTCACGCATATACTCATATGTGTGTGCCTCACATATATGTATATATACTTTGGGATTCTTTGCACTAGTATTTGCTCATTTATTGAATAATTGTTTTTTACTGGACAAGCTAGATGCAGGAAAAATGTTCCCAATATTGGGCGAGTCCCAGAACCAGGGGCCACAGTCTTAGAATAAAGGGGAAGCCATTTAAGACTGAGGTGAGAAAAAACGTTTTCACCCAGAGAGTTGTGAATTGTGGAATTCCCTGACACAGAGGGCAGTGGAGGCCAAATCACTGGATGGATTAAAGAGAGAGTTAGATAGAGCTCTAAGGGCCAGTGGAGTCAAGGGATATGGGGAGAAGGCAGGCACGGGTTATTGATAGGGGATGATCAGCCATGATCACAATGAATGGCGGTGCTGGCTCGAAGGGCCGAATGGCCTCCTCCTGCACCTATTTTCTATGTTTCTATGTATTATTGGTGTGTACTGCATTGTTCTGTTGACGGTATATCTGGCAATTAAACACACTTGACTCTCGATTAACTATTAAACACATATGTACACAGATCTACACACACCAACCTTCAGATATGGATACATACACATGTGTAAATATAAATGCAACACGGACACTGAATGTGAACCAGAACTCAGGCCGATTTCCTGACTTCCAGCACTAACAGAGCGATTAGTTCATGGGTTACAGGAGAAGATTTAGACCATTCGGCCCATCAGGTCTACTCCACCATTCAATCATGGCTGATCTATCTCTCCCTCTCAACCCCATGCTCTTGACCTCTCCCCATAACCCCCGACACCCGTACTGATCAAGTATCTGTCGATCTCCGCCTAAAAAATATCCATTGACTTGGCCTCCACAGACACCTGTGGCAATGAATGGTGTGAGATACTAACATGTTCATCCTTTGTATGTGGAAACCCCTGACACCTGTACTGATCAACCCGTCCATAGTCATTATTACCCGTCCTGCCCCCACCCTGGCTCAGCTTAGTTGACTCGAGACGGGGAGAGTTGGGCGAGGGACAGTTTAGCTCGTGGCCTGCAATGGAATGGAGCGACTGGGCCCAGGGCTGTGAGTGGGGCCTAAACATTACGCGGCTACCTCTGCCGACAGTCACTGTAATTGAATGGAAGTGTGGTGACCTGCTCACGACCTCAGCTACACATCGCCAAATTCCTCGAGCGCCTCTCACTCTGGCGCTGGGACCATTGGTTGCACCTTCTCTCCACACAGCACCGGAGAGGAATTAAATCTCCAGGACAAAGGTCATCGAGGGGCCATTGGCCACTGACTGCTCCATCAATCTGTGGCCCGGAGGTGGCTATCAACAAATGGCCAACAAAAGGAGGCCATAATTTAGGCTTGCCAACCTGCCTGGATTGTCCCAGTGCTGTCCGGAAGCAAGGATTAATATTCAAGGATCAAATTCCTTGGGGTGGCACGGTGGCGCAGCGGTAGAATTGCTGCCTTTCAGCACCAGAGACCCAGGTTCAATCCTGACTACGGGTGCTGTCTGCGCGGAGTTTGTACGTTCTCCCTGTGACTGCGTGGGTTTTCTCCGGATGCTCCGGTTTCCTCCAACATTCCAAAGACGTACAGGTTTGTTGGTTAAATGGCTTCTGCAAATTGTACATTATCCTTAGGGTGCAAGGTAGTGTTAGCGTACGGGGTGATCGATGGTCCATGCGCTCGGTGGGTCAAAGGGTCTGTTTCCATGCTGTATCTCTAAAATCTAAAGTAAAATCCAAGGTCTATAATCATAGGGTATTTACAAGAAGCCTGTGTATCTATTTCAACTTGCATATTGTGGTTCTTAGCAAGGGAGTGAAGGGCATGGATCAAGTGTTTATTAATGGGATTAGTATAGATGGGCACTTGATGGTCGCCTTGGATTTGATGCGTTGGTGCCTGACTCTATGACTGAACAATTCTGGCTATTAGTTGTGATGTATTTGGTGGGCAAGGTGGTTAGGTGGGAATGTCACATGACAAAGCTGGGATAGACACAAAATGCTGGAGTAACTCAGCGGGTCAGGCAGCATCTCTGGAGAGAAGGAACGGGTGACGTTTCGGGTCGAGACCCTTCTTCAGACCTGGGAGGTCACAAGACAAACCCTCCAAGGATCCATCCAGGTGTTTACTGGAAGGGGGTGGGGTTACATAAGTTCACAAGTGATAGGAGCAGAATTAGGCCATTCGGCCCAACAAGTCTACTCCGCCATTCAATCATGGCTGATCTATCTCTCCCTTCTAACCCCATTCTCCTGCCTTCTCCCTATAACCCCTGACACCCATACTAATCAGGAATCTATCTATCTCTACCGTACAAATGTCCATTGACTTGGCCTCCACAGCCTCCTGATGTTCTACTGATTCACCACCCTCTGACTAAAGAAATTCTTCCTTCCTAAAGGAATGTTCTTTGATTAATGTTGGGTGCCTTGCGGGGGAATTGGTTGAGCAACAGAGGAGATGGCGTTTAGTTTAGAGATACAGCATGGAAACAGGCCCTTCGGCCCACCGAGTTCATACCAACCATGATCACCCGTTCACACTCGTTCTATGTGGTCCCACCTTTGCGCCCACTCCTTACACGTTAGAAGCAATATACAGTAATTAATTAACCCACAAACCAGCACGTCTTTGGCATGTGGGGGGAAGCCAGAGCACCCGGAGGAAACCTATGCGGTCACAGGGAGAACGTGTCAACTCCAGACAGCCACACACAGCGCCCGAGGTCAGGATCGAACCCGGGCCTCTGGCGCTGTGAGGCAGCGGCTCTCCCAGCTGAGCCACTGTTGATCCAAGCCACACGGCAAAGAGTTGTGAACTTGGCGGGACCCGAGAGAGAGCCAAGAGGAAAACCCATGCTGGATTATCAGTGCTGGACTGTGACCGGGTGAGGAAGATGCCCCTTTACACTGTGCACCTGCAAAGCTAAGCACTGCTATCTAAACAGGCACGGGGTGTGCGTGGCCACTGACAGGTTTGCATCTCTGGGCAACGCTTTGTACAAGTGATAACATCACGTCACAGTGCATGTGTAGTGTCTATGTTAGTCTATGTCCAAGATGGCGGTCGGAAGGGAAAGTGGATGCTGGCGCGCTTTAGCAGCCGCTGCTCTCTCTTCCATATTGTGTTTTTGATTTTTGGATTTAATTCTATCTTTAATTTGTGTACTGGTGATGTCTTTGCTATTTATTTCATTCCGCTTACATGTTTCTACACTATTTGTTAAACTTTGTAAGGTGTCCTTGAGACTTTTGAAAGGCGCCCATAAATAAAATGTATTCTTATTCTTATTATCACGGTGTCAAGTACAGTTTACAGTCACACAAGCTAACATCCAGGCTATGATTTCTAATGGGGATGTACTGAGTACCCACCCTCACTGGGACACTGACCCACGCCAGCACTACTGTAAGCAATACTGTGTAGGTAGGAACTGCAGATACACCGAATATGGACACGAAAAGCTGGAGTAACTCAGCGGGACAGACAGCATCTCTGGAGAGATGACGTTTCAGGTCGAGACCATTCTTCAGACTTCGCCTCTGAAGAAGAAAGGTCTCGACCCGAAACTTCACCTATTCCTTCCCTCCAGAGATGCTGCCTGTCCCGCTGAGTTACTCCAGCTTTTTGTGTCTATCTTCAGGGTAAGCAATACTTCCGTTTTAAACCTCTCATCCTTCATTTTCAAACCTCTCAATGGTCTAACTCTTCCCTTTCTCCGTAATTTCTTCCACTCCTTTGGGAAATCAGAGTTCCTCCTGTTCTGTCCTCATCAATGTTATGGTTCCATCACTGTCGCAGTACCTTCAGCAGTTAAGTCTCCAAGCACTCGATTCTCTTTCATAATCTTTCTCTCCCATTCTCTCTCTCTCTCTCTCTCTCACTCTTCCTGCTCCCAGACTTACTGTACCTCTTTGACCAAGTCTTTGGCTATCCGCATTAATATCTCTCATGTGGCTCAACTTCAGTATTTTTGTTTTAAAATGTTCCTGTGAAGGTTTGGGGGACATTTCTGCTGTGTTAAAAGAGTATTGTATGGACTTTTTGTGAATTGTCTGCATGCACTGTGTTTACAGGCCTGTTCTGCCGCTGTACACGTGAGAATTAAACACTCTGGACTCTCTATTTAAGCTGTAAAGGGCCTGTCCCACTATACGAGTTTACCCAAGAGCTCTCCCGTGTTTAAAAAAAAATCAAACTTGAGGTAAGCACGGAGAATGAACGTAGCGGGTACGTCGGAGCTCGGGGAAGTCTCTTAGCGCTAACGGCAGGTACTCGGGAAGACTCGCTAACGGGAGGTAAGCACGGGAAGAATCGTGAAGATTTTTCAACATGATGAAAAATGTCCACGAGAGCCCCGAGTACCGACGAGCGGCCATTACCGTAAATCTCCGAGTTCGAATCAGGGCAAACTCGGGATAACTCTTGCAATGAACTCGTACCGTGGGACAGGGCTTTTAACGCTAAAGGCAGGTACTCGGAAAACGCGGTAAGCTCGTGAAGTTTTTTCAACATGTTGAAAAAAGTCCACGAGATCCCCGAGTACCTACGAGTGGCTATTACCGTCATTCTCCGAGTTCGAATCAGGGGAAACTCGGGATAACTCTTGAATTACCTCGTACAGTGGGACAGGCCCTTAATTCTTGGGGCTTGAGAAGGGAACTGGACCCTGAACCTGCACACTCTCTCCAGGAGAGGGTGCTGCTGTATGGGGTCAAGCAGGCAGGAACATTTGGTGATAGACACAAGAAGCTGGAGTAACTCAGCGGGACGGGCGGCATCTCTGGAGAGAAGGAATGGGTGACGTTTCGGGTCGAGACCCTTCTCCTAAACAATTGGTGATTCAATTGTACCTAATGTGTAGGATAGTGTTAGTGTGCGGGGATCGCTGGTTGGCGCAGTGGGCCAAAGGGCCTGTTTCCGCGCTGTATCTCTAGACGAAACTTCATCGTGCACTTCTGAACTCTGGTATTCCTTCCATAAAACTCCTCACCTTTCACTCTGCCTTTTGAGTCCACATATTTGCTGCGTTTTATGTCACCTAACGTAATGCCCGCTGGACCCATTGTCAAATTTAGTCTTATTTACACTTGAAAGAAAGACTTTGGGTCATTTTCTTGCCCCTGAAAGGAGCATTCTAAGCACAAAGTTGCACTCAAATCATGGAGAATTGATAGTGGGGAGAGACTGCCGTTGAACATTATTGCTTCTTATATTCCACACAAAATGGCAACTTCAATCTAATCCAAATCACGTCGAGCCCAGAGAGGTTCTTTTTAAAAAATATTTTAATTTTATTAGAAGTAAGTACAATCATATGGCACCAAAGTGCCTAATATATAAAGACATAATACATTTTATGTACAGCTTCTTATTTTTTTTATTATAATAAAGAAGAATAAGAAAAAGAAAGTAGATAGTAAAAGATAGAAAAACGTGAGGTATATAGTGTGTAAAAAAGAAAAAAAAAAGAGTGAAAGAAGAAAATTGAAGAAAAGAAAATAGAAAAAAGAGTAGAAAATAAAAAAAGAAAAGTAAGGAGATCATTATTTATAATCTTGACCATCCCCCACCCAGTCCTGGAACAGTTAGCTTCCACAATTATGTTGCACCATATGATTCCAAAAAGACGACAAATGGAGACCAACTCGTTAAGAATTGGTCTGATTTATCTATTAGGAGGAATCGCATTTCCTCAAGATGTGCGGTGCCCAACATGCTTGAAATCCACATTTTAAGCGTTGGTATTGGTGTATTTTTCCAGAATTTAAGTATTAGTTTTTTTGCTATTATTAAACCATAATTAAAAATAAATTTTGAGATGAGTTCAATTTATTCCCGTCTTCCATTACTCCAAATATAATCATTTCAGTATTAGGTTCCATTCTTATCTTGAATAATTTTGTAAATATTTCAAAAATATCACTCCAAAATTTATAAAGTTTTATGCAGGAAACGAAAGAGTGTGTTATAGTTGCGTTTTGGGATAGACATTTATATCAAATGGGGGATATATTTGGATAAAATTTATTCAATCTAGTTTTTGAATAATATAATCTATGTAAAATTTTAAATTGAATTAAATTATGTCTTGCATTAATCGAACATTTGTGTATATATATCAAATACTTTTCCCATGTTTCCTTCGTAATTTTTATCATTAATTCCCGTTCCACTCTTCTCTAAGTACCTCTGTCGATGGTAGGTCTATATTTAAAATACTATTATATAAATATGATATTAATTTCTGTGTCAGCCTTAATATTCATTGCTTCTTCCAGTAAATCAAAAGTTGTTTTTTGATATCCTTGTATGTATTTCTTCATGAAATCGCAAATCTGAAGATATTTAAAATATTGGTTATTTTTCAGTTTAAATTGTAATTGTAATTGTTGGAATGATAATAGATTTCCCATTTCATACATATCCCCGATCCTTTTAATTCCCATCCTTTCCCATTGGTTATATGTTTTATCAATAAGAGATGGTTTAAATAAAGGATTATTCGCTATTGGCATTAACAATGATAAATTTCTTAATTTTAGAGATAATTTTATTTGTTTCCAAATTCTTATTGTATCGTGTATAATTGGGTTCTTCTTATATATTGTGTTGTTCAGTTTTTTCGGGGAGAAGAGGATCGTTCCTATATTACAAGGAAAACAATCCTCTTTCTCCATTCTTATCCATTCTGTCTGTTGGGTAGAACTGTCCAACCAGTAAATTATATTCTTAATATGCAAAGCCCAGAGAGGTTCAATGGTAACTTTATCTGTCATATGTACTGAGGTATTGAAATTAATTTTTGCACACAGTTCAGTACATGTATCACTTTACATAAACACTTTGATACATCTTATACAAGTATCTCAGGTGCAGTGCAAGTGTATAGCAGATGTACACTAAGACAGTGCAAAGAGTCTGTGTGGGTAGTTCAGGAGGGCAGCACTGTGGCACTGTGGCACTGGGGTAGAGTTGCTGCCTTACAGCGTCAGGGACCCAGGTTCAATCTTGACAACGGGTGCTGTCTGAACGGAGTTTGTACGTTCTCCACTTGACCTGCGTGGGTTTACTCCGAGATCTTCGGTTTCCTCCCGCACTCCAAAGACGTACAGGGTTGTAGGTAAATTGGCTTGGTATAAATGTAAAGATTGCCCCTAGTGTGTGTGGGATAGTGTTAGTGTGCGGGGATCGCTGGTCGGTGCAGACTCTGTGGGCAGAAGGGTCTGTTTACGGGCTGGTATCTCTAAACTAAACCAAACTGCAGATGCTGGTTTACACCGAAGATAGACACAAAATGCTGGAGTGACTCAAGGGGACACGCCAGCATCTCTGGAGAGAAGGAATACGTGACGTTTCGGGTCGAGACCCTTCTGCAGACTCTGAAATGTCACCCATTCCTTCTCTCCACTAGACAGAGCTGCCAGTTTTGGCACCATTTTCTTTTTTTTTTTAATTTTATTTATTAGAAGTACATTACATTACAACCACATACATTAGTACTCGTCACTTATGTCTTCTTACAATTAATGTACTCCATTTATTTTTTACACTAGAAAAGGAAAAGATTGAAAGAAAGAAGAAAGTGAAGGAAAAAGTGAAAGTGTAGGAAATGTGACAACAAAAAAGGACAAAGACCCTATAAGAGCAAAATTAAAAACAAAAGAAAAAGAGTTAAGAAATAGACCCAAGGAAAGAAAGAGAGAGAGAAAGAGGAAAAGGAGAGAAATAAATTTTTTTATGAAGTTTTGGCGCCATTTTCAAGTCCCGGTTTTGCCCAGTGAGCAAGCTTGCTGCTGGCAGAGTGAATGACCCACCAGAGTCTGCTGTCTTGGCAGTGGAACAATAACATTCTGTGTGTCCCCAGCCTGTGATACAATCCCCCTTCCCCTCCCTCCTCCATCACCTGCTGACGGAAAACTGTCTGCGCACACACACACCATGGCATGATATCAGAAGGGTCTGGGACCCCGGTAATCTCTCCCATTGTGGAGCCCACCATTGTTCTCCATTCAATCCAGTCTGATCTGTGTTCAGCAGCGTTCCTCTTGTTTGTTACACTTGCAAGGAAATGATTACTGCCGGAATCAACACAGATTCATTATTCCCTGCCCCAGTGTCCGGGCTTTCACAAACTCTCCTTGGGATACGGATCACACACGCACACTGACCCACACTGGGGTACGGGTCCCACACACACACACACTGACCCACACTGGGGTGCGGGTCCCACACACACACACACTGACCCACACTGGGGTACGGGTACCACCCACACTGACCCACACTGGGGTATGGGTCCCACACACACACACACTGACCCACACTGGGGTACGGGTCCCACACACACACACTGACCCACACTGGGGTGCGGGTCCCACACACACACACACTGACCCACACTGGGGTATGGGTCCCACACACACACACTGACCCACACTGGGGTATGGGTCCCACACACACACACTGACCCACACTGGGGTATGGGTCCCACACACACACACTGACCCACACTGGGGTATGGGTCCCACACACACACACTGACCCACACTGGGGTACGGGTCCCACACACACACACACTGACCCACACTGGGGTATGGGTCCCACACACACACACTGACCCACACTGGGGTATGGGTCCCACACACACACACTGACCCACACTGGGGTATGGGTCCCACACACACACACACTGACCCACACTGGGGTGCGGGTCCCACACACACACACACTGACCCACACTGGGGTACGGGTCCCACACACACTGACCCACACTGGGGTACGGGTCCCACACACACACACACTGACCCACACTGGGGTACGGGTCCCACACACACTGACCCACACTGGGGTACGGGTCCCACACACACACACTGACCCACACTGGGGTACGGGTCCCACACACACTGACCCACACTGGGGTATGGGTCCCACACACACACACTGACCCACACTGGGGTATGGGTCCCACACACACACACTGACCCACACTGGGGTATGGGTCCCACACACACACACACTGACCCACACTGGGGTGCGGGTCCCACACACACACACACTGACCCACACTGGGGTACGGGTCCCACACACACTGACCCACACTGGGGTACGGGTCCCACACACACACACACTGACCCACACTGGGGTACGGGTCCCACACACACACACTGACCCACACTGGGGTACGGGTCCCACACACACACACACTGACCCACACTGGGGTACGGGTCCCACACACACACACACACACTGACCCACACTGGGGTATGGGTCCCACACACACACACTGACCCACACTGGGGTATGGGTCCCACACACACACACACACTGACCCACACTGGGGTACGGGTCCCACACACACACACTGACCCACACTGGGGTACGGGTCCCACACACACACACACACACACACTGACCCACACTGGGGTACGGGTCCCACACACACACACACTGACCCACACTGGGGTATGGGTACCACCCACACTGACCCACACTGGGGTACGGGTACCACCCACACTGACCCACACTGGGGTATGGGTCCCACACACACACACACACACTGACAGTGAGTTTTGTTATCTAAGCTTTCACTGCATCTGCCTCTCTCATCTCTGACTTTGGGAGAACTGGGGATGGGGACTGGACATTGTGCCTTCCCCCACAGTGGTAACCATCCAGTGGGGGGATGATTTTTGTGTGCTAGTGATTATTTTAGTCTGTGTCCAAGAGGGCTGCCGGAAGGGAGAGTGGACGCTGGCGCGGTTTAGCTGCCGCTGCTCTCTCTTCACATTGTGTTTCTGATTTTTTGTTTGTTTTTGGATCGAATTCTGTCTTTAATTTGTGTATTGGTGATGTCTTTACTATTTATTTTACTCCGATTATATGTTTTTTTACTTGTTAAATACTGTAAGGTGTCCTTGAGACTCTTGAAAGGCGCCCATAAATAAAATGTATTATTATTATTATTATTATCTTTGTTTGTGTTTGTCTCTCACTCTCTCCGTGAATCTAGGCCTCCAGCTTTCTCTCCACCTCTACTTAATCTTTATATATCCCCCGAGTGCATTTCTTCATTAACGATTGCTTGAAGGAATCTATACTGTTCGTGCACAAATTGTCTGGCTCTCTCTTGCCCGAAGTGGAATATTAAACTTCCGACTAACTCAACATTCATTAGCACTCTCTCGCTCTCTCTGCCGCTCTCTCTGAGGATCACAAGTAAAAGTCTGTCAACTGGCCTGCGGTATCAGTGCACACAGCAGAGATTGTCTGCAGGCAACACTGATCTCAGCTCGATAACCCTGCTACACTTTATCAGTGTGTAGTCTCTACACAAATCAGTGAGGGTCAGTGTGTGTGTGTGTGTGGGACCCGTACCCCAGTGAGGGTCAGTGTGTGTGTGTGTGTGGGACCCGTACCCCAGTGAGGGTCAGTGTGTGTGTGTGTGTGGGACCCGTACCCCAGTGAGGGTCAGTGTGTGTGTGTGTGTGGGACCCGTACCCCAGTGAGGGTCAGTGTGTGTGTGTGTGTGTGTGAGACCTGTACCCCAGTGAGGGTCAGTGTGTGTGTGTGTGGGACCTGTACCCCAGTGAGGGTCAGTGTGTGTGTGTGTGTGGGACCCGTACCCCAGTGAGGGTCAGTGTGTGTGTGTGTGTGGGACCCGTACCCCAGTGAGGGTCAGTGTGTGTGTGTGTGTGGGACCCGTACCCCAGTGTGGGTCAGTGTGTGTGTGTGTGTGGGACCCGTACCCCAGTGAGGGTCAGTGTGTGTGTGTGTGGGACCTGTACCCCAGTGAGAGTCAGTGTGGGTGTGTGGGACCCGTACCCCAGTGAGGGTCAGTGAGTGTGTGTGTGTGTGTGTGTGTGTGTGTGTGTGTGTGGGACCCGTACCCCAGTGAGGGTCAGTGTGTGTGTGTGTGTGTGTGGGACCCGTACCCCAGTGAGGGTCAGTGTGTGTGTGTGTGTGTGTGGGACCCGTACCCCAGTGAGGGTCAGTGTGTGTGTGTGTGTGTGTTTGGGACCCGTACCCCAGTGAGAGTCAGTGTGTGTGTGTGGGACCCGTACCCCAGTGAGGGTCAGTGTGTGTGTGTGTGGGACCCGTACCCCAGTGAGGGTCACTGTGTGTACCCCTCAGCGTAACACAGATATACATACCCCACCCCTGTGTAACACTGACTCCCCCCTCAGCCTGCTGCATCTTTCAATTGCTGATGGTCCACATTCGGTTGACAGCCTGCCTTGCTGTTATCAGGCAACAGAATCACCCTACCACATCTGGGGAGCAGCGCTGAAATACTAGCTACCTCATTGGTTACCCTCAGACTACCCACGATCGGACTTTGCTGGCTTTACCTTGCACTAAACGTTATTCCCTGATCATGTAAATGGCTGTAAATGTAAATACATCGATACACTATAAATGGCTCGATTGTAATCAAGTATTGTCTTTCAGCCGACTGGATAGCACGCAACAAAACCTTCTCACTGTACCTCGGTACACATGACAACTAAAACGGAACGGCCAGTCCCCGTTTCCTGGCTCCTACTGCCATCTATTGGACCCACTGTGCAACATACATGCTGTTCCCTGAACCCGACATTATAATTATAATACATTTTATTTATGGGCGCCTTTCAGAACACTCAAGGACACCTTACAGTTAAAACAAGCAAACTACAAATGTATAAATAAAATGAAACAAAAACAACATATCTATGAATTTGATAAGTAGTAGGGACAGCAATAATACATAAGTAAGTAAGTTTATTGGCCAAGTATTCACATACAAGGAATTTGCCTTGGTGCTCCGCCCACAAGTAACAACATGACACACAGTGACAGTTACGAATGACTCAGAAAACACTAAACATTAATAATAATGACATTAATGATAAAACACCATTGATCAAACATGTGAACCAACAAAATACCAGATCAAAGGGATCGGAGAGAGAGCAGCGACAGCTAATCGCGCTAGCGTTCACTCTCACTTCCGGCAGCCATCTTTTAGACACAACATTAAAGAAGAATTTAACATGAAACATAAAAGCATCCCCCCACAATGGTTCCCACTGTGAGGGAAGGCAACAAAGTCCAGTCCTCTTCCTCTTGTTCACCCCGTGGTCGGGGCCTATTTGAGGCCTCCGCAGTCGCCGATGTTACAGGCCCACTCGCCAGATGATGGAGCTCCGGCGTCGGGAGAAACACTCTCAGCGGCTTGGAGTGTCCGGAAGGGCCGCTTCCTCCCCGGAGACCGCGGCTCCCGAAGTCCACAGGCGGCGCTGGTAGGAGCTCCGACACTGGCGATCTCGGCGAGAGATCTCAGGCTCCGCGATGTTTGAAAGTCAGCGCCGCCCGCAGCTGGACGCTCCGCAACCACAGCTCCGCGATGTTGGAGTCGGCGGTCTCAGCACTCCGGAGCTTACCACACGGC
>CM075987.1:22838605-22915082 GCA_038087875.1 Malacoraja senta
TGCTTCACAGACCTCGTTGCTTCTCAGGATATTGTAATTGTAATTAATTTATTAGCCAAGTATGTAAAAACATACAAAGAATTTGATTTGCCATACAGTCATACCAAGAAAGCAACAAGACACACAACTATATAAAAATTAACATAAACATCCACCACAGCACACTGTGATGGAAGGCAATACTGTATTATCTTCTTCCCTCCTTTCCTTTTCTCCCGCGGTCGAGGCAGTCGAACCATCCGCAGTCCGGGCGATCGATATTTGAGATCTTCAGGAGAAGTGCGATTTTTGGGGGTGGAGTCATACGTACAAACTGCATAGAGACAGATCACAACCCCCCTTGTGCTTCTTGATCAGAGAGAGCTGTTGGTTCAGCTCACCAGAGAGGTTCCCCTTTGCTCTGCTGTCAATAGCGGACATGTATATCCCCCCTGAACAGCCCATGGTCCCTCTGGTAACATTGCCCCGCAGGAGTGGCGACCTTCAACCCTATGACCTCCAGAGCTAGGGGTCATGATGTGAACAACTGAGCCAAGCCTGGCTTGTTAATGTTAAAAAAATATATAGTTGGCATGTTTTTGTTGGGTTGTAAATTTGTTTGTTTATGGTATGCTTAAGGTGAAATGTTCCCTGACTGGTCACGAGTTGCCATGCCGACTGGCTGATTTACAGGCCTACACAAAGGGCAAGAAGTACCAGCGCCTGATGATGAAAGAGCCATTTAACTACAGTCAGTTTGAGCCACACATTGTGCCCAGCACAAAAAATCCGTAAGTTCAAGACTCTTGAGTTACATCCCATTGCAAGTTCCGAGCAATTAAACATCTTGCAGAACTAAATGTTCCCAAAACAGACACAGTGTGGGTGAGATATAAAACAAATCTCCCGCTGCATTGACTCTGTGAACCAACAAACACTCAATATTTAAGTCCCACTAATCCAGACTTTCAATGCTAGTGCATTGCTGTGTCAGAGATGATATCTTTCCAACGCTGAGTGTTTGGCACCCAAAATCAAATCTAAATTGATTCATCTGCCATAGGTGGTGTTGGAGGCTGAGAGGATAGTGGCATTTTTAAGAGGCTTATGGAAAGGCACATGGATATGCAGGGAATGGAGGGATATGGAACATGTGCAGGCAGATGAGAGTTAGTCCTGCCATCATGTTTGGCACAGATATTGTGGGCCGAAGGGCCTGCTCCCGTGCTGTACTGTTCGAGGTACTAATTGATCTTTATCCTTTTATTCTATACACTGTGAATGGCTCAATTGTAATTGTGTAAAGTCTTTTCTTTGACTGGATAGCATGCAACAATAAAGCTTTTCACTGCACCTCGGTAGAAGTGACAATAATAAACTGAACGAAACTAAAAATGAATTGCTATTGTGAAATCTTGTTGGCTAAAATTCCCGGCCACTTTAATGGTGTCTAGACTGTAAAATATTTAATTGGCTGTTAAGGGTTTGGGGCGTATGGATTATGAATGAAATGGCACAAGTGTCCTTTAACTCTTCCTGTGTTTTTTTCTATATAGAAATCAGCTGTTCTGTAAGCTAATAATCCGTCACATTAACAAGGTTCCACAACACGTACTCCGGCATGTGAACGGGAAACGGTATCAGCGGGCGCTGAACAAATGTGAGTCTGCCACACAATACTCAGATCATGGGTCACTGATCCGCTCAGTCCGCCACAACCTACCTGATCTCTCGGTTGCTCAACACTTTAACTCCCCCTCCCATTCCCACACTGTCCTTTCTGTCCTAGGCCTCCTCCATTGTCAGAGTGAGGCCCAGCACAAATTGGAGGAACAGCATCTCATATTTCGCTTGGGCAGCTTACACCCCAGTGATATGAACATTGCTTTCTCTAACGTCAAGTAACCCTTGCCTTACCTCCCTCTCCACCCCTCCCCTTCCCAGTTCTCCGACTGGTCTGACTGTCCTTGTTTACATTTTACCTGCTTGCTTTGTTGTTACCTTCTCCTAGCTATCAATGATCAATGATCCATTCTACATTCTCTTTGATCTGCATCCCCTTTGTCCCATTTTCACACCTTGCATTTCCTTATCTCTGTATCTCCCTCTCTCCTGATTCCCAGGGAAAGTGGAGAAGGTGAATAATTTTAAGTCTTCGATAATTGGTTCTAAACTGCTCCTGCTTTGTCAGATGCATTACAAAGTCCACAATTAAGCTCTCCTTCAATTCACTCCTAACTGTTGCCTGTCTGTAAATCCCTGCCACCTCAATTACGATCCACTTCGGAACGTATTTCCAACTGCATTATTTAACTCCCCCCCCCCCCCCCCCCCCGGCTGCCTCTCTCCTTCCGCCCGCCCCCCCTTTCTCCCTCCCAAATCTTGGGTTGGATTCCAGTGTGTGACTGTCGCTCAGGTAAGTATTTTGGTTGTTTCAGCTTCACCAAGGTCTGGTGAATCTCGATGCCCAGTTTGTGATATCAACTTTACTTAATGCTCTTCTGTCAGCCTTAGTGGTTTTTACAGCAGGCTCAAGTAACTGCTTTGATCTATAAGCATGGTACAGTAGCGCAGCTGGTAGAGCTGCTGCCTCACAGCGCCAGAGACCTGGGTTCCATTGCAGACTGCGTGCTGTTTGAACGTTCTCCCTGCGACCACGTGAGTTTTCTCCGGGTGCCCTGGTTTCCTCCCCCTGTCTCAAAGACGTGAGTTTGGAGGTTAGCAGGCCCTCTAAACTGCCGCCAATGTGTGAAGGTGGCAGTGAACTAATGTGAATGAGTCATTTGTGGTCGCCGTGAACTCGATGGGCCGAAGGGCCTGTTTCCATGCTGTATTTCTGACACTAAAGCTAAAAACACTTCCCTTCAATAACTTGTATCCCTGAATGCAGACACAAGGAATTGCAGATGTTGAAATCTTCAACAAAACACAAAGTGCTGGAGGAACTGTGAAGAAGGGTCTCGGCCCAGCATGTCGTCTGTCCATTCCCTCCACAGATGCTGCCCGAGTTCCTCCAGCACTTTGTGTTTTGCACTTTAATACCTTGACTGGATCCCAGCCAGTAACTTGTTGCTGGTGGGGCACCTTCTGTGAAGGTCCCTTTGCCTTTGGGGCCTGTCTTCATCTGGTGCTGTGTTCCCTCTACCTCTATCCAGATCAGGAGTGCATGGCTCTTGGGATCCCCTTCGTCCCAGCGTGCCTGGCCCAAAAGCAAAAACGGAATCGCGACTCTGATTGGAAACCTCGTCACAAATCCAAGTTCTGGGAGCCGGATGAGAGTGGGAGCGAGAGTGCCGGCTCGGAGGATAGTTTGAGCGACCTGTACCCAGGTGAGTATGTGCCCAGCCCGACTGCCTGGAGGCTGCGACCTGTATCCTGAACCCACTGGTGATCAAGCCTTGAGCCACTGTTATAGTGAAGGAGGCTGTTTGCTCCATTATAACTTTACTGGCCTTTCCTAAAGATAACTAATTTGCCCCCGTACCCCAATTGTTCTCCCATTGACTTGCAAATTTCTCTTTTCAATTAGTGAGCAGTCCTGATCTATCATCGAGTCTGAAGAAGGGTTTCGGCCCGAAACGTTGCCTATTTCCTTCGCTCCATAGATGCTGCTGCACCCGCTGAGTTTCTCCAGCATTTTTGTGTACCTTCTGATCTATCATCTATTTCATTAGCGAGCCTCGGACAATCTTTCATCGGACTTTATCTTGCACTGAATGATATTCCCTTAATCCTGTATCTGTACACTGGACAGCTTGATTGTAATCATGTATGGTTTTTCTGCGCACAATATAGCACGCAACTAAAAGGTTTTTAGCTGTACCTAGGTACATGTGACAATAAACTAAACTAAACCATCTAATTAATACTACGATCTCTTCCCACTGACCTTTCAGGCAGTCAATTCCAGATCGTATTAGGTCACTGTAATAAAAATTTCTCACCGTAAAGAGAACACTTGTTTCTGTAAACTCTTTATAAACCGTAACTATAGAGTCAAACAGCACATAAACAGGCCCTTCGGCCCGACTTGCCCATGCTGACCAAGATGCCCATCTACACTAGTCCCACCTGCCCGTGTTTGGCCCATATTTCTCTGGCCCTTTCCTCTCCTCGTGCAGGTACCTGCATGTTCCAGCATGGTACTGTTATCTCCTCATCGTCAGCCTCACACTGGTCCTCCATAATCACAGCCCCAGCTTTCTGTCTCGGACAAAGTAACCCCTCAAAGTTGCCCCATTTCCTTTGCCAGTCATCAATTCCAGCTCCTTCCTGAGCACCCCGAGTTTTTAAGTGTCTCTCCACTAGTATTAGTCCAGCTCCCTCCTGTTCGAGACAGGTGGAAGTGCAGGTGCTGGTTTACAAGAAAAAATGCAATGTGTTGGAGTAACTCAGCAGGTCAGGCAGCATCTCTGGAGAACATGGACAGGCAACGTTTCCAATCGGACCCTTCTTCAGAGCGATGAAGGGTCCCGATCGGAAACATCATCTGTCCATTCCCTCCACAGATGTCTCGCCGGCTGAGTTAATTCAGTGCTTATATTTTCCTTTCTTGGTGAGCCCTTTTCACTGTAACAGTTGACGTTTGCCTTTCAGAGAAGGTGTTCAGCAGACAAGAAGCACCTGGGGAAGAGGCTGAAATGAATGAACTCCCAAACGAGCACAATGACGATGATAAGATGGACGTTGTGACACAGGCACCAAGGAAACGGAAACACGTAAGCATTGCTTCTCTGCTGACCAGGAGGAAGATAGTAGCAGCACTGTTTGTGATACAGTTAGAGACTACTCAGCCCCTTTAGCCCGTTGTAGACCCCTTAGTATGTTGTTCGATCGTGGTTGGAGCCCATAAGTTATAGGATCAGAATTAGGCCATTCGGCCCATCAAGTCCACTCTGCCACTCAATCATGGCTGAGCTATCTTTCCCTCTCAATCCCATTCTCCCCATAACCCCTGACACCCGTACTAATCAAGAACCTATATCGATCCCTGCCTTAAGTCGTGGAGTCATACAGTGCAGGAACGGGCCCTTTGGCCCAACTTCTCCATGCAGACCAAGATGCCCCATCTAAGCTAGTCCCATATCCCTCTATGCCTTTCCTATCCGTGTGCCTGTTCAAGTGTTTTTCAAGTATTGTTACGCCCGGACACTAGTTCTGTTATCCCACTTTCGCATCCTGCGTACACTTGGGAAAATTTCCAGCAGCCAATTAACGTGCCCCCAAGCTGCACATCTTTGGAATGTAGGAGGAAACCGGAGCACCCAGAAAAAAATCCACAGGGAGAACGTATTAACTCTGCACAGCACTGTGGTCAGGATCGAACCTGGGTCACTGGCGCTGTGAGGCAGCAGCTCTACCGTTGCGCCACTGTGCCGCCCGCCCACTCTGATCAGTCTAATTAGGGTTTTGCTTTCCTTTTTCGTATTCCTCAATTCACATCTTTTATTCTTAAACCAACTAGAACAGTACTGGACAAGAACAGGAGTTGGAGCTTAGAAGTACAGAAGTGCATTTATTGCAATTTGGTTGTGAGAAGGGTGTATCCCCAATGTTGTTCTTGCTTTCTATTCAATGTGCTGGTGAGAAACGGTGCTTTCAGGGTGATGGCGAGAAGTGTAATTCATTCTAACGTGTGTGAAGGAAGCCTTCTAGCCGTGGCCCAAACTAAGTGAAGCAGGTGGGAAGAGTGTAGACGGGGCATCTTAGACAAGTTGGGCCGAAGGGCCCGATTCCATGCTGTATGATTTTATTGATTTATTGAAGTAAGAGTACAAAGACCTAGTTTCTTCTGAGAAAATCCAGAAGATCATCCAAAATGAACACTTGGAAAGAAAATAAGGAAACATGTTGGCATGCAAAATTGCAGTGACATTTTGAACAGCTATCAACAATAATGGCATTTGAGCAATCTGTAACTATCAAGAGCAAGTTGACTTTTTAATGGGAGCTGGGTGGAGATAAATCATGATCTGCTTGGCAAAGCTGGCTGAGGAGCTGGTTTGCCCCGTGACTTTTTGTAACAATTAGCACTTAGTTATTCGGTGGCGTCGTTGTCAGAGCTGCTGCCTCACCGCACCAGAGACCCAAGTTCAACCCTGACCTCAAGTGCTACCTGTGTGGAGTTTGCACGTTTTCACTGACTGCGTGGGTTTCCTCCAGGTGCTCTGATTCCTTTCCACATCCCAAAAAGGTTTGTCGGGTGGCCAGAGTGGGATAAAATATAACTGGCGTGACTGGGTGTGTTATGGTCAGCATGGGCTTAATGTGGATTATGGGCAGGTAGATCAGAGATGGTCTTGGCATCGACATTGTGGGCCGAAGGACATGTACCTGTGCTGTATAGTCAGGCAATCTTATGATAGCCACTCTTTCTCACCTACCTTCTCCCTTTTTTTTGCAGACACAACAAAATCCTTTTATTAAAAAGAAATTGAAGAAACAACATACTGGAAAATCTAACAATGGCATTAAGTTTTAGAACAAAGCTGGAGAATTGTTTACACATCTGCTGCCTATCACAGAGAATGCATGCTGATAACTGTACAATGTTTGTATAAAGTAAAATTGATCTGGTAAATGCAATAAGCTGAGTGTTTTTTTTAAATATGGTCAAGCAGCTGTGAAAAATGTTTATAGGTCCTGACCAGAAACATCACCCACCCATGTCCTCCAGAGATGCTGCATGACCAAATGAATCACTCCAGCACTTTTTTTTTAGTAAGCCAACATATGCAGTTTTTTCACATAATTCCACCTGTTTTAAAAGTGTCCAAACTCACTGGGATCTTGACACAGGTTACTATGTTATCGGGCTAGTCATCTAGAAGTCCGAACACTGAGCCAGAGCTTTGGTTCAAATTAAACTACAGCAGTTGAGGAATTTAAGTTTCGCCAATAAATGAAAGAATTTGGTATAAATGACAATGAAAGACGCAGGTTCACATAATTAAACTTAAATATTCTGAAAGAAGTGAATCTGTTGACTTTGTCTCCTTGTAAAGGCAGCGAGCTGCAACTTGGAGGCATAAAATAAGGATGGACAATGATAATAATACCATTCTGTGTATGAGGATAGTAACAAATGCAGGAACAGCCAGTTTGGGAAAATGAGAGGAAAACCCATCTGATTACTGCTCTTGTTCTGCAGGTTGGGAATGGGAAGTGCTATCGAATAATGTTTATGAATGAAAGACACAAAATGCTGGAGTAACTTAATGAATCCCTGGAGAACATGAATAGGTGACTTTTTAGGTCGGGACCTGAACCGAAACGTCACTATCCATGTTCGCCAGGGATGCTGCCCGACCTGCTGAGTTACTCCAGCATTTTGTGTCTTTCCTTGGTAAACCAGCAGTCACTAAATGTTTATGAATGATACAATTCCCCTATTATTCCGCACATTCTGTTCTGTAGAACTTGCTAAATTGAAATAAAGAATTGCACACGTCAACAATGTGGAAGGGTGGGGAAGGGAATCAAAGCTTTTATTTCAACAACTAAAACTCATCAACACAATTTCTGAAGGTAACAAAGGTTCCTGACCTTCTGCAACTCTCGTTGCCCTTGGGGCAGGAGTAGTGGGTTAAGGCAGGAGAGCTCAGTTAGCTCTTCCAGGAACTCATACTTGATGCGTGTCAAAAAAAAAAACGACAAAAAAAACAGACCTGCGTGAACAGTTTTCCAGCTGAATGCAGTTTCTCCTCTTCCCCCACCCAGTCAGGCACATTGACTAATACTGACAGGTTACTCCACAGTGTTTTCAGAGCATGAGTCCATCTTTATTGCTGTATTATATAAATAACCTCTCTCCCAGCGCCTTGAAATTTGTCAAGGATTTTCAATCCCAAAGCTGCTGGCTAACAACTTGTCAGGTGCGAGTGTGAACAATGTGTGCCAGGTGGCTAGTTGAATGCAGAAGGCATTGTACCCAAGCCTATCCCTGATCCCACTCCCAGACTATGTTCCATAAACACCTTCCGGCAGGAGTTAGTGACCAGCAACTTAGGGCAACGGCACAAGAATATTTTGTTGTACTTTAAAAATGGAAACCAACTTTTTACCAGCAACACTTGGCAAT
This sequence comes from Malacoraja senta, assembly GCA_038087875.1. NCBI lineage: Eukaryota > Metazoa > Chordata > Chondrichthyes > Rajiformes > Rajidae > Malacoraja > Malacoraja senta. The sequence goes on from CM075987.1 coordinate 22,846,665, forward strand.
TGGACTCTCCAACTGGTTTTCTGTGGACCACAAATAACAGAACTCAGGACAGCTGTGGGAGGTGGCAAAATTAGTTAAACAGTAGCATCTTGGAGAGCAAGACCAAGATTTACACTTTGGAATTCAGTGTGTGTGCCCACATGTTCATCTGAGACACACACACAGTTGATTGACACTGGGGGCAGTGAAGGTAAAATATCATTAACATGATCAGTCTTCGTTTAGAAATTCAGGATCCCAGTCACTGTCATGTTTCCTCACGCAAATCCAAACACTTATATTATGATGGCGGCCAGTGTAATTTGGCTTCATCCTTCTTTGGAAGGGAGTACTCTATTGTTAGAACGTAGGTTTGTGGGCACAGGGCTTCAAACAAGGTAGCCATTTCCCATGGAGAGTGACAGCAGGATTTCCAGCAAAGGAAGATGGACTGAAATATCGCAATCGAGTCCAATCCAGTGCATGTGTAGACACAAGTGCAACAGAACCGAGCTACACTCGCACGTAAGCTTTTTCCCAGATGAATCCTGCTTTATATTTCTCCTTCGCAGCCCCCTGGCTCTGGGGCCCTCTAACTCTCCTCGGCTCCAATTATTTCTCTTGACCCAAGCCAGATAACTGTTAACCTTCACAAAATGCCTGGCCTCCTCTACATGCTAATCATCGGGCAGCCGAGCATTGCTCACTTTCAATCCTTTTGCAAGATGTTGGGTTGGATTAGGTCACCCACATTTTGTAAAAAAAAGCTTGACTCGCAAACCACCTACCTCTGCTCTGGGGATGAGAGGATGGGGAGGGGAAATGAAAAGCATCGGTTGGCATTATCAATGTAAAGGGTAGGTAAAAATCTCAAAGCATGAGGATGCATCAACTTCCAACCAGATCTCCCCGTCCTAAACTATTACCGTGTGTACAAAAGTTGCTGGGGAGGGAGGCCAGAGTTGATGCAACCTGTAGTGTTCTTTTAGATTCAGAGCTGTTGTTGCCACTGTTTTTTGAGAATTTGACCTTTATACTGAAACGTAATTTGCAGCAATTAAATGACTTGTCAGCCCGACAGCCACAGATTGCAACCTAAGAGGAAACGATTCCAATGCCTTCTCTCAGTTCCTCTCAAGACGTGAATATATAAAGGGAGCTCAACCTCGTGGCAAAATTGTAGCTTTACTTGTATTGTTTTTAATTTTTTTAAAGGGCCTCACACGTTTTTACAGCCACACAATGTGTGCACTCTAAATATTTTTTGTGAGATTTCAATTTATATTTGACAGGTGAAATTAAAAATTAAGGCCCAATTTCTGTGATGTTACCAAAACAAGAAGGTGGAGCATGTAAATATCCCCAAATACGCAAATGCACTGAAATCTGGGCAAAAATCACAAACAGTACAAAATGGCATTCACCGAGGAAATTGGGGGAGAGGAGAGAAGGATGAAAAGGATGGGTGAGGGAGGAGAGAGCAGGGGGAAGAAGAGGGGAAAGGACTGCGGCTTTGGAGGCCTGACACCGATCACCACTCTTTCTTCTTCTCATCCATAGAGACACCACCGGGGCCCAAGGCCACCACGAGGAGCAGCCCCCCGATCACAGACATGCTCTGGAAGAAGTCATACTTGAGGAAGTCGTGCATGGGCTTGTAAGTGGGGACAGTCCAGAACGCATTGAAGTAGAGGTTGAGGCTAAAGAGCCAGATGACCAGGGTCAGGGCCGCCAGTTTGGTCTTGAAGCCAATCGCCACCAGGACAATCAATCCTGTTCCCACCACATTCTGGATGATCTGCGTGGAAAGAATCAAAGTCAAACATATTGTAAGGCTGAATGGAATAATAATTTTAATGTGGATTATAACTTTTTGAGCCCTGTTATGCAGATTCTGACTACAATTGTTCAGTAAGTACCACTGTTTTAGTCTTTCAAGCTAGTAGCATGGGCCAGCAGGCTATTCAGCCACAAGGGGACGATATCATAGAACTGTGGCTCTATTAGTCGCTCCATAGTGGCGCAGCTCATAGAACTAGGTGCTGTTTGTGTGGAGTTTGTACGTTCTCCCTGCGATCGCATGGGCTTCCTCCAACTATTTCAATTTCCTCCAACATCCTAAAGACATGCGAGTCGGTTGGTTAAATGGCCACTGTAAATTGCGTGTAGTCCGTAGATAGAAGTGGGGACAATAACGAGAATAGGATCAATGCACGATTAGTGCAAATGGATGTTTGATGGTCTGGGAAACTTAGAAGCTGTAGGGTCTTTTAGCAGGCATCTCTCTATAATTATATTTGCAGAATTGTATGTATAATACAGCACAGGTATATTTAAGGTCATTGGCAAAATAACCAGAAGTTACAGGAGGGAATTTACAGATTTTAATAAAAGCATAAGGATGTTATGTTGCTTGCAAGGATGGCAAGCCAGATTCAAGAACTTAAAAGGGTATTAAGTCATTAAAAAATAGCAGAACCACAGAACTGATGGGAAGTGCAGTTGATTGAATGGGCACCATGGGCCAAATGCTGCACAATTCCCTGACATCAAGGCTTGGCGTTGTCCATTATCCCTTTTTTACAATGAAGACCTTTATTCTTAGTCTCCGCCACATAATAATTTATTTGCAAGGGTTACGGGGCAAAGGCAGAAGAATGGGGTTGAGAGAGAAAGACGGATCAGCCATGATTGAATTGTGGAGTAGACTTGATAGGCCGTCCATTGAATTGTGGAGTAGACTTATTCTGCTCCTAAAACTTATAAACATAAACCTTCTTTTGTATCAAGCTCAACAAAGAAATCTGCCCACTGTTGCCAGCCCTATCTGTGCGTTGTCACATAGGGAAAGGACACTGGAAGAGGTATACGGTCCTTCAGGTCCGTGTTGAGAAAATAACTATTTAGATTAAGTCCAATTCCTGGCTCTCCACCTGTAGCTCTGTAGTTATAGCACTAGGCGTCCACATGGGCTTAATTTGGGCGAGTTAATCTATGAAGGTTTCTGTCTCCACCACCCTTTCAGACTGGTTCTAGACTCCCACCACTCTTGGGGGTTCTCCCTCCCAAATCTTCCCCAATCATTCTACCAATTACCTTACATCTACCCAAATCACTCATGACTCCAACCCCTTCTTCTCTCCCTTTGATGGATGCAAGCTAACTCTGATCTACCAGGATCTTAACATCCTCGCAAAATGGTTCAACTCATGGATTGGCTTCCGAATACACGATCTCTCGGGCTTGGATTTTTTTTCAAAGGAAATCAGGAACATAAACAACCGTTCAAAATAAATACCTCACCACAGATCCAACAATTAAACCTAGGAGGTTCAATGCCCCCAGGAATGAACGAACATTGCTCATTGAATCAGAACAACACAAGTGGACAAGTGAAGAATCTCAAATATAAACAGAAAAGGCTGGAAAACACAGCATATCAGGTAGCATCTGTGGAGAGAGAAACAGAGTTACAGAGATTCTTCACTTGTGAGAAACAGAGTTAACCTTTCAGGTCAAAGACTCCTTGTCAGAATTGGGAGAGAATGCATCAGTTGGAAGTGGGAGGGGAATGGATTCTCTGATCGAGGAGGCCAGCGTTGCCATGGGGGTAAGCTGTAGAGGTCACCTGGTCATGGAGTAGAGGGAATTAGAAAGAAAACAAAAAAGCTATGAAATAAAAGTTAGAAGTCAAATAGAGGATTGTAAATGTTCACCAGGCTGTACGACTTGAAGAACCTTCACTGAGTACTGGGCAAAGTTCACCGTTTCTCACCCAAATGCCCAGAATACTATTTTAAAGCAACTAATCGAACTATATTAAATCACTGAAAGAGTCATTTGCACACATGATGTAAGACTTGCATCTTGCCGCAATACACTATAAATCTTTCGTCAAAAATTAAATGAACTCTCTGCTAAAGAAAATAAGGAAATAAGTCCTTCTTTGTTCACCTTGTCTAGTTTGCTCATGATTGTGTGATCTGATGCCAAATGTTGTCATTATAACCCCGGGACATTTGACTACTTTAAAGGCATTATATAAATTCAAGATGTTGTTGAGATAGATGCCAGCTCTTATAATCTTCTACAACAGTCCTTTTGAAAATAATAAAATATCAAAATATGACAGCTTGGACAGTGCAAGTTCCAAATATGGAGAGAATCCCAGAAGGAAATTTGTTTTTGATGTACAGGTCACTTTATTAATATGGTGGTGCTGCTGCCTCAATGACAAAGACCCAGGTTTGATCCTAACCTCGGGTGCTTTGTGGAGTTTGCACATTCTCTATCTGCATGGATTTCCTCCCAGTTTCCTCCCGCATCTCAAAGACATATGGGTTTGTTGGTTAATCAGCCTCCGTAAAATTGTCCCTAGTGTGTGGAGAGCTGATGTGCAAGTGGAATAACATAGAACTAATGTGAATAGCTGATCGATGGTCGGAGTGGACTCGCCTCTTTCTAATACTGTATCTCTAAACTAAACTGCTCTGGAAGTCCAAGACTTTGCTTTATTTCCAAATTGATTTTAAGTTATGAGTTTTTGTTATTCATATACTCGCTACACACAGTGTCCTAGTCTCCAGACTTACCGAGAAGAAGCTTGAGTTGAAGTGCAGCAAGGTCATGAACATCAGGATGAGCAACACCCGGCCCCCGAGCTGCATGTACTGTTTGGGGGAACTCTCCTTGATTGTTGGAACACCAGCGAACATGCTTTTACCTTCTGACCGGGACTCAGCAAGCAAGAGGAGCAAGCCACCCCCCAGTGCAAGGTTCCTGAACAGAGTAGAGAGAGGATCAGGTAATTAATACACATTCGGACATTGGCATACGAGTATTAACGTAACTAAGGTATGAATGTGCATGTACATCGCTGATAGCAATAAGATGCTTATTCCAAGAGTTTATACACTCTCAGGATGTCAGCGTTTACTGTCCATCCTTAGATTTAGGTTCATTATTATCATGTGTATGGAGTGAGGTAGTGAAAAGCTTTGTTTCGCATGCTATCCCTTCAAATCAGTTAATTAGTACAATTAAGCAAACTAAAGTACAATAGGTAGAGTGGAGGGGAAAGATACAGAGCTCAGAATACAGTTCTCAGCAATGTAGCACAATAATTCCTGAGGCAAAGTCCAATATTGCCCTGAGCAGGTTGCAGTATTACAGGAATACAGACAGACCAGATGGTACAGGGTATGGGATGAGCACACTAGCGTCAGCAAGAGACTTACCTCATCAGGAACTTCAGATCCCATAAAATGCTGTAGGCGATTGTCTGGAATCAAAGAAACAGAGCAGTTAGTGTCCACCAACCTGAGCTCACATCTTGTTCCCACAAAGGACAGCTTTGCCTCACTGGGTGACGGGATGGGAATGGTCACAAGTATTGTGAAGTTTCCAAAGACTTTCCTCTCCTCCCAATAAATAAAACTGCAAGTTTTTGTTGTAGGTATGTTACAAAACTTACCTTCAGCGGCGCTGCAGTTCTGCCACTGCCCATGTGCGCGACTTTGGCGCCTTTGAGAGGGGGGTGGGTTTAAAATGCGATATTTCGGCAGCCTATTCAAATCGATGTCTGTCAGGTAAATTAGCTGCTAAAGAAAAATCGCTTTGACTGCCGTTTTATTAAGTTTATTAAAATTAGCACTGGATAATTAAATTGTTGGAGTAAAATTAAAATCATCTTCAAATGCCGTCAACGCCGACGGATTTCACGCACGGGACAAGGCAAGGTACGCCGTTTATTTTTTCATATAAACTTGCTTCTTAGGATGCCCTTAATCAAAATTTCGCGTTGCGAAAATGTGATTATGTAAATATACCAACCGGCAGTATTTTTCCTGCCGATATTGGGGTTTAATTCACTGCCACCGCAACGTTCCAAACCAGCGCGTTCCACAAAAACCCACTCGCAAGATGATTTAAATGCCCATTAATTTACAGGAATTAAACACAAAATTCCTTCCATTTGGCCCATAAATTCATGACAAATGAGATTTAAAAATAATGTTATATTGTGAATTATTGTGTGAATGTTATTTGGACACTTAGGCTTTTTAAAAATGTTAACCTTTTCTTACGAAATGGATAGATGTTTAGATCTAGTAATTGAATTTTGTAATTAGCTACAATTGGGTAACTAATTATATGCTTTAATTTCAGGTCATCCAAGTAAGATTGTTTCATATTTGTTTCAGAATGCTTCAATCTATAATAACTGAACATTTCTTTCAGTTCTCTTAATTTTTAAGAAAGTTATGGGCTTTTGACTATCCTCGATCACAGCTTTTGTGTTATCAATGGAAAAGCAATAGGGAACAAGATGCTGATTTCCGAGTATGAAAAAAGCCATAGCTTTTTTAATACTGAAGATATGAAAGTGAATTAGATGTCAAATTAAACTTCTTTTTATACTTCATCTGATGGGATAAATTGCAGACTTGATTTTTTAAATCTCAAAATTTTGTAACATTGCTATTTGTTGTTGTTGTTGTAGCGGGGACTCTCCTGAAGCAAGAATGGGTAAACACTGTAGAAACAAGGAACTACAGATGCTGGTTTACAAAAAGGGACAACGTGCTGGAGCAACCCAGCGAGTCAAATGGCATCTCTGGAGAACATGGATGAATCAGTCCAAAGTAAGGTCCCAACCTGAAACGTCACCTGTCTATGTGTCCAGAGTCGCTGAATATTACAGTAGTGTGTCCTGTTGTAAACCAGGTCTGCAGTTCCCAGTTTCCCTTATGGGTAAATGCTGGGCAGGACAATGAGACACAACGTAAAACAGCTGCCGCACATCGCCAGCAACCCAACTTTAATCATCACCTCCCACAGGGTGTTTGCGCAGTCTCCGCGACCACATTCTGCCCTTGGATGCTCCAATCTGCTCCCACATCCTAAAGCCAGGTAGTTCGGCAGGTTAACGGACTACTGTAAATTACTTTGAGCGGAGGTGGCTGGTAGTGGAAACAGCAGGCAGTTCATGGGGACCTGAGATAGAATAAGTTATAGGATAGCAAGTAGGGAAATGTGATTGTTCCAGGAGTTGGCATACATATTGGGCCAAATTACCACTTATTTTTTATTTGGGGGGGGATAGGAAAAAGCAGTTGAGTTTGTGTAGCCACAAAAAAATTGAATGGAAGATCTGGCTTAAGAGACTCGTCCTCCTCCGAAGTGTATCCAATCTCTATGCCTTAGTGTTGTGCAGGACAGAAACAAGTCCTTCAGCCCTGCACCCACCTACACTGATGTGATTTACCTGCATTTGGTCTATAGCCTTCGGTACCATGCCTATCAAAGTAGTCTGGATGCTGAGATGTTGTGAAATGTCCTTCCCATCACCTTCCTCATGCAGCATGATTCAGATTCCAACCGAGGGGGAAAAAAAATCCTCTCTCACCCCCAATCCTCCCACGTTGTAGCTCGAATGTCACCTTGAGATACCCCACCTGGGAAAAATGTTTTTTTAACGATTTATATAATCTCCACGTGGGCAGGAGGGGGGAGGGAGGGTTGCGCGTTGGAGAGTGCTAGTGACATTTAGCACAAATTGTGGCTCCATTGAATAGAAAGATTCTTCCCTATCCCATTCCCTGCTCTCGTCCACTACAACAAACACACATACATTACTACCTCACAACATAGTTCACAGTGGCTTTAACAACAATTATTCATGTGTGCCATTGCAATGCAAAAGCCAAATTGTGCCTTTCAGTTGAGAGAAGGGTCTTGTAAATATAAATAAAACACGAGGAATTAAGTCGAAATACATAGTATGGAGCAAACGTCAAAATATGAGATTTATTTCCAGTAAGAAAAATTCTGTTATTTCGGACACATCAGTCTATTGTGAGGATAGCAGAACAAAGTCCGATCCTGCCTCACAAGCACTATCCAGCACCAAGGCGAAATAGAGGAAGATGCCAAACTGATATTTCCACAGCTCTCTGAGGTCAGTCCCAATGATACAGAGTAACGGGGATTTACTGTTCCTCATCGCACCATCATTGATTGATTGACTGAAAGATACAGCATGGAACAGGCCCTTAAGCCACCGAGACCATTTGGAGAATACCAAAACATCAAAATACACTTTATTCCTGGAAAACTGGAGAGTATAACAATAAGGGGATCACAGAATCACACGTTCTGATGCAAACCAACTATAACAGCATTCTCCACTTCAATTGCTTACCTGTAATGCGATAATTCCAAACAGTCCAAAGCAGGCGTATTGTACAAAATTTCTACTTAATATCAGGATGCATCCTCCTGGGGAATGGAAAACAAAGAAATAAATAGATCAAAATTAAAATCAGTGCATTAATGATCTCTAGGGAAGTTGGTTACCACTCACCTAATTGCCCGAACAGATTAATCAGCACAAAACAAGTTGCCAGGAAGTAGCCACAACTCCAGGTCACCTCGATGTAATCGCGCTGGTCGTTCCACTGAAACCACATGCGAATGCCATCCTCCAGAAAAGTACTTATTAGACACAATCGGGCAACATGCGGCAGGTACTGTTTGGTCACCCGCAGGAACTGGAACAAACAGGAATTTGATCAGGTTAAATTAAACGTACAATTTTAATGCAACAGCATCAGTGCTCAGCAAGACAATACCCCAGTGCTATAATCTGACAGACTTGTGAACATTCATACAAAGCTCAATGTTATCGTACCTCAAGTGCTATACAGGACAGACCTATGTGTCGACTCTCTCAACAACAAACTGTGATGCCCTGTTGATTCCCATCAGTGATTTCAATTCAAACTAACTTCAGGAACGTACTCCCCAAACACCATCAGTGCTACAGGGGTATTCATATTTTTGACTACTGCTACACCAGTAAGTGTGCCCATCGCTCCACCCCTCACCTTCTATTGTGGCCACTTTGACCATTTGTCAGAGTCGGAGACAAACGCGAAGTGCCACCAAAAAGAAAAATACCATGGTGGTCTGTGGAGGGGAATTGCCTTGAGTCAGTGGACTGGAACATGTTTAAGACCACTTCATCCACCTGAATGAGTACACCTCAGTCATCACTGGTTTCATAAAGAAACTCATTGGTAAAGACAATTAGGGTCTATCCTAACCAGAATGGGCAGGGAGATTCAGTCTCTGCTAAAATCCAGATCCAAGGATTTCAAGATGGATGATCCCTCACGCTCCAAGATAAGTAGGGTCTCTGCAAGATCATTAGGGATGGCAAGAGATTTCCAAAACAAGCCGGATACCAGGTAACTGTGGCAGGGCTAGAATATCATTACACACTAAACAATTCAGGGACGATCTTTGGCATTGACGCATCTCTACAAGATGAGCGTTATACCTTTTACAACTTATTTGAACCAATAAACAAAGATCGACTGAGGTGCATTCCTCACTGGCTCTGTCCCATTCGTCTTGGTGTTAGAGGGTAAACTTTGAAATATTTATCTCAAGAAGCAACTATAACACACTCCTTTGTCTCTTGTATAAAACTTCATACATTTTGGAAAGGAATCTTTGAAATCTTCTCCAAATTATTAAAAACAAAACTGGACCCCCACACAGAATTGATTATTTTTGGAATAACAGGAGTCTGCGCTGAACTATCAATATTTCAAAGACGTTTCCTTAATTATGGCCTGATAATGGCAAAAAAAACATACTTAAATTTTGGAAAAATGTCTGAGATGCTACATCTTGAAGATATGAGACTCGTCAGCAGGAAAATCAGAGCAATTTTTAAAGATATGGTCTCCTTTCATTGATTCATTACAAGTATAGTATGGTGCAACACAATTTTGGAATTAAACCGATTCACGGACAGGGTGATGGTGTGGTGAGAAATGAAGCAGGTATATCAACACGTAATGGTCCCTTTTACGTTTCATTATTATTTTTTGTTTTTGTCTTCTTATTCTTTGTTACTTATTCACTCCTGGACTGCACTATTTGGTAGTTTACTAGTTTACACATTCACTATTTCTTTCACTTTCCCTCTTTCTTGCTCTTTCTCTCTTGTTCTATTTCTTTTTTGTTAAATTTAAAATGGAAGATGTACAATAAGTGTATTTTGTCATATGCCGCGGTTTATATTACTGTACACTGCTTCTAATAAAAATATTAATTTAAAAAAACGTTAAAAAACGTTGAAAACAACCGGCCCGGATCGAGTCCTTGGACGGGATCAGAAATCTGAACCAATATTCCGCCTACAGTATTTAACATCTTCAACCTATCTCTTCGAACAGTCTACTGTCCCCATCTGCTTCACGGAAATCTCTATCATTCCAGCCCCCGGGAAAATGAAGGCTGGATGACTACTGCCTAGCCCAGTCACTCTTACACGGACCAGAATGAAGTGCTTTAAAGATGGGGGATAGCCCTCATTAACAAAATTCATCTGAACAATCTAGACCCTTTGACATTTGCAGACGAAAAATAGTGCTGGAGGACACCATCTCTCTTGCACTACACTCAGCCCTGAAGCACCTTGACAATAATGACACCATTGTCAGGATGCTATTCATCGACTACAGCAGCCTTCAACACCATGATCAGGAATGAGTTTATCCCCAAACCTCTGGACCTTGGCCTTGGGACCTCCATCTATCAGACTTCTGGATTGACAGACACAGTTGGTTAGATTTGGTGATAAACATTGGTACTCATCAGGGGAGTGTTTCTTTGATCATGGTTACTTTTTTGCATATATTTCATTTCTTTGTTCTAAATCTCTTTATATTACCATCCATATCTCGTTTCCCTTTCCCCTAATACTCAGTATGAAGAAAGGTCTCGACCCGAAAAGTCACCCATTCCCCTTTTCCAGAGATGCTGCCTGTTCCGCTGAGTTACTCAAGCATTTTGCGCCAATTCTGATTGGAAACATTATCTGTACATTTCCCTCCACAGATGCTGCCTGGCCTGCCCGAATTCTTCCAGCAGGCTGTTTTCTTGCTCAAGATTCCAACAACTGCAGTCTCTCGTGCCTCCACATACATATGAAGCCATTTATAGTGGTCAACACGCCGTCTTTGGGGTTAAATGGCATGTTAATTGTACTTATGCTTGTTGTATTCCAATGCTGCAATCTGTGATGGGAACCCAGCACTCAATCTGCCATGGAGGTGAATTCATCTCTTCTACCCACTTAGACCCAGCTACCTACATAACGGGAAGGGGACAGCAGTGTAAACACTGGGAACTAAAACAGGACCAAGATATTGGCAAATATTTAAAGCGAAGTGGAGACACAAGTGGGTCAGGCAGCATCTGTGGAGGGAAATGGAAAGGCAATGCTCTGGGTTATAGTGCTTCTGCAGCTCATCACTTGATTTAATTCAACATGATGAGCTGCAGCACGAGCAACAATTTGCAACTTTATCATCTTCCACAATCTTTTTATCACAAAGTGCATCAATGCCACAAAGAACTGTAGATGCTGGTTTACAAAAGACACAAAATGCTGAACCAATTCAGCGTGTCAAGCAGCATCTCTGGAGAACATGGATAAGCAATGTTTCAGAAACAGGCTCTTTGGCCCAACTCATCCATGCTGACCAAGATGCCCCATCTAAGCTGGTCCTATTTGCCCAGATTTGACCCATATACTTCTGAACCTTTCCTAGCCATGCCCAAGTGTCTTTAAAATATTGTTATAGTACCTGGCTCAACAACCTCCCCTGAGAGCTTGTGCCATATACTCTCCACCCTTTGTGTGAAAAAGCTCCTTGGGTTCCTGTTAAATCTTCCCCCCTCACCTTAACCCATATCTTCTGGATCTTGATCGACCTACCATGGGTCAAAGACTCTGTACATTCACCTTCTACTTCTTTCATTATGTCTGATGGCAGCAAAGATATCATGAAAGAAAACACTAACCCAAATTCTAAGATGCTGAGACCGAAAAACAAAGCAGAATCTGTTTACATTTGTTTCTGCTGGATAGTACTAGCATGCCAGAGCAGAAGTTAGTACAAACCATTGCAAAATATTTTAATCTTAACTCGACAAGTCTTTAACCAAAGCTGTTTGCGCTCCCAAGTGAAAGGAGTTGGACACCGTGTGTGCAACTTTGATGAAATTGACTTACAAAAATTGTTCTCTTTCCTTCAAAATTCCACTTGCCCACTAAGTAAATGCAAACAATTCTAAAGCACAAACTTTCTCACAGCAACAGGAACTTTTTTCCTTCAACCAATCTCAGTGAAACTAGATTACCTGATTATTACCTGACATATGCCTTCTGAGACCTTGCTACCTACAAGCTAACCATTGCCTTTCTTATACTTTAGATGGATGTCACTGGGTGAAAAATACTTTGTGGTATTGTAGTTTTGTGGGTGCTTTGTAAAGATGTGTATGTTGTTCCAAAGGACGGGGTTCTATAAAAGTAATTGACAGTCAGTCTAAATTCACAAATACCATTTATGGGCAGAAACCTTCTATCACATTTCAATAATGCGAATGACCTGAAACTTTAACTTTCTTTCTCTCGTCGTACGTGTTGACTGTTTTTATTTCAGATTTCTAGCTATTTGCAGCAACTTTCTCCTGATATTTGTGACTCCAATGACCTAACACATTGGGTTAACAACTCACCATAATTTGAACCAGTCTGAGTTATTACTGTTACAATAAAACAAAACATTTGGTACAAATATATAAACTAGAGCGACAGCACCACTAAGGCAGGAACAACAACCTTTTGGCCAACTTCAATAAAACCGTGGATAAACCAATCGCTGACTTCAGGATGGGGTAGATGGGAGACCACGTGCCAATATGCATGGTGGGTTGGCATTGGAGAGAATTAGTAGCTCAAATCTCTGGCTGCTAACAACCTGGGTGACCTGCCCTGGGCCAGGCACATAAATGTAATCACAAAAGAGGCACTTCACATTGTCATTTTCAAAGTAGTTTAAAGAGATTTATGTTACCCAACTTCTGCAGAATAAATTATCCTGAGATTGCAGCATACGTGGTCCATAACAGGCACAGCCCTACCCACCACTGATAGCATCTTCAGGTGAGGTGCTGCTTCAGAAAGGCACCATATTTCATTCTCACCATGCCGTCTTCTCACTGCTACCATCGGCAGGTGCTACAGAACCTGAAGAAATCTCACACCACCAAGTTCAGGAACTTATTTCCCTTCAACTTTCCCTGCATGACCCTAATCCTATATCAACAACAGAACAAATAAGGACCACCTTTCTTCAGACTTAAGGGTCTCGACCCGAAACGTCACCTATTCCATTTCTCCAGAGATGCTGCTTGACCCGCTGAGTAACTCCAGCTTTTTGTGTCTATCTTTGGTTTAAACCAGCATCTGCAGTTCCTTCCTACACAAATTAGGAGCACCTCCTGCGGACTTGTTTTCTAATTATGTTTACACTAATGTTTTGTTTTTGTAGTCTATTTCATTCAGCCTTGTATAATTTATGTTTTGTGCATTGTCTGAGTCTATGTGCCGGTAATGTTGCTCCAAGCAAAAGATTATCGTTTTCCCCGTCCCTCACTTTACTTGTGCGACAATAAACTGATTTGACGATGCAATTACAAGGATACGTTTGCATTGGGATTTTCATCGTACAACAGGAATGTAGATAAATACAAATTAACATTAGAATTTACACTCCTAATGTAAAAGGTTTAACAACTCCGTGCCTTCGCCGTTACCGCGGACTATTGAACAATATAACTATAATTAAGCTTTTCCTTTGCAGTTATAACCGACTTCAATGGAATTAATATTAACGGGCTCTCGGACAAGGTGCGGTTGAGACCAAAGATACTAGTATCTTTGGTTGAGACTCCTGCGCAAGTGGTGGCCAGTCTGGCCGGGAGGGGAGGGAAGGGAGGGAAGGGAGGGAGGGAGGGGAGGGAAGGGAGGGAGGGGAGGGAAGGGAGGGAGGGGAAGGGAGGGGAGGGGAGGGGAGGGAGGGGAGGGAAGGGAGGGAGGGGAGGGAGGGGAGGGAAGGGAGGGAGGGGAGGGAAGGGAGGGAGGGAGGGAGGGAAGGGAGGGAGGGAGGGAGGGAAGGGAGGGAGGGGAGGGAGGGAAGGGAGGGAGGGAGGGAAGGGAGGGAAGGGAGGGAGGGGAGGGAAGGGAGGGAAGGGAGGGAAGGGAGGGAGGGAGGGAGGGAGGGAAGAGTTGGGATCGCTCGGCGGGGCAAGAGGGGGGCCTGGGGCAGGAGAGAGGGGAGATACGGGCTGAGCCTTGGGATGGGCACTGCGGGATTTGCGGGCAATGTTGACGGGGGATTGAGTGCCAAGGCCGGAGAGCCGAGGGAATCTGGTGCTGGCTGACGACTGGAGCCCATTGACAGGGGAGCCATGTATCTGGGCCGCAGAGACAGAGACAGAGACAGAGACAGAGACAGAGACAGAGACAGAGACAGAGACAGAGACAGAGACAGAGACAGAGACAGACAAGCCAAGTCCCGGGAGCCGGCACTGTGTGTGTGTGTGTGTGTGTGTGTGTGGCGGGGGACGGGTCAAGGCCCGAATCGTAAAGGCTGGGGGTCCGGGTGGGCTGAGGCCTGGAGCCGGGATTGAGGGAGGGAGGAGCGGGCGGTCTGGGACTGAGGCCTAGAGCTCGCCCCCCCCCCCCAGCCCGCCGCGCTGTCGGAGCTCGGCTCCCCCGGACGGGTGCGGTACCTGGTCGGCGACGTCCTCGGCCGTGCCCATGATGTCGGTCTGCCCCATGGTGGTAGTAGTGGTGGTAGTAGTGGTGCCGCTGCCGCCGCTCGGCCTCGCCGCCGGAAGTGTTACTCGCTGCCCCGGCCACAGGGAGGGGAGGGGGGAGGGCGGGGCCAACCCGGCTCCCAGAACACACCGCGGCGCCACGCAGTGCCACGTCGGGGCTATGCAAATCAGTGGGCGGGGCGACTGTGCACGTCACACGGGACAATTACGTCACACTGGGCTGCGACGTCACACAGGGCAGCGACATCACACTGGGCAGCGACGTCACACTGGGCAGCGACGTCACACAGGGCAGCGACGTCACACAGGGCAGCGACGTCACACAGGGCAGCGCCGTCACACAGGGCAGCGACGTCACACTGGGCAGCGACGTCACACAGGGCAGCGACGTCACACGGGCAGCAGCGTCACACAGGGCAGCGCCGTCACACCAGGGCAGCGACGCACACAGGGCAGCGACGTCACACAGGGCAGCGACCACACAGGGCAGTGACGTCCACAGGGCAGCGGCCGTCACACAGGGCAGCGACGTCACACTGGGCTGCGACGTCACACAGGGCAGCGACGTCACACAGGGCAGCGACGTCACACTGGGCAGCGACGTCACAGAGACTGATAGAAACATAGAAACATAGAAAATAGGAGCAGGAGAGGAGGCCATTCGGCCCTTCGAGCCAGCACCGCCATTCATTGTGATCATGGCTGATCGTCCCCTATCAATAACCCGTGCCTGCCTTCTCCCCATATCCCGTGACTCCACTAGCCCCTAGAGCTCTATCTAACTCCTTTAGGACGGAGACGAGGAAACACATTTTCTCACTGAGAGTGGTGAGTCTGTGGAATTCTCAGCCTCAGAGGGCGGTGGAGGCCGGTTCTATGATGCTTTCAAGAGAGAGCTAGACAGGGGCCCTTGTCACACGGGCCGGGTACGGGTCACACGGGCAGCTCTACGTCACGCAGGACACACACACACACACACACACACACACAGCTTTGCATTGTGAACATGTGGCAGGCATGTTACCAGTATGTAATGGAAGGCTGACACAAAATGATAGATGCCGCCTCACCTGCTGAGTTACTCCAGCACTTTGTGTCCACCTTCGATTTTATCCAGCATCTGCAGTTCTTTCTTACCGCATGTAATCATGGGCCAGGGACATGCTACACACACACACAGACATAGACAAGGCACACTGGCAGGTACAAATAAATTGCACACTGGGCAGAAGCACTGCCCTGAACATAGATAAAATGCAAGAACCCGTGCACACCCGGGCAGAACCAAGTTAAACACACGTTTAGGCCATAATTTTAATTAACGAAGAATGCACCATTCCTATAATTAAAAGAATCAGGAACAAAATT
The DNA here is from genome assembly GCA_038087875.1 of Malacoraja senta. Taxonomy (NCBI): domain Eukaryota; kingdom Metazoa; phylum Chordata; class Chondrichthyes; order Rajiformes; family Rajidae; genus Malacoraja; species Malacoraja senta. The sequence continues at coordinate 22,862,721 of CM075987.1, forward strand.
CCAGCATCTAGTTCCTTTGTCTTCTAATGCACAAAATTCCAGCATCTGCAGCTCCATGTATTTATTAAAATAATCACATCTGAATGTGTTCTTGTGCTTGTAAACTCGGTGATATACCTATATTCTCAAATGCAAGCACACCCATCATGGTTAGCAATCTGATATAAACAACAGCACATGCATATTTAAGGCATTAAAGTGGATGCAGCCTATAGAACTAACGCTAACCTATTCAACCGAAGTTGTCTCTATTTCAAAACCAAGGTAATTCTTAACCGCAGTAGTGGTGCTGCAATTCACTGAAGGATATAAGGTGAACATTACACTCAACATCTGCAATACCAAGGAATCTGCCAACCTGTCCCTACTGGACACTCTCTAACATTAACAGTGTTCGGCAAGACCCTGTACAACGTGAGCGTCTACCCTCGTTTAGGGACCTACCTCTCAGCAAATGCAGACATTGATGATGACATTCACCATCAATACACTGGTTGTCCAAGTAAAATAATGAAATCAAGATTTCAAGTCCATTTATGGTCTTGATTAGAAATACAATCAAGTCAAACTGAAGTACAATAGATAGAGCAAAGGGGAAGATACACAGTGCAGAATATAGTTCTCAGCATTGAAGTACATCAATGCCGTAAACAAATAGTATCTGCAATGGGGGTAGAGATGAATTAGACAGTACTCTAGGTTTCGGAAGGACCATCCAGAAGCCCGATGACAGAGGCGAAGAAACTGACCAAGTTTTTAGATATTTACCTTAATATTGCTTTTTGTGGCTTGGTACAGTACAGCTCAATGGGGTACGATTATTAAATTGTATTTATGAGTATTCAAAGGTCTGGATTGTTGATCTTAAGACACAATTTAAATCCCATTAGGGCAGGTGGCGTTATTTAAATTAATCTGGCATAAAAACAATTTTGAGTAAGGTGAAACTGAAAGTTCAGATTGTTGTACAACACACCTTACCGTGGGTAACGGACCTAGAGTCTGAAGAAATGGTCTCGACCCGAAACGTCACCCATTCCTTCTCTCCAGAGAATGCTGCCTGTCCCGCTGAGTTCCTCCAGCATTTTGTGACTGTCTTCGATTTAAACCAGCATCTGCAGTTGTTTCCTACACCTTGTTCACTCATGCCTTCAGGAAGGAAATTTGCCATCCGTACGCTGATCTATATCTGGTCCATATGTGAATCCGGTTTCATAGTCACACGGTTAACTTTTTTACTGCCCTCTTAGATGGTCTGTCTCGTTGCCTTTGGTCAAAGATTGAGAAACTCTGCAGGAGAACCGTCTCCTCCCTCCGTCCCTCCCACACCACGCCAACGCCTCGCACACACTGACCTTCGGAAACCCCCTGTATTGTACAACAGCTTGCCGTGTGTTTGGGGATGGGAACAGAGAGCGCGGTTGTGAAGTGGCCGTACCTGCTGCCGGTGATCGGGGGGCGACGGGTGTTGCCGCGGCGACGGGTAAACACGGTGGGAAAGTGTTGGGCGTCGGGTGGGCGCCGCTGGCCATTGGGTTGGTCTTGGTGGCATTGGGTGTTACTGGGTATTGGGTTGGTCTTGGTGGCATTGGGTGTTACTGGCCATTGGGTTGGTCTTGGTAGCATTGGGTGTTACTGGCCATTGGGTTGGTCTTGGTAGCATTGGGTGTTACTGGCCATTGGGTTGGTCTTGGTAGCATTGGGTGTTACTGGCCATTGGGTTGGTCTTGGTGGCATTGGGTGTTACTGGCCATTGGGTTGGTCTTGGTAGCATTGGGTGTTACTGGCCATTGGGTTGGTCTTGGTAGCATTGGGTGTTACTGGCCATTGGGTTGGTCTTGGTAGCATTGGGTGTTACTGGCCATTGGGTTGGTCTTGGTGGCATTGGGTGTTACTGGGTATTGGGTTGGCGTTGGTGGCGTTGGGTGCTACTGGGCATTGGGTGCAACTGGGCGTTGGGTTTGGTTGGGTTGGGTGCTACTGGGCGTTGGGTTGGGTTGGGTTGGGTGCCATTGAACATTGGGTAGGCACAACTAGGCACGGGCAGCTACTGGGCGTTGGGTTGTTGTGACTGGTATTGGGTGTTGGGTTGGGTGCTATTGAACACTGGGTGGGCACTACTGGGCATTGGTTTGGTGTTGCTGGTATTGGGTGTTGCTTGCGGTGGGTGGTGGTGGTTGGGTGTTACTGGACATTGGGTGTAACTGGGTGTTGGGTGGGTGGTGCTGGGTCTTGCGTGGATGTTGCTGGGTTAGTACCACTGGGCATTGGGTGGTACTGGGTGCTACGGTGGTGGGTGCACTGGGTTGGGTGTAGCTGGGTGGTGCTGGACTGTATTGGTTACTGAGTGGTTGGTGCTGGATAATATTGGGTGCTGGCTGGGTGGTACTGGTTGCTAGGTGCACTGACTGGGCAGAGTTGGGTGCTGAGTGGGCATCGGGTGGGTGGTGCTGGTCTGTGTCGGGTACGGGGTGGGTGGTGGTGGGTGTTTAGTTGTGCCGGGTGGGTGAGACTTGCCTTCGACCCGATGGAGAACTATGAGGTAAATTAGCCTGCCCCTCATGTTTATTACGGAATCAATAATTCAAAGGTTGGGTGTTTAAATTTCATTGTAACTGCCCCAGAAATTGAATTCAGCTTTAAAAAAAAATCTGAAAGTAGAGGCTGGTTTTAATAAATCCATGAAGTATGTCTTACATTTTTTACAATACAATGTGAGGTTCTAATTATTAATTATAACTCCCAACATTTTGTCTTTTGGAAATGAATTTAAATGTTTAAAACTCAGATTGGCAAGAGTTCATTTATAGAAAATTCTCGACCTACAAATTTTTGCCGTGAAATATTGTAATTTTAAAAAATCAACTGCCATTATTAACGCCTCCCATCATTGACTAATGATACACATTTTACCCCGCCTGTACCCGTACCTAATTCTAGTTTCTGAGACTAGTTTCAAAAGGCACCTACGGAATTCTACAAACGATGAGAAATGTGAACGAAGGCAAGACAGTTGCCGTAAAGATGGTAAGCCTAAATTTCCATTGCAAGGTAATTTTGTAGTAACAGTAGGATTGACCTTTCTTGGAAAAGTAGAGTCCAAGGGCCCCTTGAGCTTGTTCCATGATTCAGTTAAACTGTGTTACAAGGGAACAGGTTCAAGGATCTGACTAGTGGAACAGAAAAAGGCTCACTCTGTTTAGTTTCAAATCAGAGTTATTGGCAAGAGAGAGAACAAAAAGAATACTTGTCCTGGTATGTTTTACAGCAGCACACCTCTCCCTCTTCTCTCTGACTCATTCCCGTTGGTGAACTAACTTCTGGCTTACTGGTGCCTGCCATTTTACAGGCAGAAATCAGCCGTTGAAATAACCACTGCTAAGTCCTAGCCAGTTGCGCTACTCCCAAATTCAAACTATAACCAATGGCAGGGGACTGCATCCGAGTGAGGCCCCCACCCCCCCCCCCCCCGCCTCCCTGTTGGGAACAAAATGCTGACCATGATCACCTGTACACTGGTTCGAGTCCTACACACGAGAGACAATTAACAGAAGCCAATTAAGCTACAAACCTGCACATCTTTGGAGTGTGCGAGGAAACCGGAGCAATAGACAATAGACAATAGACAATAGACAATAGACAATAGACAATAGGTGCAGGAGGAGGCCATTTGGCCCTTCGAGCCAGCACCGCCATTCAATGTGATCATGGCTGATCATCCCCAATCAGTACCCCGTTCCTGCCTTCTCCCCATATCCCCTGACTCCGCTATCTTTAAGAGCCCTATCTAGCTCTCTCTTGAAAGCATCCAGAGAACCGCCCTCTGAGGCAGAGAATTGCACAGACTCACCACTCTCCGTGAGAAAAAGTGTTTCCTTATCTCCGTTCTAAATGGCTTACTCCTTATTCTTAAACTGTGGCCGCTGGTTCTGGACTCCCCCAACATCGGGAACATGTTTCCTGCCTCTAGTGCGTCCAAGCCCTTAACAATCTTATATGTTTCAGTGCAACCTCTGCGGTCACAGGGAGAACGTACAGACCATCCCGTGGCCAGGATGGAATCCGAGCCTCTGGCGCTGTCAGGCAGCAACTCTACTGCTGCGCCACTGTGCCGCCCTTAATCTTCCTCATCCCAATGTTCTGCACTGTGGAATTGTGCCTTTCTCCTGATGGTGTTACCCGTGGGAATGAACTTTTCCCCATATCCTGCACTGTGGGATCGGGCTCATTTATCCTTGTCGTTTTGTCGCCTGGGTGCTTAACCAAGATCTTTGAACACTATTTCTACTATTTACTGATGTGGGAGCTAGACATCCCAGCAGATAATGGGAACAGCAGGAACAGGAACTATTATGCTTCATTAAGGGAGGATTCTTGTTCACCTTAAGTGATTTCATTACTTACCACTGACTTTCAGCTTTGACCATCTATCTTTTTTACCCACCTTGTGAGGACAGATTGAATGCATGGACGAGGGGATGGCCAACAAGGCTCTGAGGGAAGTAAGTACACAACAGTCGTTGCACAGCAGGGTACAGCAGTCAGGGTTTGGTCTGCGGTGGGCAGTGCTGGGCATGTACATTCGGGTATGACATAACATTCAGCCTGGAGCAGGCAGCAGCAGTCAGTGAACAGAAGCCATGACTCTGTGTGATCCATGTTTCAGGAGTTATTGTTCTTCATTGGCAGATCCTCAGGATCAAAGATGATTTGCTTCCACTGCAGTTCTGCGGGCTGTGGTGATTACAGAAATGGCAATTACAGACTCCTCCATAGATGGCGTGGTGGAAGGTGGGGGAATCGCGGTGGGGACAGTATGGTTCTTTTTTTGTCACCTGTACAGTGTAATTCATTGTTGTACGCAGTTCAGTACAAGTATCACTATACATAGGCACTTAGATAAGCATTTCAGATACAGTACAAGTGTATAGTAGCAGTACACTGACACAGTATACAGAGTCGCCAGTTTGGCACCATTTTCTAGTCCCAGTTGATGTAAGTGCAGGGATCTTGATCTGACCATGAAGGTCTGTTGCCCTGGCGGCGTTGCAGGGTCGGCCTGGCGAAACATAGCCGTTGGTGTCCTCCGCCTCTGCTCCACCTCTGTAGGCCGCGCCCGGTCCACGTACGTGACCTGGGGGTTTCAGCGGTGACAACAGTGTGTGTCAAAAGGAAGTCATTGTTGTGATCCAGTTCACATTCATAATTTCAATGCATTTGACACCTGTTTTGACTCTGATTTGTAATATTGTCTCTTTTCAGGCCATGCTCCTGTTGGATTTACACCATCCAAGTATTTGTAAATACAGGGAGATGTTTGTTGCCTGGAATAAAGAGGTTTGGTGTAGAATTACTCGAGAATTCCTCGTTCATAATGGTGAAAATCAAAATAAATTGTAAATACTGGACATATGAAACAAAACCAAAAATTTAAAACCTGCTTTTTTTGCTTCAGGGAAAGACTTTCTCTGTTGTAATACAGACGAGGTTTGATCTCAACCAAGCAAGCAGCGGTGACAAAATTATTTTAATTCCATGACAGTGCACTTGGTACCTCTGGCCTTGACTGCGTTAATGTTGCCGTCCAACCTTCCAGCTTCCTTGCACTTCAGCTTATCTAAAGATTTTCTGCTCACGCATCGTTACTCAAACTGATGGCCGTCTACCCCTCACCTAAGTCTGACTGACATTGGGGAAATTGAGGATGGTTCTGAAATCCAGTATGATACTCCAAAGTTATGTCGGAGTGTAGGGCAGTCTGATCAAACGTTAACCTAGCTTCTCAAGTGAATCTTAGACATTCCCACAACACAAATCCGAAAAGGAACAGGCTGCATTTGTTGATACCATGTGACAACATTTATCATTGAACATATGAATGAATAAGTTTATTGGCCAAGTATTCACATACAAGGAATTTGCCTTGGTGCTCCTTCCACAACATCACATACAATGACATGAATGACACATAAAACATTCAACATTAATAATAAATAATTCAATAAAAATTAACGATCTATCATCACTGTGAAGAAACTTCTCATCTCAGTCCTAAATGACTTGCCCCATATCCTGAGAGTAGGACCTCTGGTTTTAGATTCCATCCAGGACAACTGTGAAGCCTGCTAAACAGTGTTAGACTTTTGAATATTTCAATGAGATCGACTCTTATTCTTAAAATGTCCAACATACCATTTACCTTCTGAACAAAATGTCCAACATACCATTTACCTTCTTCCATCACTTGTATGATTTCACTGACTGGTGGACCAAGTGTTACTGGATGTATTTATTTGGTGAAATGTTTCAGTTTTTAAATACTTATGATTGCAAGTAGATTAGTACATTGTGATGCATGGCACAACCCACAGCATTATGTTTGAAATGGCTGAGAAGACTGCGTCTAGGACCACAGTTAAAGTAGAATTACACAAATAGAATTGGACCTATCTATCACCTGGCATTGAAACTCAATACCGTAAATCTGCCCCCAAGCAAGCTGACCCTGCAAAATCCCACAGATTGGTCGAGAAACTGATTGACACGGTTGATCAGCAACGTTTGAATGGATGGGGTAGACTTTTTTTTTTTCTTCCCTTTTTTCTTTTTTTTTTCTTTTCTTTTTTGAGAAAAAGAGAAAAAAGGAAAGAATGAGGAAAAAGAAGAAAGATGCAAAAGAGAGAGAAGAAAAGACCCCTGAACTACCAAAGAAATGCGAGAAGAAAACAGAGAAAGAAGGGGAAAAAACCCCGGAGATATGCCCCATTGTCCTCCCCCCCCCCGCGCTCACCCATCCCAAGCATTGGTTATAAATTTATGTTCAACCATTCTGTTGTTGAAGAAATTCAGTGAAAGGAGACCATGTTTTGGAGAATTGGTCTACTTTATCAGCCAAAACAAGCCTAATTTTTTCTAAATGTAGTGTCTCGGACATTTCAGTAATCCACATCTTCACTGTGGGTAGACTTGATGGACAGAATGGCCCAATTCTGTTCTTAGAACCTATGAGCTGCAGATGCTGGTGTACAAAAAATGAAACAAATCGATGGACTAACTCAGCGGGTCAGGCAGCATCGCTGGAGAACATGGATAGGTAACGTTTCACAGAGTGCTGGAGTAACTCAGCGGGTCAGGCAGCATCTGTGGAGAACATGGATGGGTAACGTTTCACAGAGTGCCGGAGTAACTCAGCGGGTCAGGCAGCATCGCTGGAGAACATGGATAGGTAACGTTTTCGGTCGTGACCTTACAGAAGGATCCTGACTCGAAAAGTTACCTGTCGCTTGTTCTCCAGAGATGCTGCCCAACCTGCTGAGTTACTCCAGCACTTTGTATCTTTTTTAGATAAAGATGGCAGTTATCCCCCCTGGGAGGCATCAGTGAACCAGCATTAATCTGGCACTTTTGTGGTCACCATTTATTGAAACTTGCTTTAAAAAAAAATTTGCAAATGATTGAATTGAAACTAAATTTAAACTTCCCAAGTGCTGTAGTAAGATTTTGATTTCATCTTTCTAAATTAACAGACGCGGGCTTTCATTGCTAGTTCAGTAACAGACTGCTTCCTGTGGAGCTTTCATAAGGATACTTATTCTTTAATGTAATGTAGAAGGGATGAATCCCAATTCTTTGCCTTAAACTTTGTCCTTTATGGTTAACATTGCAGGAAGCAGCAGTGTCAGTTTGCATGGTGATGGACTATGCTCCAGTAGGAGACCTGGCTCTAGTCATCGGGGAAAAGAGACGGAATAAGTACAAAATCAGGGAGATGGTAAGGACAGAAAAATCACTATTTTTTTTAGTTTAGCGATACAGCGTGGAATCAGGCCCTTCGGCCCACCATGCCTGCACTGACCAGCGATCCACGCATACTGACACTATCCTACACGTACCAGGGACAATTTACATTTATACCAAAACCAATTAACCTGCAAACCTGTATGCCTTTGGAGTGTGGGAGGAAACCGAAGATCTCGGAGAAAACCTACGCAAGTCATGGGGAGAACGTACAAACTCTGTACAGACAGCCACCCGTAGTCAGGATTGAACCCGGGTCTCTGGCGCTGTAAGGCAGCAGCACAACTGCTGCGCCACCGTGCCACCCACAAGATTCTTAGTTGCAGCTCATGCCTTCAAGCGGAGGGAAGTAGCCATATTACCTAGCTGTTGATCTTTGTGTGAGACAATGAACTCAGAACTTCCTACGGGTGAAATTCACTTTGTGCAGAGGGCTTAAAATGTGAAAGCTTCTTTGGGATTACTGCACATTTTCAGTTCATGGTCAATCCCAGCAGCCCTCAATATACCCATCACTTATTTATTTATTTAGATTTTTACAAAGAATTAGAACGCATCTTGCAGCAGTTTTATTAGACCATGTGAACTGCTCCCATTCGAATTAATTTTACAATCTCAACGTATCCCATTCCTGTATCCATCGTGCAGCTTCTCATTTAAACATCTTATGTTATATCACTCAAACACCACATGATCTGGTGACTTCTACATCTTAAGAGCGTCTCTGAAGTTCCTTTTAACTATGATTAAGATACTTGGAGTCCCTGCAAGTGGAAATATCTTCTAAACACCCAGAATAATCTTCAACAATTTCTTTCATGTCATTCCCATAACTTCATCTGTACTTTTTCCAGAGATTAGAATTTCAAACTGTCCATTTTTGCTGATAGTTATGAATGTCTTTGTTCTCACGCTAGCCCTTTTTTTTGCACCTTTTCTATCTTTGCTTTACAGAGATTAGAACCATGCCAGTCTTCCAAATGTGATCACATCAAGACATCATCATTTATTGACGTTTCCATGTTATCTTTTTTAGATGCCAACTACCTGTTTTATTAAAAAATGTATTAATTCAATCTGTGTGGTGCTTTAAGTGAAGTGCATATGTGTCCACAAGATTTGATTCTTATTTTCAAAGGACCAATTGATCATATTCTTCTTATCAATTGCGCCACCTAGGGGAGCTTCAACACCACCTTTGAACCTACGTTGTAGTTCATATGTCAACTATATCGTCCTTTGGAAAGTTTATTCATAATCTGTATTGATTATTGGTTCATTGTCAAAATTGTTTTGCAGTTGCATCTCATTGAGCCAATTAACAGCAACTTGCATTTATCACAGGATTTTACAGTACAATCCAGTCTCTTGGCCTTTGTTTGGAAGAGTTAGCCAATTTCATCCCTCTGGTTCCTTGTCATTTCTGTGAATGTGTGACCTTTGGCTAGCTACGCAATGTCTTACCTTCATCATTTCATCAACTACCAAGTTGAATGTTAAATTTTACCTCAACCCGACCCGATCTTAACCAAAGCAAACTCTGCTTCTTCGCTCCCCTCACGTCACTGAAGTCTTTCATCCAGGAAAATTCCAGCAAATTTACTCTACGCGATTGCCAAGGCCTTGTCCTTGCTCCTCAAGTGTGGTATCCAGGTTCCAACTGGTATTTAACCAGTGATTTTATTCGAAAACGTTGTAATGTCAAACGCAGTTGGTTGGGTCGAATAAGATTTGCATACTGACCTATGACGTAAGGGTCAGCAGAGGTGAGCTCAATGGAAACATGTGTTTTGAAATCAAATGGAAGGATGGATATAAAGTTCCAGAAAATGAAATTGAGGAATCTCGGAACTCTAGTGAAATGTAGAGGAGTAAATCAACATATCTTCTCTTGGTGACAGAAACCGGTGGCTCCTAGAAAGTGAACAGCACAGAATGGGTCCCAGATCAGTTCAGTTTGTTCAGCACAGGGCATACTGTATATGAAGCCTTATCCAGCACTGGACATATCTAAAGCTGGTCCTTGCTGGCTGATGCATTTACTCTGTGAGTTATGAGGAAAATCTTGGGACTTCTGTTTACAAATTGTGTTGTTCTGTACCATTTATACCGTATGCATTTGTTTCCTAAGGTCATCAAGAATTTCTTGGGACAAATGGTGGATGTGCTTGCCTATATACACTCCAAAAACATGATTCACGGGTTAGTGTTTGACTTGATATTTTGTGTTCCTTAAGTTGGGGGAAGTTGATGCTGGAAAATTAAGTCTTATTTCACTTTAGTGCCGCGGGAAGAGAAGTAAATGCTGTCAAGGCAGCTTTAGCATGGTCTGGATTCAAGCGCAAGCTCTCTCCTCTCTGTCCTATGAAACATTTGAATATAAAGTAGAATAGTATTTGCCCATAGTATAAAAAAACAATGGTCAAGAACCTTCATTAACTTATGAATTACCCAATTAGACTGAAGACTTGTGAAAGAGCAATGACAATGATGACGTGTGATAATGTTTATTTTAATGTTAAATGATATACAGGAAAAAAGAGAGAGGGAGAGAGAGAGAGAGAGAGAGAGAGAGAGAGAGAGAGAGAGAGAGAGAGAGAGAGAGAGAGAGAGAGAGAGAGAGAGAGAGAGAGAGAGAGAGAGAGAGAGAGAGGAGAGAGAGAGAGAGAGAGAGAGAGAGAGGGAGGGAGGGAGGGAGGGAGGGAGGGAAGGAGGGAGAGAGAGAGAGAGAGAGAGAGAGAGAGAGAGAGAGAGAGAGAGAGAGAGGGAGAGGGAGAGGGAGAGGGAGAGGGAGAGGGAGAGGGAGAGAGAGAGAGAGAGAGAGAGAGAGAGGAAAAAAAAACAAGAAAAAAAACCTTTCTGACACTGAGAAGAGAAATGGGTGTTGGGACAATTCATTAAGTATATTTCCTTCCTAGAAACCTGAAACCAACGAACATCTTGCTGATGGATGATCTATCCTTTGCAATTTCTGATTTCACCATCCCAACGTTTGTCAAAGATGAGGTTAAATTTAAAATAAGGATGAAAGACCGTAAGAACAAAAGTTTAATTCATCTATGTTCATAGGAAATCATTTGTGTGTTGTTTGAAAAACACATGGCTAACCTCTCTGTGGGGAAACGTTGATTGGAGTGCTTCTACTTGTTGCAGCCAGAAGGTGCTGGAGTAACTAAAGCAGGTCAGGTAGAATCTCTGGAGAAAAAGGATGGGTGACGTTTTGGGTCGGCATTGGCTCAACTGCATTCTCCTGCTGTTCAGTACCCCACCATGTACCCAGTCTCCTCCCATCTCAGCTGGAAACATCTGCTGATATTAGGAGAGGAACTCTGAATTCTAGAAAGGGTCAGGATTGCCGTGACATAAAAACATGGTCCTTTTGCGCCAACGTGTGATGGAAGGTGTAGGGGGAGGTACGCTACTTGGCTCCTCTTTAACCTATACTATGGCTTCTTGCAGGTCGCTAGGCTGTATACATAAATATGGGACATTACCCACCTGAAAATGTTAAATATTCTCCTGAAGCAGAAATAATAGTTTGGTGTCTGATATTGATACATTTGTTCCATTTAAGAATAAGGGTAAGCCATTTTGAACGGAGATTGGACGAGGAAACACTTTTTCACAGAGTTATGAGTCTGTGGAATTCTCTGCCTCAGAGGGCGGTGGAGGCAGGTTCTCTGGATACTTTCAAGAGAGAGCTAGATAGGGCTCTTATGATAGCGGAGTCAGGGGATATGGGGAGAAGGCAGGAACGGGGTACTGATTGGGGATGATCAGCCATGATCACATTGAATGGCAGTGCTAGCTCAAAGGGCCAAATGGCCTACTGCATCTTTTGTCTATTGTCTATTGTCTATTATCTATTTAAAAAATATATCTCCTTTATTTTCTCTCTCTCTCTCTCTCTCTCTTAGATCAAAAGACTTGGATGGCACCAGAGGTGCTGAATAGCAACGTCAACACAAAAAGTGACATTTGGTCCATCGGGTGCATTATGCTTGAGATGCTGATGTGCAGCAAAACATCTGTATGAAGCCCTTTTCTATTCTTTAGCTAATTTCCCTTGGATGAGTGCAATAAATACAAAAGTTCCTGCTCCTTTGCTGCAGGAGCTAGTTCTCCAAGGGGCAGAGAAACTGTGGGGTCCATTGGGCCCCAGACAATGGCTCAATGGTTTAGTCTTTTAGTTTAGTTCAGAGATACAGCGTGGAAACAGGCCCTTCGGCCCACCGAGCCCGCACCGAGCTGCGATCCCCGCACACTAACACTATCATACACACACACTTGGGACAATTTTACATTTATACCAAGCCAATTAACCTACTAAACTGTACGTCTTTGGAGTGTGGGAGGAAACTGAAGATCTCAGAGAAAACCCACGTAGGTCACGGGGAGAACGTACAAACTCCGTACAGACAAGCGCCCGTAGTCAGGATCGAACCCGGGTCTCTGACGCTGTAAGGCAGCAACTCTACCGCTACGCCACCGTGCCGCCCACTCCAAAGATATTCCAGAATGCTGTTTACAAAAGGAGGGAGAGGGAAAATGGAAATGGCAACGTGTTAGCCTCTCATCAGTCGCTGAATACATGCTGGAATTCCCACATTAGAGAATGCATTATCAAGGCACTTAGTAAATAACTCTGATTGAAAAGAGTCGGCATGGATTTATGAAAGGGAAATCATATTTGAGTGGAGGTGGGAGTGAATCAGTGGATGTGGCATGTTTCAGTTTTCAGAAAGCTTTCAATAAGGTCCCTCAGAGGAGCTTCAAGAGATTCTCTGCCTCAGAGGGCGATGGAGGCAGGTTCTCTGGATGCTTTCAAGAGAGAGCTAGATAGGGCTGTTTAAAATAGCGGAGTCAGGGGATATGGGGAGAAGGCAGGAACGGGGTACTGATTGGGAATGATCAGCCATGATCACATTGAATGGCACTGCTGGCTCGAAGGGCCGAATGGCCTACTCCTGCTCCTATTGTCTATTGTCTATTCAAGATTCAAGAGAGTTTATTGTCATGTGTCCCAGATAGGACAATGAAATTCTTGCTTTGCTTCAGCACAACAGAATATAGTAGGCATGAATACAGAACTGATCAGTGTGTCCATATACCATTATATAAATATATACACACATGAATGCTTGGTGAATGTGTTAGGGAACATGGAATTAGGGGCAATATACTAGCATGGATTGAGAATTGGTTAACAGATAGAAAATGAAGTGTGCATATAAACAAGTCTTTCTCAGGTTGCTAGGCTGTGACAAATATGGATCAGCCTCAGCTGTTCACAGTCTTCTTAGGACCAAATGGAACATTTTTTAATTTGTTAATGTCCCGAATGTTCATCTAGTGAGGCTTCAACGGGAGTGGGCGGGTGGGCAACAACGTGAAAGATAGAGTTTGATGTGGGCAAATCATGGGGTTGACATCATTCTGGTAGGAAAAAAAAAAGAAATCCTGAGTTTTTTTAAATGATGAGATATTGCAAAATATTGATGTTTTTGAAAAATAGGATTGGCCTTGCACATACAGTAAATCACTGAAGGTTAATGTCCAGGGGAAGCAGGCAGCTAGGAAAGCAAATAATAACTTACCCTACGTTGCAAGTGGAGTTGAGTAAAGGATTTCTTACAATTATTGGGCCTCATTGAGTCTGCATCTGGAAGTCCCTGGAAAAGTGATTGTACATTTGGTAAGGAGAACCAAAACTGCACAAACTCTGGAAGAGTTTGTGCAGTTTTGGTTCTCCTCACCAAATGTACAATCACTTTGCCATAGAGGGACTACAGTGAAAGTTCACCAGTCTAGGTGGTAGGTCTGTCATATGTGAGCAGTTGAGTAAGCTGGGTCTCTATTCCCTTGAGTTTAGAGGAGAGGCTTGCAAAATAGTTGGGTGTGAGGAGTATTTTTGCCGATTGAAGACTAGAATCTAAGGTTACAGTTCCAAAGCAAGAAGTAGGCCGCGCAGGACTGAAATGTGGCGGATCTTTGGAATTCTGTACCCTGAAGGGTTGTGGAGGTTTGGTCACAGGTTCATACAGCGTGGAAACAGGCTCTTCAGCCCAACTTGCCCACACCACACCGGCCAACATGTCCCAGCTACACTAGTCCAACCTGCCTGCATTCGGCCCACATCCCTCCAACAACCTGTCCTATCCATGTACCTGTCTAAATCTTTCTCCAACATTTCCTGCCTCAACTACCTCCTCCTCAGCTCATTCCATACCCCCCACCACCCTTTTGTCATTGACACTGTTCACCTCTAATGATAGATGTCTGGGTTTTGGAGGAATCAAAGAGATATGGGGGATGAAAAATGGAATTAAGATTTAAAAAATCATTAATGATTTTATTCTGTGTTGCAGCAGCTTGAGGGGCCAAACGGTCTTTTGCTCCTAATATCCTTGTGCCGTTTGATCGCATTTGTATTTCTTCTCCTCAAATTGTCAATGGTCCGGTTCAAATGTATATTACACCGTCTCTCTCAAAAGGAAAGCGAGTTTCAGCAGTTGGTTGAGATCACCAGAATCGACTTCAGCCACCTAGCCCCGTTCCTGGAGGAGCTCGAAGCCAAACTGAAGTACACCAAGAATCTGTGCAGTGTGGTGTCATTAATGATGGAACACAATTACATGAAAAGAATCTCTGCACTGTAAGCAAAACAAACAGGAAGTCTTGGTGCCCTGCAACAAATAATAGTAGATATCAGATTACACATTTTAAAGTGGTGTCCAATTTTGGGGCTTGATTGTGTTTTTTTTATAGATTAACAGATGATTGGAAGTGAATTAGATGGAATTCAATTGAGGACCTCTTGGATATTGAATTCCACATACCTGTCATTATTATTCTTGTATATGCTACACGTGCGTGTTTACACCCAATCTGGTTAGCGACAGTAAGCTCTGCTTTGTATTCATTGAGGTGACAAATATTCTGTGGAATAATGAAACTTTTTGTGTAATTTGTAGTATTTATCAGGTACAGAGTATCCCTCCTTCATAAATTTGGACTTGGCACAGCTCACGTTGGATTCAAGACAAATTCCCTCTGCACTATTCCATCAAATACTCCCAGGACAGACCTAGGATGAGTTCAAAATAAAACACTTATCCCTTTGGATCGTTCCAGGGCTGCTGCACCCTGGCCTGGATACAAAGTGTGGTTGTGTCAAAGGTAAAATGGCGTCAGAGGCCGAGTAGAGACCTGATGGAAGGATATATAATTATAAGAGACGGAGATCGGGTAGACGGTCAGAACCTTTTCCCCAGAGTGGAAATGTCAAAGACTAAAGGGTACAGCTTTAAGGAGAGAGAGTCAAGGTGTAAAGGAGATCTGCAGGGCAATTTTTCCTCGACACAGAGGGTGGTGGGTGCCTGGAATATCCAGCCAGGGTTGGTGGTGAAGGCAGATACGATAGTGGCATTTAAGATGCTTTAAGATAGGCGCATGGATGTGCGGCGAAGGGAAGGATATGGATCCCGTGCGTGCGTGCGTGCAGAGTTGATCATTTTACCTTGGCATCATGTTCGGTGAGGACATTGTGCGCCAAAAGGCATGTTCCTGTGATGTACAGTTTGGATTCTATACAGAACATTTCATGCATCTTAGAATGGTGTCCTCCTAGATAGTTCTTTGATATTCTTATCTTTTTATCTATTTTATCTTTTAATCTATTTTATCCTTTTGTTATTTTATGTTGCACGGGGAGCCAGATGCAACAACATTTCATTCAGACTTGCATTTATTGGTGTATTTTTGAATGACAATAAAGTCTTTTGATTGTTGGATTGATTGGATTGATTGGTCAACTTTTGTGCTGAAGTGGTTTGATGGTGTAGCCCAAGGGAAAATTCAGTGAGGCATTCCAAAATACGTTGAGGTGGGTCTCTTGCAATCTGCACAAATGTCACATTGGTCTACGGATCTTCCGACTCAGGAGTGTTAAGGGTCAGTTGAGAGTTTGAGAATTAGAAATGGATAATTTCGTGGGTCCCGTCAATGTGCTGGTGATTGAGCCAGTGAGAATTGCATGGATCTGGTTGTACAACGTTTGAGACGCACGGAATATTAATATTTGATCTGTCTTTCCCTGAAGAGAAATGGTGGAGCTGCAGTATGTGAGGGAATCACTGGTAATCTGCAATTCCCCTCTGTCAGGAAGGAAGAAGTCACCAACAGGTGCGATGAAAATACCATATGGTGAAGATATCGATGTGCTACTAGGTATGAAACACACTCATCTTTATTACGGGAAGAACTGAATGAAGCCCTTGTAGAATAGAACTATAGTACAATATTTGAGCCCAACATGTTGTTAATACAAACTCTTAACTGCCTGCAAATAACCCATATCCCTCCATTCCGACTATATCCATGAGCCTATCCAAGAGTCTCTTAAATGCCACCATCATTTCTACACGGTAGGGAAAGCAAGCTAGGTCTTTATAAATCTGGATAATCCAACACTCTTATTCCCAATAGATAGATAGATAGATAGATAGATCCTTTAATAATCCTTTACAGGAAATTACAGTGCCACAACAGCTTCAAGACAGACATAACACCACACATTTCCTCAGATAGCTTCCATACTTAATAAGTTAAATACAATGAATGAATACTAAAAAATGCAACATTATTTTCGTGCATTATAAAACCTTATAGCAGCTGGTATACAAGACTTCCTATATCTCTCAGTTTCGCACATTGGTGCAATACAGGACAAGATGATCAGAATATCATTCTGATCATGTCCTGTAATTCCTCAAAGGCAAATATATCTTTCCTGAGACACAAGAGGCTGTAGATGCTGGATTCTGAAGTAAAGAAAAGAGAGACCTAGAGGAACCTGGTTGGCCATGCAGAATCTGTGGAAAGAAATGGACAGTCAACATTTCAGGTCAATACCTTCCCAAACTGGAATCCAGTCCAGGTGAAGGGTCTCGACCTGTAAAGTTAATTGTTCATTTCCCTCCACAGATGTTGCCGAGCCCACTGAGTTCCTCTAGCAGCTCTCCTACTTTTGCTCTGTATCCTCCCTCTGGTATTGTGTCCACCATTGTCCTCTGGATGTGCACGCAGAAAAGGCCGGGAGAGCTCGGAGTATTTATAACGGTGGAGTTGGCCGTTGCTGTATTTTGAAATTCCATCTGCAAGTATGAGGTCAAAATGTTCCTGTGTTTGTCGTTGCAGAGTATATGCAAAGTGAAATTAATGCGGAGGACGTTCAGAAAGCTGCGCTGAAATACGTGGTGTATTTACTGCATGATCCTGAGGGTGGGTGAATGTTATATAATAAGCATTGCTCTAATGCTAAAAGGCCAGCTCGGTTTATCTCTCAGCATGTGAGTTGCACACTTCATGACTGAAGGGCCTGTCCCACTTACGTGTCCTTGGCACGCAAATTACGCGACCTCGTGGTCGCGTTGAGGCGCACGGGCATCGTATGGCCGCGCGGGGCCGGTCCCACTTAGAAGCGCGGAGGGGTATGTGGTTGTGAGCGACATCGCGCGGGGCTCCGAAATTTTTGTAGCGAACAAAATCTTCGCGCGCCAACGGCCTGTCGCGGAACTGACGGCCAAAGTGGGACAGGCCCAGGACCCTGGCACGACGCAACGTCTCACCTTCAACAGCAGCAGAAGCAGGCAAACGATCGCCGAACTCGGCCTGGGGCTCACGGCCGTTGCTGATCCAGATCCTCCCCCACTTCTACTCCCAGAGCGGGGCCAAGAAAATTGAAGATGGAAACAAAATGCAGGAGTAACTCAGCGGGACCGGCAGCATCTCTGGAGAGAAGCAATGGGTGACGTTTCGGGTCAAGACCCTTCTTTTCAGACTGAAGAAGAGTCTCGACATGAAACATCACCCATTGCTTCTCTCCAGAGATGCTGCTGGTCTCGCTGAGTTACTCCAGCTTTGTGTCCATCTTCAAATGACGTCACGTGCTCCAGACGGCTGTGCGGGCGCATGAAATCGCACCCGACCTTTGCGGGACCGTCGCGGCTCAACGCGACCACGAGGTCGCGGAATTTGCGTGGCAAGGACACGTAAGTGGGACAGGCCCTTGACTGATATTATAAACACTCACTATTTGGGCATTCGCCCATGAAGATTGACCATGTGGCTGACACTGAAACCTTGATGTAAATGAACACTGATCTTCTTCTTCTTGCGTATGGCGTGCACAGCCTAAAGTTGTAGGTCCAGGGTGGACATCCAGGCCAGGACAGCATCAGTTGCTGGGTGGATGGGCTTTGATGCCACCAGGGAAAAGCCTCAGTGGGCAGTCATTCGCGATGTGTGGGATGGTCTGGTCTGGATGTCCGCAGTCACAAGCAGGGCTGTCTGTCATCACCCACATGCAGGTGATGGTCTGGTCTGGATGTCCGCAGTCACAAGCAGGGCTGTCTGTCATCCCCCACTTATGCAGGTGATGGGCTGCATTGGGGGGGTGCGGATTCTGTTCAGGGTTAGCCATTGCTTGCGATGGAGGTCAAATCCTGGTGGTTTCACTGTGGGGTCTGGGATGACCTCTCCGTTGTTGGTGTTGGCATCTTTCCAGGCTCTGCGCCACTCAGTCTTGGAGTCAAAGTCTACCAGGGATTTAACGGAAGACCAGAAGGGTTTGTGGGGCTTCAGGCGCATGTTGGGCAGATTGTTCAAGTCAGCATGGATGGGAAGGTGAGGGCTAACCTCGATGGGGCACCAATCTTTCAACATCCTCTCCCTTCTGCGTATGCTGGGAGGGCCGATATGAGAGAGGACAGGGAGCCACTGCAAAGGTGTTGACTTAAGCGTCCCTGTGATGACCCACATTGCAGAGTTAAGGACAGTGTCAACTCTTTGATGTGGTAGCTATTGGCCCAAGCTGTTGAGCAAAACTCAGCTGTTGAGTAGACTAGGGCGAAGCTTGCGGTACGGGGGGTGTGTGCATTGGATCCCCAGCTGTTGCCTGCAGGTTTCCTGATGAAGTTGACCCTTGCTTTCAGTTTATCAGCCACCCTCTTCAGGTGTTCACGATATGCGAGGGTACGATCCAGGGTGACTCCGAGCTACTTGGGGAATTCTTTATTCTTCACCGGCTTACCACAAAAGGACACTCGGAGCTTTGCATTGGCGAGCCGATTGCTGAGGTGAAGGGCAGTGACAGTTGTCTTAGATGGGTTAGGGCAAAGTCGCCAGAAGGTGAAGTACTCCTCCATCCCCCTTCAAGTCTTGGGTTAGCACTCTGCTGATATCCTCAAGGGCAGCTACCTGGTAGGCGAGGGCAAGGTCATCTGCATATGCAAACTTCCTGGACGAGGTGGTTGGGCATGTCACTCACATCAATGTTGAAGAGTAGGGGAGCTAGGACAGAGCCCTGGGGGAGACCATCATGCAGGGTCCTGACAGAGGTGGTCTGGTTCCCAAGCGTGACACTAAGTCTCCAGGGGCTGAGGGTGGATGAGAGGGCACGCATGCTGGTTTGGCACTTCAAGATTCTGGAAGCTTTCAGCAACAGACCATGTTTCCACAGGGTGTCATAAGCTGATGACAGATCGATGAGAGCAACACCAGTTTTCAGGGCAGGTTGAAAGCCAGCCTCTATATTGGTAGTGAGGGCAAAGAAATGAGAAATGCAATTTCATGCATGGATATGCCTTAAAGGTGGACTGAGGAATCTCTGGAATTGGAGGCAACGATACCAATTAATGTATAAGTATCATTGAATGGATAACCACAACGTTGTGAGTTCTGAGCTATGAATGTCTGGCTGCTGCTCCACGTTGGAACTGCCCTGAACTGAAATGTTAACTTTTTATTAATTTCCTCTGTTCAGTGTACATGGCCAGTGCCCGGATCATTCCAGTCCTCATCACTTTGCTGAACGTCCATCCGAAATGCTTGGAAATACAGGCTCAGGTGTGCCAGATTTTCCTTAAATTTGCAATTAAAGGTAAGACAATTTCGCCACTTGAGCCCAACCTTGCAGTGTTTCTCGACTGTTGTATCTGTGCCAAAGGTTAGATGGCAATTTGAGCGTATGCTCCAAGCTGACTCTCCCATGTAGCACTGAGGGAGAGCTGGACTGTTGTGTAATGAAGTCTGAGGGAAGCCTGCACTGTTGGCACTATTTAATTTTTTTTTAAACAAAAATAAATGTAATCAATTATTGCAAATATATATAATCCAAAACAATACCAAACAATCAACCACCATCACCCAATTATCTAAACACATATTTTTAGTTTTAGTTTTTAGTTTTAATTAAGAGATACAGCACGGAAACAGGCCCTTCGGCCCACCGGGTCTGCACCGACCAGCGATCCCCGCACATTAACACTATCCTACACCCACTAGGGACAACTTTTACATTTACACCAAGCCAATTAACCTACAAACCTGTATGTCTTTGGAGTGTGGGAGGAATCCGAAGATCTCTGAGAAAACCGTCACGGGGAGAACGTACAAACTCCGTGCAGACAGCACCCGTAGTCGGGATCGAACCCGGGTCTCCAGCGCTGCATTCGCTGTAAGGCGGCAACTCTACCGCTGCGCCACCGTGTCTGCCCGGTTCTTGTCAAGGATACATTCCACCCCCATGCGGTGCCCAGCGGTCCTGGAAACCCCCAGGGTGCCTGTGGACAGCGCGTAGTCCCTTTATAATACCACACGGGTGCAGACATAACCCCGGAAAAGGGGCTTGGGCAACTGTTGGCACTGTTGCAGAGGCAGTATTGAGGGAGTTCTGCATAGTCATTGGCATTACTGAGAGAGTACTGCCTTTTCAGTGCAATGTTACACTGTGGTCGGCACTAAAGGAGCTCCGTAATATCAAAAGGACATCATTGAGAGGATGCTGCACTATCATTAGATCAGTACTGCTGTGTCGAATTAGGCAGTATTGGCAAAGTGATGCTGAACTTCAGCGAGAGGCGGCAAAAAAAATCGCAGCCTGAATTTAAAGGAGAGGTGATTTCTTGAGTTTCCTGATCAGTATATCTTGAACAACTAACAGAAAATTTGCAACAACTTCACAGGAATTTTGCTCCGATTTTTCTTTGATTTTTGTTCTCCTGCAGCCACGGAGCTCAGTGTGGAGGATAGCATTCTGTACAGTGAGCCTGTGATCAACGTTGTTCTGTCACTGATGGAGTCACAGCGCAAGTTCCTGGAGCTCCAGATGCTCATTTGCAAACTTCTCATGGTGCTGTCAGGCAGCGGTAAGTCTGGATGCTGACATGTTTCGAGCAGTGTTGCATGAGTCCACCTGGCGATTTGATACCTGCATCGCTAACACTTTCTAAAGGGCCTTGTCCCACTTTCACGACCTCTACCGAGTTTGCCCTTGACTCATACTCGCAGCATGGTCGACACGAGGTTGTAGGCAGGTCATAGGAGGTCGTAGTTAGGGCGTAGCAGGTCGTGATGCTAGTCGTAGGTACTTGTGGCATCAAGTAGGTCGGGGCGTTTTTTTTCAACATGATGAAAAATGTCCACGAGTAAAAAAGGTCGTGAATTAGGTCGTGAAAGTGGGACAGGCCCTTAAGTCTGTACTCATGTTTAATGATACAATTTATTTGTTGTCATTTGAACCTCATTGAGGTTCAAACGAAATTTGGTTTCTGCAGTCATACAAACAAGTAGAAGAACCAAGACACAACACAATTTACACAAACATCCATCACAGCGAATCTCCTCCTCGCTGTGATGGAAGGCAAAGTCTTGTCTCTCCCCTGCACTCCCCATTCTCCTCCCGATGTCAAAGTCAAAGCCCCCGGCGGGCGAAGTAAGTCCCGCGGCCATTCAGGCCGCGCCGGGCAATGCAAGGCCGCCCTCCGGGTCTTGATGTTGGAGCCCCCGGTAGCGCTAGCAAGTCCCGCGGCCATTAAAGCCGCGCTAGGCGATGTTAGACCCAGCTCCAGGTCATCTTCAACCCCGCAACTCGGGCGGGAGAAGTCGCCGTTGCGGGAGCCCCGAAAAGCGGTCTCCCACCAGGGACCCGCGAGCTCCCGATGTTACCGTCCACCAGATCTGCGGCTGGAGCCTCTGAATCTCCGGGGCCGGGTCACAGCCGCGCGCCACCGCAGCTCTCCACGCTCCGAACTCGGCCAGCTCCGCTATAGTCCGCAGGCTCCGCGACTGGAGCCCCAGGTCGTTCTGGTTGGAGGCCGCTCCACGGTGCTAGGCCCCAACGACAACGGAGACCCGACAGAGAAAGGTCGGGTCCTCCATACAGGGACAAGATTTTAAACGTTTCCCCACCCACCCCCCACCCATACATACCCAGTTTAAAAAAAACACTATACACTACACTCAAACGAGACAAAAAATTAAAAAAAGACAGACGGACTGCAGAGGCCGCTGTGACGTGAGTCGTGCCGCCCAACATGTACTCATCATCTGGGGAACAAGAGGCACATTTGTCTTATTTTGTCCACTCATTATTAACAAGGACCTTTCCTCCTTATCTGTACTGCACCAGGCTGGAGAGCGTTTGATGGAACCTTTTCTGAGTGGATTTATCCTAGCAATGCTTAATCGGTGCCTCTGGTTCAGGGGGGGTGGGGGTCGTGTGTCGGCACCTGATAGCAACCCAAGGTCACGACGAACCATCGGCTCTAGAGGGCGGCGTCTTGGTGGGGGAGGCGCGAGTCACAGGGTCGGTACCTGAGTTGTTATTTAAGGCCGGGCAACACCCGTGTCAGCTGAGGAGTAGGGAGCTGTAAGCAGAAGAGTAAACACGTCTAGAGCACACAACTTGTGTCCGACTAGTTTTTGGCTGGACTCCTGCCAGTCCCCGCCACAACAGCTCTTCGTTACGCTGCGCTGATCTGGGAGATGCTCACGGGTGAAATAGTGTGAACTTAAATCTCTCTCCTGTGCTGCCCTTGGGTAGAGAGAGCTTTACCCACTGAGAGAGTGATTGGGCAATGTAGAATGTATGGTCTATATCTAACCCATGTTGTTCCCGTTGTGGATATAATTGATGGGGAAGAGTAATGGGAGCTTTACTCTTATCTAATTCATGCTCATTGTCCCTGGAAGATTTTAATATGACTGTGTGGAGGAAGCCTGTTCAGTTAGACAAAAATGCTGGAGAAACTCAGCGGGTGAGGCGGCATCTACGGAGCGAAGGAATATATTCCTTCGCTCCATAGATGCTGCCTCACCTGCTGAGTTTCTCCAGCATTTTTGTCTACCTTCGATTTTTCCAGCATCTGCAGTTCTTTCTTAATCAAGCCAGTTTAGTTATGCTTGTGTGACCTGGATCTAAACCCAACTGTGATTGGATTGTTATGAGGTCAAAATAGGAACATGATGTCTGATCTGGTGTGTTATTATCCGAACCCAATGAAAACCGTGGCACTTCCTTACAGAGTCGTCTGGAAAGCTAATCGGACGAGCTAAAGGGATCCAGTCAATCCTGATGACATTGAGAATGTACATTGATTCCAGTCACATCTGCATCCCCTGCTGCGGTGCCATCTGGAGTCTCGTCACCAACAGTGAGTCCTCGCTCGTTCTCCTCCTTCCGGTTGTAATTTGGGATAGGAAAGGGAAAGATAAGTATATACAATTTAGGTTACAATGATAAAGGAGATTTAGAGAATCTTCACTTTAGAGAAACAGGCCCTTCGGCCCACCGAGTCCGCGCCAACCAGCGATCACCCCGTACACTAACACTCGTCCTACACACACTCGGGACAATTTACAATTTTACAGAAGCCAATTAACCTGCAAACTTGGAGTGTGGGAGGAAACCGGAGCACCTGGGGAAAACCCACGCAGGTCACAGGGAGAACGTACAAACTCCTTAAAGACTGCACCATTAGTCGGGATCGAACCAGGGTCTCTGGCGCTGTAAGACAGCAGCTCTACTGCTGCGCCACTGTGCCGCCCCCATGCTGGTGGGAGAATAAACACTGACTTGGACCTGATGTGTAAATCACATCAATTTGGTACATTCTACGTGCTATATGGTCAATATGGAATAGGAGTAAGGAATGGATCTAAGGTCCACTAAGCTTTTCGTAGGATTATGGAGTAAGACATTCAAAGACCCAAACTGCTGGAGTAACTCATCTGGTCAGGCAGTATGTCAGAAAAACATGGATAGGTGACATTTTTGGTCGTGACTACTTCTTCAGAGTAAGGCATTCAGTTCCTTTAAGTCTTTTCTGCTTTTTAATTAGTGGACATTTTGTAACTTAGTTCCCACCTATTTGCTTGGTTGCTTGCTCTTATTTCCCCTACCCAACAAAAATCATCGATCCCAGACCATAAGCACACTTTGCAGGGGATGATCTAACATTTTAATTATTCTTGTGGAGTCGTGCTCTAAGTGACCAAGCTCTGATATCAGAGCATTAGATCATGCCCTTTGCCTTAGCCTCATACACTTGGGGCAAATAATTTCTGCCCATTTACATCGTCCCTTAACTATCTTAACTATAAAAATGATCTTTTTACCACAATTATTATACATATTTCAATCTATACCATTATATATACCAATTTTTTTTTTTTTTTAAACTAGACTCTAATATTACTAATTTTATTTGGGACTATAAATCACACAGAATTAAAAAAAAACACTTATGTAAACCAAAAGTTGTCGGGGGACTTTCACTTCCGAACTTTTTGTATTACTATTGGGCAGTGCATATTAAGAATATAATTTACTGGTTAGACAGTTCTACCCAACAGACAGAATGGATAAGAAAGGAGAAAGAGGATTGTTCCGCTTGTAACATAGGAGCGATCCTCTTCTCCCCGATAAAACTGAACAACATAATATATAAGAATAACCCAATTATACACGATACAATAAGAATTTGGAAACAAATAAAATTATCTTTAAAATTGAGAAATCTATCATTGTTAATGCCAATAGTGAATAATCCTTCATTTAAACCATCTCTTATTGATAAAACATATAACCAATGGGAAAGAATGGGAATTAAAAGGATCGGTGATAGGTATGAAATGGGAAACTTGTTACCATTCCAACAATTACAATTACAATTTAAACGAAAAAATAACCAATATTTTAAATATCTTCAGATTTGCGACATCATGAAGAAATACATACAAAGATATCAAAACATTTATATAGGCAAACATGGGAAAATGAACTAAACCAAACAATAACGAAAGATACTTGGGATGAAAGTTTACAACATATACATCAATGTTCATTAAATGCCAGACACCCTCTAATACAATTCAAAGTACTACATAGATTACATTATTCTAAAACAAAACTAAACAGAATCTTCCCACATATCTCCCCTATTTGTGATAAATGTCAACATTTAGATGCTAACCTAACTCATACATTCGCGAATTGTATAAAAATCAAAACATTTTGGGCAGACATTTTTAGAATAATATCTATAGTTGTCAACACTCAATTGGATCCTGATTCAAAATTAATACAACTAGGAATATTAGAACAAAGTCAAACACTTACAACAACTCAAAGAAACTTTATCGATTATAGTATAATAACTGGAAAAAAATTAATATTAAAATTTTGGAAAGGTCCTATAACCCCCACAATTAAAATGTGGATTATGGAAATGTCGGAGACCTTATATTTGGAAAGAATTAGATTTGTCCTAATGGACAAACAAGAACTATTTATCAGAACATGGTCTCCATTTATTGACTACTTGAAGGGACAGACTGGTTCGACACGAGAACCTGACTGAAACTCGAATCAAGGATTAGATGAAAAGTTATATTTTAAAATGTACGAATATATCTCCAATGTTGTACTTTTAGTAAGTTATTCCATTCTTCTTTATTATCCCTTTTTTTCTTTTTCTGCTATTCTCTTATTTTCTATCTATATAAAAAAAAACTACTAGAGGCAGCGCGAATATCGATCGATAATATTAGTAATTTAGGAATGAAATACATGAAATGTTTTCAATATGATATGTACCTGCTTCTAATAAAAATATTATTAAAAAAAAATAAAAAAAGATATCAAAACATAATTTTTGATCCACTGGAAGAAGCAATGAATATTAAGGCTGACTCACAGAAATTAATATCATATTTATATAATAGTATTTTAAATATAGACCTACCATCGACAGAGGTACTTAGAGAAGAGTGGGAACGGGAATTAATGATAACAATTCCGAAGGAAACATGGGAAAAGTATTTGATATACATACACAAATGTTCGATTAATGTAAGACATAATTTAATTCAATTTCAAATTTTACATAGATTATATTATTCAAAAACTAGATTGAATAAATTCTATCCAAATATGTCCCCCATTTGTGATAAATGTCTATCCCAAAACGCAACTATAACACACTCTTTTGTTTCCTGCATAAAACTTTATAAATTTTGGAGTGATATTTTTGAAATATTTACAAAATTATTTAAGATAAAAATGGAACCTAATACTGAAATGATTATATTTGGAGTAATGGAAGACGGGAATAAATTGAACTCATCTCAAATTTTTTTTTTTAATTATGGTTTAATAACGGCAAAAAAACGAATCCTTAAATTTTGGAAAAATACACCAATACCAACGCTTAAAATGTGGATTTCAAGCATGTTGGACACCGCACATCTTGAGGAAATGCGATTCCTCCTAATAGATAAATCAGACCAATTCTTAACGGGTTGGTCTCCATTTGTCGTCTTTTTGGAAGCCTATGGTGCAACAGAATCGTAGAAGCTAACTGTTCCAGGACTGGGTGAGGGATGGTCAAGATTATAAATAACGATCTCCTTAATCTCTTACTTGCTACTCTTTTTCTTTCTATCTTCTTTTCTTCACTTTTCTTCTTTCACCCTTTTTTCTTTCTCACACACTATATATCACACGTTTTTCTATCTTTAATTATCTATTCTCTCTTTTTCTTTTTCATTATAAAAAAAATAAGAAGAAGAAGCTGTACATAAAATGTATGATGTCAATATATATTAGGCACTTTGGTGACATATGATTGTACTTACTTCTAATAAAATAAAAATATTTTAAAAAAACAAAAAACTATCTGCAGCTCTTTCATTAAGCCGTCTTAACTCAGGAGAATACAAACCTGGTCTTCACAATCCATCTTTAAAACATAACCGTTAGTCCTAATGACATTTGGTAAATCTCCATTCCTGCTACTCCAGACCAAAACTGCATAACCCAGACATGAGGATTTTGTGTTGTTAGGTTGCAGTGAAGTTCAACATTCCTCTAGTCTTTTCTACCTACGCACTAACTTTTAAAGGTTTTTGGACTCGTAAATCCCTCTATTCATCACAGTTCCTAGCTCTTGGCTACTTGGAAAACACGCTGATCTTTCATCCTTTGATTTACATTCACCAAACACAATTCAATCCGCCTGAATATTGCCCCTTCGTTTAATCTATCAATATGTAGAGTGGAGTGTAGATGATGATCGAGCTAGGCCAATACTGGGCCCTACTGCAGTGGCATAGTGAATGAAAGGCCATCCAGCGTGCACTGTGCAACTCAGCAGCCTGGGGTATCAGGAAAGGAGGTCGGTTGTGGATCCAACACTGTACAAGAGTCAGAGGCTTTATATATTTATTCACTCCTTTCAGGACAACCTAAAGCACTTTACTAGATGATAGTGATCATATTACTTGCTTTCCTGTGATCCCCAATTGACGGGAATTGTGCAGGTCCAGGGAAAAATACCAAACTCTTCTTCAAAATCCAACACCTCCTACAACACAGGGAGACTTTTTGATGCATCAGATTAATGCCAGGTCGATTATGCACCATTGCAAATGAAGGCAGGCTTTGGCTTCAAAAATAGTATCTACAATAATAGCCTGTTCCAACGTTAGCCTTGGTTATACAAACACATCTCAACTGAAGCAAAACACATAATGCTGTGGAATCTCAGTGGGTCAGGCACCTGTAGTGGAGGGAATGGACTGACGATGTTTAGGGTCTGGACTCCTTCTTCAGATCCTTGTGTCTCCAAATCTCAAGAGAGGTAGTTGTACCCATGACCTCTGATGCAAGGGCAACGGGACTGCTCACTGAACAGTGGCCAGCACTATCTCAGGAAAGAAGCGGGGCTCGCCTGCTGTCCGCTCTCAAGTGAATTATTTGGAGAGATCGTGGAATAGAATTACCGTGTTGACTGTGTCCTTGTTTCCCCGTTTCCCCCGTAGAAATGAATGCACGGACAGCACATTTGGAAGGAGCCCTGGAGACCGTTTGGCAGGTTCTGGAGATTCATCTTCAGAATGGTGACGTGGTGGAGACGGCCTGCTTAGCTCTGTGGACTTTATCCTTGGAGGGTTAGTCCCGAATCCTTGTCACCACAAAGCATATACACTTGATCAAAAAAGCTTAAAAAACACGTGATGTAGAGATCCAAAGAAAGGCACACCATGTCAAACAGTGTCTGCACACATGACGTACTAAACATGTGGCAAATCTCATCATGGATGCACACCAAATGATTTGTGCTATCACTCTTCTTGCATGTCATGTACTGTTATCTGGGTGAATGTAGGCCATAGACATTGCGTGCTGGATTTTGTGTTGTACTCAGTAACTCAGTCCATTGAGCTTTTCTCAATCTGTATCTCAATACCTTCCAGTCTATGTGTGGAGTCATCATGGGAGAGGGTCACATTCCATGTCTAGCCAATGTCCACTCACGCCCATGTCCATCTCTCCCTTGGGCTTCAACCAGCTACATCCACGTATTCACCCAATCCCCACTCTGCCCCACAGATTGCATGACTTCCTCAGCTTTACAACTGCTGTCATACTTTCTCTTCAGAGACGCTGTCTGATGCACAGTTTGAAGATATCACTCTACTCCTGCTTGGGGCATTTGAGCTCCATAAACGAAAAGAAAATAGCGTCAGAAACATCTGCCTTTGCCTATCCAGCCTGATTCGATTATCAGGTAAGATTTAGAGATGAGTTCTTCGTGCAGTGCTATTTAATACTCGGCCCAGCTATGCTTTCCCTTTGATTTTTCGTATGCTATCCTGTCCAAGAGAACTGCAGGTGCTTCATCAATCCTATTGCATTGAATTTGCAAGCTACCCAGCTTCTCTTCCTGGATATCTTCAGGTTCTCAGGTTTGCTGCGAATGTTTCTGTGTCTTCAGGTGGTATCACCTTCCACTGTATCTACATTGTCAGACTCTTAGCCAGTGTCAGGCAAGTTGATGGACAGAAATTTCCCCCAGCTAAATACCGAGAAGACTGAAGACATCGTGTTTGGTCACAGTTACAGATTATGTTCACCAGTCACTGACTCTGTCCTACACCCTGGCAATTATAGAAACGTAGAAAATAGGTGCAGGAGTAGGCCATTCGGCCCTTCAGGCCAGCACCGCCATTCAACATGATCACGGCTGATCATCCCAAATCAGTACCCTGTTCCTGCTTTCTCTCCATATCCCCCGATTCCGTTAGCCCGGAGAGCTCTATCTAACTCCCTCGTGAAAACATCCAGTGAATTGGCCTCCACTGCCTTCTGTGGCAGAGAATTCCACAGATTCACAACTCTCTGTGTGAAAAAGTTTTTCCTCATCTCAGTTCTAAATAGCCTACCCCTTATTCTTAAACTGTGACCCCTGGTTCTGGACTCCCCCAACATCGGGAACATTTTTCCTGCATCTAGTCTGTAGAATTTTATATGTTTCTATAAGATCCCCTTTAAATTCCAGTGAGTATAAGCCCAGTTGATCCATTCTTTCATCATATGTCAGTCCCGCCATCCTGGGAATAAACCTGGCGAACCTACACTGCACTCCCTCAATAGCAAGAATGTCCTTCTTCAAATTAGGAGATCAAAACTGCACACAATACTCCAGGTGTGGTCTCACCAGGGGCCCTGTACAACTGCAGAAGAACCTCTTTGCTCCTATACTTCAAATGCTCTCACTATGAAGGCAAACACGGCATTTGCTTTCTTCACTGCCTACTGTACCTGCATGCTTACCTATTCATGGACTTGTTGTATTTAACCTCAAGTTGGACCTCTGGTCACCTATCCATGCCAGTTTCCACCACACTGGAACAACCTGCCATCCATAAACATCTGTTCATCCTCAGCTCTAACCCTCTTACATACCGTTAAATGAACCACTCCAGTTATTTGTCTCCTTTTTTTGAGCCTATGTCAGCGGGATTATCCAGCACTGCTTGAGCCTTTTCATAAACTGGACCAAATTCCTCTACAAAGGTCAGCCATCGTTCTCCGCCTGTTCCACCGTTGAGGTCTTGGTTGGATTGCTCTTTGTCTGGGACCTCCCCCTCGACCTTACTGCCATGGGTGGCCCTACCAGGAGCATAGCTCCAGACGGCATCGCTCTCAGGACCACACAAGCTTCTCCACCACGACAAGGTGACAATCCAGGGAGAAGCATTTTATGCCTATCTTTGGTGCAAACAGGCATCTGCAGTTCCTTCGTAACAACTAATACCAAGACTGAATTTTGAAATCTTTAAGATTACCAGGAAGACCACAGGAACAAAGGGTCAGTTAATGCACTGAGTCTAGATGTAAAGGTCAGGAAGGGAGGTGATGTGGGGTTGTGTCTAAGACACCCATTCTGGATCCTTTACTCTCTTCCTTTCAGAGCTGGTGGCCTTCCGAATTCTGGTGCCGGACATGCAGTATGATGGGCTGAAAGTGCTGGTGCGGAGTTACTACTTCCACCAGAATGACTCTGAAGTGGTACAGACTATCTGCATGGTGTTTCAAGACATGGCGCAGTACGGTGGGTTCAAATATATGGCTAGTTGCAAGGGAGGAGAGAGTGAAAGATGACGTTGGGAACAGGACAGTACGGAGGGAGTGGGTGGAGGGATGGAGGGGAGTATGGGGGCAATTGGCTGAGATCAGGTTTACGAGAGAGAGAGAGAGAGGGAGGAATGGAGAGGAGAATATACTTCCCAAATGGTAGCTGTATAATTCCCTGGCTAATAATTGACTGGGATAACTTCTACTGTAAGTCCTGTTGCAGGTGCAGAACCCACTTCCCTGCTGCAGGCCCCTGAGGCTTGAAACAAGGTGAAGACCACACTGGGGGGGCAAGGTTTAGTTTCTCCTCGTCCCTGATGCCAGAGTAAATCTTCACAAAGTACGGTGCTGAATTACTAGAACTGTTTGAGTATTTATCCTCCTATTAGCTGTCATTGGGAGCGGTGAATCAAAGCACTGGTAAGTTTGTTGGATACCTTGTCCAGACAAATACTACAAGGGCAACACTGAGGGAAAGTTGCACTGTCAGAGGTTCCAATTCTTTGAACGAACTGCTACTGAAGGGCCTGTCCCACTGTACGAGGTAATTCAAGAGTTCTCCCGAGTTTCCCCTGATTCGAACTCGGAGAATGACGGTAATACCCGCTCGTAGGTACTCGGGGCTCTCGTGGACATTTTTCAACATGTTGAAAAAACCTCACGAGCTTACCGCGTTTCCCGAGTACCTGCCTTTAGCGTTACGAGCCGCTAAGAGACGTCCCGAGCTCCTACGTACCCTCTACGTACTTACCACGAGCTTGATTTTTTTTTAAACTCGGGAGAGCTCTTGCGTAAACTCGTATAGTGAGACAGGCCCTTAACATGACCATTCCCATGGAGTGACAAGATCCCAATGTACTATTTTGAAGTGCAGGTAAGTTATTCCTGGTCTCTTTGGCGAACATTTATCCTTCAGTCAACAATCACAAATATTTTTGCAGGGCGTGGGAGCTTGCTGCTTTTCCAGACATTACCGTAACACTTCAAAACACACACACAGGCACAGCCTATGAGGCAGCAGCCACACAGGGTTCAGGGACTTGTTCTCCCTGTAAAGGGGCTGTCCCACTGCGGCGACCTAATCCGCGAGTTATGAAGAGT
This sequence comes from Malacoraja senta, assembly GCA_038087875.1. NCBI lineage: Eukaryota > Metazoa > Chordata > Chondrichthyes > Rajiformes > Rajidae > Malacoraja > Malacoraja senta. Next base: position 22,894,381 of record CM075987.1, read on the forward strand.
GCCTTCGACCTTCAAACTCGAGGGCACTCGCCTGGAAAACCTCGAGCTGGATCGACCGTCCGCGTTGAAACGGCGAGCTGGATCGACTGACCGCACACACACACAAACACATCTCAAAGGCGGGGGCCAGGGAAAGCGGGGGAGCGCTGTCTGAAATTCACACCCGCGATGAAGAGGAAGGTAAACGGCTGCCACAGTGTACGGTAAGTCCTTTAGAGAATGTGGAGAGAGGGGGGGAGGGGGAGAGAAGGAGTGGAGACACTTTTAAGAAGTATAATAAAGTTTAGCGGGCATTTTACCTACAGGTCGGTTTTCCCTGGTCCTGAAAACTCCAATGAGCCAATTAAAATGCCCGGTCAGCGAAGGAGATTGCCTGTAACTAAATAGCGCCCCCACTCCACTGCACGAGGAGTCAAAAAGAACCATGCCGACCACATTTTCAACATGCTGAACATTTTTCCGCGACCTAGCTGAGGCCGCGAATATTCGGGAACTTCCCTCGAGCATGAAGGAGAGTTCCAGTGACCTCATAGGACCTCCTAGGACCTCGTGTCGCCCATGCTGCGAGTTTGAGTCGAGGGCAAACTCGTCTAAACTGGCAGATTAGGTCCCCGCAGTGGGACAGCCCCTTAACTGTGTGCGTTTCTCTGGATAGTCTTCGGAGTTTCGTTACGCATCCTAAAGATGTGACGTTTGGTAGGTTAATTGGAGACTAAATTCCCCCAAGTGTGGAGGGGTGAATAAAATGGGTGGTTTGTGGCTAGCATGAGTTCAGTGGGCCAAAGGGCCTGTTTCTGTGCTCCATGATTGCAATCAACTGGATGTTTTGGAATGTCCTGAAGTTGGGAGATTTTTTTATTTTTATTTATTTTATTAATGAATATATCTGTTATTTCCTTTAATTAATAAACCTGAATACTGATGATGCTGCCCCAGAGGATGTGTTGCCTTGTCTACTCTCTGAAAATATAGACAAGCTGCTGAATGAAATCAAAATCAAGTTTGCATCAAATGAGGTGAGTGGAATAGACTAAATATTGGCCTCCTGCACCGCCCTCCGCTCCATAAAGCAGCCATATGGATGGGCAAACCCAACACCTATTAAACCTCAGATATAGGGTAGATTTAACCATGTTTATTGTGGCTGTTCACCTTTGAGCAGAGAATATCAATAAGATTTCAAAATAATAAAATAAATAAATAAACACACGAGAATAATTTAAAAAATGAGTGTTCAAAATCGCAAGGAGTTCTGATGAAGGAAATTATTAGTTATCTGCACCATCAACGGACAGTAACCAGGGAACACAAGATAATCAGCAAAAGATTTGGAGAAGTGAACTTTTTTTTGTAAACAGTAAATTCCGATCCAGAATCATGTGTCAGACAGGATAGCTAATACCAGATTAAAAACTAGTGTTCCAGGGGCTGTGGCAATATATACTCAAATTGTGCAATATATACACTCAAGAGTTGAAGCGGATGATCCCATGAAGTGCTATTTGATTTTTCCACATTATTAACCATGACTGTCTGACATGATTATGGATCAAAATTCGTTGTTTACAAAACAAAGTGGGGGGGGGGAGGGGGGGGGTCGTTAAAACGAGGCTTTACTGTGTTATTATCTTTGCGAAAAAGTTAGGAGAGAAGATTAAGGACGTATTAGATTCTTTCACGGCAGAGGGACACAACTGGAATGAGCTCTTGCCACTCACAACACCATCCGTGGCCGCTCAGGGGATTTCAACTGAACTCTCTGAATTTTGTCCAGATTGTAGAGGCAGACGGGCCACCAGTTGCTGGGAAAATCAGTGTTTAGCCTATAATTAAAGTTGCAGTTACATCCCATCTGGATTATTTATTACAATCAGTGTGGGCTCATCACAGAACAGTTGTTATTGATGCTGGGAAGGGAATTCACAAGGGAAATCATATTGAAGCTAAAACAGTAACATTGTTTTACGTGTTGTAAGGCTTCATTGCCTTAAATATTTAACATTAATTGGGATCTAATTAACAATACTGAAGATGACTGAAGGATTCAGATAAAAACTAATACAGGCACTCCCCGACTTACGTAATAGGCGATTTATGTAAACTCACACTTACGTAAACAATTCTTTAAGGCCACTGATTTATTTCTGATCAGCATGTCATGTCTCTGTAGTCTCAATAGCATGGAGTGCTGTTGCCATCGCATGCAGCCCTTTCTGCCAGTCAGCTATTCTCGCAGATGCTCCTAAGTGGTCTTCTGTCTTCCACAAGGGTCTGCTGGACATAACCCTTCCGCAAGTCGGGGAGCGTCTGTAATGCTCTCTTCAGGGATGATGCAAGAAAAGACCTCTTCCACCAGGGATGAATGGAAATCCTCGACCCAAAGAAACATAAACATTTCGGACCAACTGAGATACTGGAGGAATTGATCTATTTCTGGTGGTCAGGGATATCAACAAAATACATAAAAATAGGTCAATGGAACTGAAGATTAGCCACGATCTTCACCATGGGTTGAATAATTACGCATTATTTTTTATTGTCCAATTGGTGCTGAAGTTAGGAGAGGGAAGACATTTGGTCACATCCGCCTCAGCATTTACAACAAAGGGAGAAAGTTTGTGCAAGAAATAGATAACGCAGGAGAGAAACACATGAAATGTTAATTTTCTTCCTTTCATTCTCCCTTCAGGATATCATCACCATAGTCAATCCTACAATTCTAAAATTTCAGAAAATGGATAGAAAGTCTGAGAATGAAGACAGCAATCCATCTGTACATGTCCACAATTAAACGGACAAATTGACACCAGCCTCTTGTTTGTACTGATTAAGTTCCTCTTCCCCACAGCACCTGACATAGCAGTAACACCAGCAGCTTCTCCCACGGGCGCTCTCAGTCAATGATGCGACACTCTACAAACCATCTCCTGCCTCTACCCTTCCAAACTGTGCTCTATACCAATTGCATTGTCCTGAAATCTGTAGGTTCGACTTCCTCCCCCTGGCTTCACAAACCACGTCCAACTCCAGGTAATGCAACCCAAGAAAGGCGATTGATTCAAATGCTGCATCAGAGATTTGGGGTGTTAGCTCCACCTGCTAAATTCCAGGGAGAAATGGCACAACCCTGCGGTTGAAGACAACGGACAAGTTAATTTGTTTAAGACATGAGGAGGAATAACGGAGAGAAGATGTAGGGAAACACTCCTTTTGCTGGTTCAGGAAGGGTGTCGTCTAAAAATTGATGTCAAGAGCTAAAAACAAACTGCTGGAGGAGCTCAGCGAGTCAGGCAGCATCTGTGGAAAGAACTGAACAGACATGTTTTTGGGTTGATGCCTTCCTTGAGATGCGCTCTGACCTGAAATATCATGTGTCCATATCCTTCCACACATACTGCCTGACCCGCTGAGTTCCTCCAGCAGTTTTTTGCTGAAGGTTCCAGCATCTGCAGTCTATTATCTCCTTTTAAGAACAAAATTGGAAAGGTGCCAGAAATGTTGAACTCTTCCGAAATGAATGCTGGGTCAGTTGTAAATTGATGGACTTAAGTTAACAAGATACTCGGGTGTCTGTGAGAAATACCAGACAGATAAGTCACTGATCTAATCTTATTGGAAGCCAGAACAGGATAGAGGATCTAATTAGATAATCCTTCCTCATGTGTTCTTTGCTTTTGATAGATATTCTAGAGCAAGGGTTCCCAACTCGCGGTAAATTTTCCCTACCCAGGGGGGTAAATTTGTTGATTCTGGATTTGTACATATTTTTTCTCATTGACTGACTGTGTTTGCTTCATCATTAGTTGTTCATAAATAAGTGAAATAACATTGTTATGTGCTATTAAAGTTGCCTGGGGTAAACGGGACGAAAAAGGTTGGGGACCCCTGTTCTAGAGGGGAGCTCTGTTCTGAGAATGTATGATACTAAACCAGGGTACACAGATTTTCTAGACACAAGGAACTGAAGATGCTGGTTTACAAAAAAAGGTACAAAGTGCTGGAGTAACTCAGCCGGCCAGGCAGCGTCTCTCGGCAATATGGAATGGCATTGTTTTGGTTTGTGACCCCTCTTCAGTCTGAAGGGTCCCGACCCGAAACGTCAACCTATCATGTTCTCGAGAGATGCTGCCTGACCAGCTGTTACCCCACCCAGCACCCTGGGCCTTCTGTGTTTCTCCCAGTCACCAGCTTGCGCCACTCAATGTTAAAGCTTGACAAATTTAATTTTCTTAAAAATTCCTAGGATTAGATGCAGAATATCTGCAAAATGTACAGATTTCAGTATCAGTCCAAACCATCGAGTTGCTACATGAACAACTTTGAGGAGATTGCAGCAGCCTTACTCTTTCTGTTTGCATCCACAGTGTATTGTGCTCTTCACTGCATTATCCCTTGATGTTTCGCAAATACCACTGTTGTCACAAGGACTTTCCCCACACAACCACATGTGTTCCTCTGTCAAATTTAAATTGCAGTGCAAGGGTGGCATGGATTGACCTCGGAGAAGCATTGGGAGTACATGTTCCCTCACTGTCACTTTCTTGTGCTCCCCTCCTCTTTCACATGAGCTTTGGTTTTCTTTTTAATGGCTTCTTTCTTCTCTTTGTGCTTTGCCTTTAACTCAGCTTCCCACTCTTTTCGTGACATCGTGTAAAGTCTCATTGTTGCCTGTGCGTCCTGCACCTATAGGTAAGAGACATAGAGAGCAGGTTATGCACAGTTAAGATCAGTCAGTGCTGAAACACAGGGCTTCTGCCAGTCCAAATACTGTCATGCACTCAGGTGAGGACCCGGAAGAGAGAATTTCTTATCGGGGAATGACATCAACACCAGGGAAGACTTCTGCCTAATGACAACTGATATAATCAGTGTTTAAAGGTGAAAGAAGCTGCAACTCTGAGCGTTTCCAGGCTTGGACACCAAAGTGTGAGCAGTTAGTTCACTCGGCTAGATGTTCCCCATACCAGGCCATTCTCACACAGGAGGGTGTTCATGCAGCCCATGCCCTGGTATCCACACTCCAGTGGATGGAGAGAGATTAACTGAAAAACTGGAGTGTTCCAGCACATCACTGATATTAATTTGCACAGGCTATCGCATGTCTTCAGTGAATATACTCACCGAAGAATGTTCAGTCTCTTGCACTTTAATCTTTAGGATCTCTCGACACAGATGTTTGAGAGAAGGTCGACCACACTGCAAAGAAGAAAATAAATCCAGGGATAAAAGAGCTCATTTAAAAATCCTGTGAATCTTAAAATAGTGCCGTGCGCGTCATTCCAAACCCTTCGTTCAGCTGTGCCCCGCACAGAATCTCCCTGCTTCAGTCTAGCTCACTGCAATTAACAATGATTTCCGTGATGCAAGCGTGGACAAGGAGTTCCTGTATCTGACAGGATCAAAGGGAGACGCAAAATGCTGGAGTAACTCTGCGGGGCAGGCAGCATCTCTGGAGAGAAGGAATGGGTGACGTTTCGGGTCGGGACCCTTCTTCAGACTCGACCCAAAACGTCACCCATTCCTTCTCTCCAGAGATGCTGCCTGTCCCGCTGAGTTACTCCAGCATTTTGTGTCTACCTTCGATTTAAACCAGCATCTGCAGTTCCTTTCTACACATTCTGACAGGATCAATCCTGGTACAGAGCTCTCAGAAACATCACCAGAGGATACAAATTCTCAGAGCAGCTTTTAGTAACACAAACAGATGCAATGCATAATACTGCACATTTCAGAAATGCACACCACTCACCCATTCCACAATGATTAAAAATGACATTATTCACAACCATCTTAGCACAAGACCTTAGATTAAGAATGTATTTGAGTCCCACACTCATTAGCTGGAGAGGACTCTTTACTGCTTGGCGATGGCACGCTGTATTTAAACTTTACTTACCTTGGTAACTGCTTTGAATGGTTTGTATTTCTGCGTGTCACGAATTCTCTTCTTTGGATGATCCAAAAGCAGGATCTGTAGGAAATTATATCGTGGGTACCAGAGAATTAAATACTTTTATTAAAACATGTTTACTTATGCCAAGTAGTAAATTCTGTGCCCAAGAAAACAAAGAGTCATTAAGTTGTATCCCAGACTCATGTCATTTGTAGAATCCTCTAGTTTGGATCTGGGATCATGGGTAGTTTGTATGGGTGGGTGCTGATTCATCAAAATGAACCCTGAACTTGTGGAAATCAGGAATGCAAGTGGTTCCAGGTGGACGTAGGTGAAATCGTTCACATTGGCTCAAATCGCCTGAAAACTCAACCCAATTGTGCCAAAACCTTCGTATATGCTAAATATCGTTATGTCTTCAGTAAGCTGGATTTAAGTTTGAGAATTTGATCTACGCCTTCTCCTACCCTACTTCCTTTCAGGAAACCTTTCCCCCATTTGTTTCCAGCCAATAGACAATAGGTGCAGGAGTAGGCCATTTGGCCCTTCGAGCCAGCACCGCCATTCAATGTGATCATGGCTGATCATCCCCAATCAGTACCCCGCTCCTGCCTTCTCCCCATATCCCCTGCCTCTGCTATTTTTAAGAGCCCTATCTAGCTCTCTCTTGAAAGCATCCAGAGAACCTGCCTCCACGGCCCTCTGAGGCAGAGAATTCCACAGACTCACCACTCTCTGTGAGAATGTCCTCACCTATTCTGATGGTGACAGCGTTTCTGAGACGTCTTCCTTTTAGTTTGACCATGGTTATCATTGCACCAACAACGACAGGGCTTTCAACTGTGTCTGCTCCATTCCCCCCACACTTTCCCTTCACCCTCCCACCCATTACAAGGATAGACGTCCCCTTTCCCTCACCACCCCCTTAGCCTCCACAACATCTGCCAGCTTCAGCACAACGCTACATCTTCCTCTCCCTTCTCCTGCCACTACTCCAAGGGGACCATTCACTCCATTATCACTGGTTCATTCTTCCATCTTCATATCACGAAGAAGGATTGCCTATTTCCTTCGCTCCATAGATGCTGCCGCACCCGCTGAGTTTCTCCAGCACTGTTGTCTACCTCCTCCTTTACTACACTTGTCCATCTCCATCTTCACTTTTCATCGCCCAGGTGAAACGGCGATTTACTCAGTCACAGTCCATGACATTATGTACTTCTTACAATTTAAGGTTCTAAATTTAATGCCCACGGCGCGATCTCCATTTTTGAGAAGATGGGGGTAACCACTTTGCAGAATGTCTCCATTCACTCACGTCAAAGGTGATCCTGAGCCCCTTACACTATTGCAAAGGGCCTGAAGTGAACTCGAGGAACACGTCTTGCCTTCTGATTAGGCGCGGTAAAGTTCTGAGGACGTCACAATGAATTCACTGATTTTAGATAACCAGTCTTTCCAGTTTTGAGCACTAAACCAATAATGTCAACTCAATTTCTCTCTCCAGGGATGCTGCCTGACCAGCTGAGTATTTCCAGAACTTCTTTTGATTTCCAGCAACTGTAGTGTTTTGTATCGCAGTCCCAGCATTGATATTCCTCATTCTTTTCTCACTCATCTACTCCATTTGTATCTACTCCTGACAGATCAATATGCCTTCAGAACATTCTCGGCTGACAAACACCGCATGCGTGTTATTCTGGCGCTCTTGGTTGCTGCCCTATCTCATCTCACTTTGTTTTCTCCATCCCCGTCCTACAACTTCAAACATGCTTGATTTTTAACCGCTAGTGCAGATGAAAATCAGTAATCTAAAATGTTAACTCATTAATTCTCCATAGATGCTGCCTGACCTGCTGAGTATTTCCAGCATTTTCTACTGATGATGAAAAAGAGTGAGTTTTAGTACACAGAGCAAAGACGTGCAAGTTTGTAGGTTAGACACAAAATGCTGGAGTAACTCAGCGGGACAGGCAGCATCTCTGGAGAGAAGGAATGGGTGACGTTTCGGGTTGAGACCCTTCTTCAGACAAAACGTCATCCATTCTTTCTCTCCAGAGATGCTGTCTGTCCCGCTGAGTTACTCCAGCAATTTTGTGTCCCTTCGGTGTAAACCAGCATCTGCAGTTCTTTCCCACACTATTGTAGGTTAATTAGCTTCTGTAAATCGCCCCTAGTGTGTAGGATGCAAAGGTGGGACAGCATAAAGCTAGTGTTGGTCGGCACGGACTCGGTAGGCTGAAGAGCCTGTTTTCACGCTGTATCTTTAAACTTAAAAAACTAGAACCGAAACCTCCAGTTGTATTTAGAATCCACATAATGTTTTTTTCTAATATAAAAAAAACTGTTCATATTAATGAAGAGTTTTGATTAAGTAAATGAGGAGAAACTAATTCCAGGAGAGCTGGTAACCAAAAGACACTGATCTAAAAACCAGAACCTGGCATAAGATGAAGAAACTCCTTTTTAAACAAAGCACCAAATGCAGACTTCAAGCCAACAAATTCCACACCAGTGTGGTCACATGTACATCAACACTAGGAAGGACATTTGGTTTAGTAAAGGGACAATAATGGTACGGCTGAATTTTTATAATCTGCAGCATCAAGGTCACTATTAAAGTTTCCAGATTTTCCTAATTAATTCAGGTCCACAAACAATGCAAATGAATGGGAATGTAACGCGCATTCTCAAGATTAGTAGCAACAGTGCATAGTCTTTTGATATGTCACGTACAAATCCTATTTGGATGCAGTTTTCAGGGAATGGCCAGCAAACGTCAGTTTAGTTTGTCACATGTACTGAGGTGCAGTGAGAAGCTTCCATCTCTTGCACTCTTAAATTTGGAGGAAGATGCATATGGTGCAGGTGTTAACTATGTCCCACTATCTCTCTTAGAATTAAGTAGCATCTATTTCTATTCAGTTCAGCCTTCTCTTCTACAAAGTTCACATGGATCCAAACCCACACAGAGCATCTTGGTGTTCGGGAACCGGTCAGACTGAGTGACGGTGGAGAACTGACCTTGAGATCGTTGTGTATCGCGTGGCCGACTAGCGTCCTGCCTTTCAAGATGTCTGCCACCTCCTTCTGCACCACTTTGAAGGCTTCACCTGAAAATAGCCAAGCCAGTCATATAGTGGAATCAATTTACGTGCAAAAACCGCGTGCAATTCAAATTCTTTACTGTGGAGCAACGGTCCCACTCTGGCCCACTGAGGCACACAACTATTTACATTCCTCAAATACAAAAAGCCATTAGCTGTTTTTTCCACTCTACCCAATTTCCTATTCACTCTGATGCCTTTGGAATATCCATTTAGGCAACGCACAGTATACTTCCTTCATCACTAAACTCCCATTATTTCCTCACACAGCACCAGTCTTGCCTTGAACAACTCTACGATGACTGGTTAATTAACCAACATCCTTCCACACATTATGTCGTCCCATTCTCTGGACTCAACAACTAGCTATTTAGTTTATGGTCATTTAGTTCATATTTTTATGAACTGTTCATATTTGTTTAGTTCATATTTCAACTATAGTTCATATATTTGCACCGACCATCTCTAATTCATTGAAGACTATTTATGTACCCAAGAAGTTATGAAAGATTGCCTTAAGTAATGTTCCAGTATTCCAGGAGAGAGATCAGCATTTATGGCCCTTTCCACTTCGGCCATAGGGAGACGCATGCCTCTATTTCCCCCCCAAACAAGCCTGTCACGATCTTGTTTACCTATCAGCTCTCCTCTCAGTCTCCTACACTATATGAAAAACATTCCTAGCCTATCCAATCTCTTTCATATCTGAGATGATCCATCCCAGGCAGCATCCTATGAATCTCCTCCATAACTTGGGATTGGGATTAGGACCGTGTTGGTTTAGGGTAAATACAAATGTCTGCATGGACCTAATGGTCAATTGGCTACAGTCATTTTGCTGAAATTCATGTTCTAAGAGTAGAATAAGGCCATTCGGCCCATCAAGTCCAACCCACCATTCAATCGTGGCTTTCCCTCTCAACCCCATTCTACTCATAATCCCTGACGCCCGTACTAATCAAGAATCTGTCAATCCCTGCCTAAAAAATATCCATTGACTTGACCTCCAAAACCGTCGATGTCAATGAATTCCACAGATTCACCACCCTCTGACTTTGCACCCCATGCACTAGTTTTACACACAAGTTCTATGCACTTCTTAATCTTTTCTCCAAAAAAAATCACCGAGTCAGAGAGTCTCTTACCGTCCTTAATGTTCTCTGGCCGGATGCCACTCACCCAGGTCCTGTAATCGGTCACCTTCTCCGTTGGTTTCACATATTTGTCATAGACACATTTGCCAAACTGGTTCACAATGGAGACCCTTGCCAGGATACTGTCCACTTTGTCTGGCCCCACACCGACCATCTCGCAGTCCATCGCCACAGCTTTGGTCAGTCTGAGAAAGCAACCGGCACAGCGAAGCAGACTGTCACCAAGGATTTATGTGAGATATGTATTTAGATTTTAGTTTGGAGAGACAGCGCCCTTCGATCCACAGAGTGGGGTGGGAGATTGCAACCTTCACGTGGTCCGCCCTGTTTCGACGAATGCAATCAACCTGGCGTGCACAATCAAGTAAGATCAAATAGAACAAGTTCTCCTACAACTTTAGGCTGCGCACGCCATACGACTAGTGATCCCTGTACACTAGCACACACGAGGGACAATTTACAATCTGTACCGAAGCCAATTAACCTACAAACCTGTATGTCATTGGAGCATGGGAGGAAACCGGAGCACCCAGGGAAAACCCACGCCGTCACAGGGAAAACGTACAAACTCCATACAGACAGCACCCGTAGTCAGGATCGAACTCGGGTCTCTGGCGCTGTAAGGCAGCAACTCTACCGCTGTGCCGCCCAAGAAAATCTTGCAAAGGATAGACAATATTTCACTAAAAACTAAACACTGGGCCATCATGGTGGAGTCACCCAGGGGTTCCACGCCCTCCTCGGGTCTGACACAAGAGGTACACAGTGAAGCATTCTCCATGCTGCCCCATTAATTCATATCATTGTGGCTTAAGTTAGGGGTTCTACCCATAGCTCGGTACCCACCCTTCAAAAGCTCCATCTTTAACCAGCGCCTTTTCCAAGCCTTGTTCTGTCGGGTTTGGATTTCCCGACGCTGCACCTTCCTGCCGCCGAGCAATGTTTCCAGCTTCTGGCCCCATCGCGGCTTCGATATCATCGGGGTCTACGTCATCAAACCAGATGTCAGGCCTGTCGGGAAAGAGAGTAAAGGCATGGAAATAAGATCAGTGCTGGGTTCCCTCAACAGATGCTGCCTGACCCACTGAGTTCCTCCAGCAGATCTTTTACTCAAGGTTGCAGCATCTGCAGTCGTCCGTGTGTCCTGTACTGGCTTCTGCCTAGGGACTACTCTACTTTCAGCCCCACTATTGGGGCAGCAGAGAAAATACAGAAGGGACAATTTGTACAATTAACCTAAAAGCAGGAAGAAACCGGAGCACCCACACGGTCACAAGAGAATGTGCAAACACCACACAGGCAGCACACATGGTCAGGATCGAACCTGGGTCTCTGGCGCTGTGAGGCTGCAGCTCTACCTGCTGCACCGCCCATTTTAATCGGCGAGAACAACGTCACCATCATTTTCATCCCAGCACTTGAAATGACCGTCTCATCACTCTTTAACCTGTTCTATTCAAAGGGAACCAAGTCGGGAAGATAGAGGTTGATCACTTTGCAAATACTCACGCAGGTGGTTTCTCAACTTCTGGTTCCACCTTTCTTCGTTTTCTCTGTTGAGGGCCATAACCTTCCTCTGCCAGGCAATGGCCGTTCCTAACCCGCTTATTTTCCCTACGGTTAGTCCCCTGTTGTGCGTTCTTATCTAGTTTCAGTCCGTTTTCTCGCACTGGTGCACTTGTTGAAGAGGGTGGCTGGGTCTTCCTTTCTGCCCCTTTCTCAGGTTTGACCTGTTGACAATGTTTCTTTTCCTCCTTGGTGCTCGTCGGGTTTTTGCCGTCTGGAACTTTGTTCTCGTTTTCTGTCTTCTGATTCAGCAGCTAAAAAATTACAGGCAGTTACATGAATCGGTTGCCAGAGTTCGGGCTATCAGGGGTTATGGGGAGAAGGCAGGAGAATGGGGTTGAGAGGGACAGATAGATAGATACATAGATACATAGAAAATAGGTGCAGGAGTAGGCCATTTGGCTGATCATCCAACTCAGTATCCCGTACCTGCCTTCTCTCCATACCCCCTGATCCCTTTAGCCACAAGGGCCACATCTAACTCCCTCTTAAATATAGCCAATGAACTGGCCTCAACTACCCTCTGTGGCAGAGAGTTCCAGAGATTCACCACTCTCTGTGTGAAAAAGTTTTTCCTCATCTCGGTCTTAAAGGATTTCCCCCTTATCCTTAAGCTGTGACCCCTTGTCCTGGACTTCCCCAACATCGGGAACAATCTTCCTGCATCTAGCCTGTCCAACCCCATAAGAATTTTGAACGTTTCTATAAGATCCCCTCTCAATCTCCTAAATTCTAGCGAGTATAAGCCAAGTCTATCCAGTCTTTCTTCATATGAAAGTCCTGACATCCCAGGAATCAGTCTGGTGAACCTTCTCTGCACTCCCTCTATGGCTATAATGTCCATGATCAGCCATGATTGAATGGCAGAGTAGACTCGATGGGCCGAATGGCCCAATTCGGCTCCGATGTCTCATAAACTACCAACAGAGACATGCCACACTCCACTCAAATCCATAGTGTGACGGCGAAGTCTATTCATAGAACATAGAAAAGTAAAGCACGGGGACAGGCCCTGTGCCCCTAAATGTCTGTGCGGAACATGATCCCAAGTTAGACTAATCTCGTATGCCTGTACTTGATACATATCCCCGCATAACCAAGTGACTCTCTAAAAGCCTCTTCAATACCACTATCGTATCTGCCTCCATCCACCACCCCCTTTTCAAACAAAAAGGCGGAACTTTTCTTGATAATACAATACAATACAATACCGTTTATTGTCATTTAAACCTCAAATGAAGTTCAAACGAAATTTGGTTTCTGCCGTCATACAACAGGAAGAAACCCCAAGACACACAATTAACCCAATTTACACAAACATCCATCACAGTGAATCTCCTCCTCACTGTGATGGAAGGCAAAGTCATTGTCTCTCCCCTGTTTTCCATTCTTCTCCCGATGTTAAAGCCCCCGGTGGGTGATGGCAAGTCCCGCGGCCGTTAAAGCCGCGCTGGGCGATGTAAGGCCCCGCTCCGGGTCGTTTTCAACCCCGCAATTCGGGCGGGAGAAGTTGCCGTTGCGGGAGCTCCGAAAGGCGGTCTCCCACCAGGGACCCGCGAGCTCCTGATGTCACTGTCCACCGGGCCTGCGGCTGGAGCCTCCGAAGCTCCGAAGTCGGGCCGCAGCCGCACGCCACCACAGCTCTCCACGCTCCGAAGCCAGCCAGCTCCACGATGGTGAGTCCGCAGGCTCCGCGACTGGAGCCCCCAGGTCGTTCGGGTTGGAGGCCGCTCCACGGTGCTAGGCCCCAACGACAACGGAGACCCGACAGGGAAAAGGTCGGGTCCCCGTACAGGGAAGAGATTTAAACGTTCTACCCCCCCCGCCCCCCACATATACACAGCTAAAAACAATATATAAACTACAACCAAACTATACACCCAACAGGACAAAAATTTAAAAAAAGACAGACGGACTGCAGAGGCCGCTGCCGCGAGGCGCCGCCATCACAGACACATTTTGTCAACAATCCATGCACAAGTCCATACAACCTCCCTACAGCCATAGTAGTAAGCTCCCAAGATTGGCTCAGGGCCACAGTTTTAGCCAAAGGTTTTATTTGGATGAAAGTTAATGTTTGGCATGATGTTTCTTAATTCAGTTTCTGACACTTGCAGTGTTCTGCATCTTTGTATATTTATTTAACCCATACCTGCTGCAGTGCCTTCCAGTTGGTGGAGTAATCAGCACCATCTCCCGGAGGCAATATTGGTTCAGTCTTTTTGGTAGCACCTTTCTCCTTGGCCCAGAATTTCTTCCTCTTCTTGTTCTTCTTTTGGTGACCCTGGGCAGATCCAGTAGGGACCACGCTGTCCGCCTGCAGATCAGTCTTTGCCATAGTGTACAGGCCAGGCACTTGTCCTCAAAGCCAGGGTGTTGTCTCTACACACAGGACATTGCACATTATTCTTAGTTTAGTTTAGAGATACAGCGCGGAAACAGGCCCTTCGGCCCACCGAGTCCGCACTGACCCGCACACTAACACTATCCTATACACCAGGGAAAATTTACAATTTCACTGAAGCCAATTAGCCTACAAACCTGTACGTCTTTAGAGCGTGGGAGGAAACCGGAGCACCCGGAGAAAACCCACGCAGGTCACAGGGAGAACATACAAACTCCATACAGACAGCATCCATAGTCAGGATTGAACCCGGGTCTCTGGCGCTGCAAGACAGCAACTCTACCGCTACGCCACTGTGCCAACCTAATATTCATTTTATGAATCACACTTATCCATGTGGGCACTCTATCTAAATAGTCCAAATGTTGCCTCACTCTCTTTCCTCTTATCCCTTCATATTGTTCTTTCTTACGTATTTTTTATAATTCCCTTCCATTTAAAAAGCTGTAACCGATTCATTTTTCTCCTGTCTTTCAGGCAGAGCATGCCAGATCAGAGCCACACAAAACAATTCTTAGCTGCTCTCTGGCAATTTTTGCTAACTATAAACTAACTAACTGAAATCCATGCCTTCCGATTATCTAAAAAGACACAAAGTGCTGGAGGAACTCAGTGGTCAGGCAGCATCTCTGCAGAACATGGATAGGCAATGTTTCTGGATGGGACCCTTATTCGGACTCCTAAGCCACCCCTTGTTTAATGTAAGATAGACACAAAATGCTGGAGTAACTCAGCGGGACAGGCAGCATCTCTGGATAGAAATATGTGACATTTCAGATCGAGACCCTTCTTCTGACTGAGAGTCAGGGGAGAGGGAGACACCGTGATAAGGAAGGGTAATGTGTGTGAAAACTAGACATCAAAAGAGATGAAGTTCAAGCTATCTGTGTTCTCCGGAGATATTGCCTGACCCGCTGATGTGCTCCAGCACTTTGTGCCCTATTTTGTAAATGAGCATCTGCAGTTCCTTGTCTCCTTCAGATTATCAATCTTTGTGTGTGTTTTTATGTTTATTCTATAGAAGCACTTGGTTGGAATTGGTTTGATTATATTTCTCCGATCTGTATGGATAGCCTGGCAAAACAAAGCTTTTCACTGTACCTCAGTACATGTGACAATAATCAATTTAAACCTTGCTGCGGTTTACAAAAAAGGCACAAAGCGCTGGAGTAACTCAGCGTGTCAGGCAGCATCGGAGAACATGGATGGGTGATGTGTAGAAAGGAACAGCAGATGATGGTTTAAACCGAAGATAGACTCAAAACGCTGAGACCCCTTCTTGCTCTGGGACATCTGGGCAAACCAGAGGGCAGTGGGCTGACAGTTGTCCAGCAGTTTCAGTCCGTGCATCCCCTGGAATAACACAGACACACACACATTCCCGTGGTGGGCTACAGCTGTCACGGACAAGCCTCCACATGGACGCCTGCACTTCTTACACGGAGCTGCTGGGCTTGAGGAGAGGCAACGGACACCACGCGCTGCCCTTCACCCCATTAGCCATTCGCTGCCTCAGCCCCTTTCCCCCACACCCCCAGCTCCCACATTCCGCCCGCTGCCCCCACCCCACAACTTCAGCCTCCTGCTCCCAGCCCCTTGCTCTCTTCCCAGCCCCCTGTCCCCTGCTCCTTTCCCAGCCCCAACTCCCTGCCCCCAGCTCCCTGCCCCGTTCCCAGCTCCCTGCCCCCTGTTCCCAGCTCCCTGCCCCAGCTCCCTGCCCCCTGCTCCCTGACCCAGCTCCCTGCCCCCAGCTCCCTGCCCCCAGCTCCCTGTCCCCTGCTCCCTGCCCCCAGCTCCCTGACCCCTACTCCCTGTTCCCTGACCCCTGCTCCCAGCTCCCTGCCCCCTGCTCCCAGCTCCCTGCCCCCTACTCCCAGCTCCCTGACCCCTACTCCCTGTTCCCTGACCCCTGCTCCCAGCTCCCTGCCCCCCTACTCCCAGCTCCCTGCCCCCTGCTCCCCAGCTCCCTGCCCCCTGCTCCCAGCTCCCTGCCCCCTACTCCCAGCTCCCTGCCCCCTACTCCCAGCTCCTGCCCCCTACTCCCAGCTCCCTGCCCCCTACTCCCAGCTCCCTGCCCTGCTCCCAGCTCCCTGCCCCCTGCTCCCAGCTCCCTGCCCCCTACTCCCAGCTCCCTGCCTCCTACTCCCAGCTCCCTGCCCCCTACTCCCAGCTCCCTGCCCCCAGCTCCCTGCCCCCTGCTCCCAGCTCCCTGCCCCCTGCTCCCAGCTCCCTGCCCCCTACTCCCAGCTCCCTGCCCCCTACTCCCAGCTCCCTGCCCCCTACTCCCAGCTCCCTGCCCCCTACTCCCAGCTCCCTGCTCCCTGCCCCCTACTCCCAGCTCCCTGACCCCTGCTCCCAGCTCCCTGCCCCTGCTCCCAGCTCCCTGCCCCCTACTCCCAGCTCCCTGCCCCCTACTCCCAGCTCCCTGCCCCCTACTCCCAGCTCCCTGCCCCCTACTCCCAGCTCCCTGCCCCCTACTCCCAGCTCCCTGCCCCCTACTCCCAGCTCCCTGCCCCCTACTCCCAGCTCCCTGACCCCTGCTCCCAGCTCCCTGACCCCTGCTCCCAGCTCCCTGCCCCCTGCTCCCTGCCCCTGCTCCCAGCTCCCTGCCCCCTGCTCCCAGCTCCCTGCCCCCTGCTCCCAGCCCCCTACTCCCAGCTCCCTGCCCCCTACTCCCAGCTCCCTGCCCCCTACTCCCAGCTCCCTGCCCCCTACTCCCAGCTCCCTGCCCCCTGCTCCCAGCTCCCTGCCCCCTACTCCCAGCTCCCTGCCCCCTACTCCCAGCTCCCTGCCCCCTACTCCCAGCTCCCTGCCCCCTACTCCCAGCTCCCTGCCCCCTACTCCCAGCTCCCTGCCCCCTGCTCCCAGCTCCCTGCCCCCCACTCCCAGCTCCCTGCCCCCTACTCCCAGCTCCCTGCCCCCTACTCCCAGCTCCCTGCCCCCTACTCCCAGCCCCCTACTCCCAGCTCCCTGCCCCCTGCTCCCAGCTCCCTGCCCCCTACTCCCAGCTCCCTGCCCCCTACTCCCAGCTCCCTGCCCCCTACTCCCAGCTCCCTGCCCCCTACTCCCAGCTCCCTGCCCCCTACTCCCAGCTCCCTGCCCCCTACTCCCAGCTCCCTGCCCCCTACTCCCAGCTCCCTGCCCCCTACTCCCAGCCCCCTACTCCCAGCTCCCTGCCCCCTACTCCCAGCCCCCTACTCCCAGCTCCCTGCCCCCTACTCCCAGCTCCCTGCCCCCTACTCCCAGCTCCCTACTCCCAGCTCCCTGCCCCTACTCCCAGCCCCCTACTCCCAGCTCCCTGCCCCCTACTCCCAGCTCCCTGCCCCCTACTCCCAGCCCCCTACTCCCAGCTCCCTGCCCCCTACTCCCAGCCCCCTACTCCCAGCTCCCTGCCCCCTACTCCCAGCTCCCTGCCCCCTACTCCCTGCTCCCTGCCCCCTACTCCCAGCTCCCTGCCCCCTACTCCCAGCCCCCTACTCCCAGCTCCCTGCCCCCTACTCCCAGCCCCCTACTCCCAGCTCCCTGCCCCCTACTCCCAGCTCCCTGCCCCCTACTCCCAGCTCCCTGCCCCCTACTCCCAGCTCCCTGCCCCCTACTCCCAGCCCCCTACTCCCAGCTCCCTGCCCCCTACTCCCAGCTCCCTGCCCCCTACTCCCAGCCCCCTACTCCCAGCTCCCTGCCCCCTACTCCCAGCCCCCTACTCCCAGCTCCCTGCCCCCTACTCCCAGCCCCCTACTCCCAGCTCCCTGCCCCCTACTCCCAGCTCCCTGCCCCCTACTCCCAGCTCCCTGCCCCCTACTCCCAGCTCCCTGCCCCCTACTCCCAGCTCCCTGACCCTGCTCCCAGCTCCCTGCCCCCTACTCCAGCTCCCTGACCCCTGCTCCCAGCTCCCTGCCCCCTACTCCCGCCCCCTACTCCCTGCCCCTACTCCCAGCTCCCTGACCCCTGCTCCCAGCTCCCTGCCCCCTACTACCTGCCCCCTACTCCCAGCTCCCTGCCCCCTACTACCTGACCCCTGCTCCCAGCTCCCTGCCCCCTACTACCAGCCCCCTACTCCCTGCCCCCTACTCCCAGCTCCCTGACCCCTGCTCCCAGCTCCCTGCCCCCTACTCCCAGCCCCCTACTCCCAGCCCCCTACTCCCAGCTCCCTGCCCCCTACTCCCAGCCCCCTACTCCCAGCTCCCTGCCCCCTACTCCCAGCTCCCTACTCCCAGCTCCCTGCCCCCTACTCCCAGCCCCCTACTCCCAGCCCCCTACTCCCAGCTCCCTGCCCCCTACTCCCAGCCCCCTACTCCCAGCTCCCTGCCCCCTACTCCCAGCCCCCTACTCCCAGCCCCCTACTCCCAGCTCCCTGCCCCCTACTCCCAGCCCCCTACTCCCAGCCCCCTACTCCCAGCCCCCTACTCCCAGCTCCCTGCCCCCCTACTCCCAGCCCCCTACTCCCAGCTCCCTGCCCCCTACTCCCAGCCCCCTACTCCCAGCCCCCTACTCCCAGCTCCTGCCCCCTACTCCCAGCCCCCTACTCCCAGCCCCCTACTCCCAGCTCCCTGCCCCCTACTCCAGCTCCCTACTCCCAGCTCCCTGCCCCTACTCCCAGCCCCCTACTCCCAGCCCCCTACTCCCAGCTCCCTGCCCCCTACTCCCAGCCCCCTACTCCCAGCTCCCTGCCCCCTACTCCCAGCTCCCTACTCCCAGCTCCCTGCCCCCTACTCCCAGCCCCCTACTCCCAGCCCCCTACTCCCAGCTCCCTGCCCCCTACTCCCAGCCCCCTACTCCCAGCTCCCTGCCCCCTACTCCCAGCCCCCTACTCCCAGCCCCCTACTCCCAGCCCCCTACTCCCAGCCCCCTACTCCCAGCTCCCTGCCCCCTACTCCCAGCCCCCTACTCCCAGCTCCCTGCCCCCTACTCCCAGCTCCCTGCCCCCTACTTCCAGCTCCCTGCCCCCTACTCCCAGCCCCCTACTCCCAGCCCCCTACTCCCAGCTCCCTGCCCCCTACTCCCAGCCCCCTGCCCCCTACTCCCAGCTCCCTACTCCCAGCTCCCTGCCCCCTACTCCCAGCCCCCTACTCCCAGCCCCCTACTCCCAGCTCCCTGCCCCCTACTCCCAGCCCCCTACTCCCAGCTCCCTGCCCCCTACTCCCAGCTCCCTACTCCCAGCTCCCTGCCCCCTACTCCCAGCTCCCTACTCCCAGCTCCCTGCCCCCTACTCCCAGCTCCCTACTCCCAGCCCCCTACTCCCTACTCCCAGCCCCCTACTCCCAGCCCCCTACTCCCAGCCCCCTACTCCCAGCCCCCTACTCCCAGCTCCCTGCCCCCTACTCCCAGCCCCCTACTCCCAGCTCCCTGCCCCCTACTCCCAGCTCCCTACTCCCAGCTCCCTGCCCCCTACTCCCAGCCCCCTACTCCCAGCTCCCTGCCCCCTACTCCCAGCTCCCTACTCCCAGCTCCCTGCCCCTACTCCCAGCCCCCTACTCCCAGCCCCCTACTCCCAGCTCCCTACTCCCAGCTCCCTGCCCCCTACTCCCAGCCCCCTACTCACAGCCCCTACTCCCAGCCCCCTACTCCCAGCCCCCTACTCCCAGCTCCCTGCCCCCTACTCCCAGCCCCCTACTCCCTGCCCCCTACTCCCTACTCCCTGACCCCTACTCCCAGCCCCCTACTCCAGCTCCCTACTCCCAGCTCCCTACTCCCAGCCCCCTACTCCCAGCCCCCTACTCCCAGCCCCCTACTCCCTACTCCCAGCCCCCTACTCCCAGCCCCCTACTCCCAGCCCCCTACTCCCAGCTCCCTGCCCCCTACTCCCAGCCCCCTACTCCCCAGCTCCCTGCCCCCTACTCCCAGCTCCCTACTCCCAGCTCCCTGCCCCCTACTCCCAGCCCCCTACTCCCAGCTCCCTGCCCCCTACTCCCAGCTCCCTACTCCCAGCTCCCTGCCCCCTACTCCCAGCCCCCTACTCCCAGCCCCCTACTCCCAGCTCCCTACTCCCAGCTCCCTGCCCCCTACTCCCAGCCCCCTACTCCCTGCCCCCTACTCCCAGCCCCCTACTCCCAGCTCCCTGCCCCCTACTCCCAGCTCCCTGCCCCTACTCCAGCTCCCTGCCCCTGCCCCCTACTCCCAGCTCCCTGCCCCCTACTCCCAGCTCCCTGCCCCCTACTCCCAGCTCCCTGCCCCCTGCCCCCTACTCCCAGCTCCCTGCCCCCTACTCCCAGCTCCCTGCCCCCTGCCCCCTACTCCCAGCTCCCTGCCCCCTCTCCCAGCTCCCTACTCCCAGCTCCCTGCCCCCTACTCCCTGCCCCCTACTCCCAGCCCCCTACTCCCAGCCCCCTACTCCCTGCCCCCCCCCTACTCCCAGCCCCCTACTCCCAGCCCCCTACTCCCTGCCCCCTACTCCCTGCCCCCTACTCCCTGCCCCCTACTCCCAGCCCCCTACTCCCTGCCCCCTACTCCCTGCCCCCTACTCCCAGCCCCCTACTCCCAGCCCCTACTCCCAGCCCCCTACTCCCTGCCCCCTACTCCCTGCCCCCTACTCCCAGCCCCTACTCCCAGCCCCCCTACTCCCAGCCCCCTACTCCCAGCTC